>WCAA01000072.1:0-118667 GCA_010623925.1 Antarctomyces pellizariae
GGTAAAGGGTGCGTAAAGCAGCAACCGCGCCCTGCCAAATCCAGCAGCTCCAACCAACCCCGAGAAGTGGCTTTATTCTATAATATAAAGTTCTAATTTTTCTTAGCTAAGAAAAGCTATTACATAACACCCCTTAATAGTCCGCCGTAGGCAAGCTCACGCTAGGATTGAAGCAAACAGGGGGACCCCCGGGTAAATAATGGTCGTTCCCGCTCCCCTCCACTCCACGTCCCCCTCCACTTCCCCCATCCTCACCAAGCAAAGAACCAACTCCAACACTGAACCATCACATTATATCAGTCAACATACCGCTTCGCGAGACCGACCCAGATTTCGAGAATAAGATCTTCGAAAAGGTCAAGACAGCGTTCAACGCAAAATTCGAGGTTTTCGAATATGATCTCCTGCTGCCGCTCCTCCTCGTCAATGAATATGCGGAGAACCCATTGCCGTGCCATGAACCTGCCGAGGAGACCATCGCCATCAGCGCCCACATGTCGGTGCGCATCCGTGCCTTTTACGAGCAGATTGCCGCCGCCTATAACGGGATCGAGGATCCGCCAGCCAGCATCGGCATATATCTCGAGATCCAGCTGCAGAAGTTTGACCCAGAGGAGCCAGAATGCCACCATCGCAGGTATCACTCGCGCCGCCTGCAGCTGCACGACCCCGAGACACTGCCAGATCTGCCCTTTGTGAGCAGCCTGGAAATCAGGTCAAGGTCGAATGGTTCCGACACCGAAAGCGCGACAGACATACGCCCTCTGTCTCCCCTCGTGCCGCTGCAGTGCCTCGTCCACCTGCCGGCTGTCCAAGAGTGGAATGCCCGCTGGTTGTGGGAGCGGCCGCTGCCCTCCCCCATGTCGAATAGGGTGATGCGCGAGCACTACACTTGGCCGTGGGAGGGCCCCCTGCGAGACGCCCGCCATGAGTTCGGCGCCGCCATCATGGACCAGGAGAAGCACCTCTGCGGGAAAAGGATCCCCGCCAGTCTGACCAGGGCCGCACTGCACTTCTGGCCTTTCTTCCAGCTCCCCAAGCATGATCAGTCCGTGGCCCGGCCGAATCTGATCCATCCCGCGGATAAAGACCCGGTGTCTGTCGGTCTGTGCAAGCTCGGTGTGCAGCTAAGCCTGTTCGACGTGCGTGCTGTGGTCACTTCAGACCTGTTCCCCAGTCCCGAGGCATCAACATACCAGCAGTGGTCACAGATGCGGCGATTCCGGCTTGAGTTCCATTCCCTCCGTCCAGACGGGCGGTGGTACTTTGTCGGCCCCGGTGGCGAGGATCCGCACGACTCTGAACAAGGAGGATACAAGATCTCAGACACAGAACACTACCCCCGCGAAATCGACACGGACGAGGACTTGGATCTCGGCGACGAGTACTACGACAACATAACCGACGGGTGCGATTACGATCTAAACATGTTCCGCACCGAGCCCTGCAGGGAGCGGATCGAGCCCCTGCTTGCGGCGTTCGCGAAGTCCCTGACTCGCGACAATATGCCGAGCCTCGAGGACGCCGAGATTTTCACGCACCTGTGGTGGGCCCCTTCAGACGATAGAGAAGTGGAGAAATATGGTCTGCCAATGAGAAAGGGCCACAGATGGGGTGTCAAGTTCATTGCTGGGCGTGGTAGTAAGAAGCAGAAGGACGGCGATGCTGCTGCGGCGGCACCAACACCACCGGTGGTGCAGTGGCAGGTTGGCGACTGGAGACCCAGCGAGGAGGTCATGAGTTTGTTCGAAAACCTAGGACGGCAGGAGTGGCTCGATCTCGAGTGGGACAAGTATAGATTTACGGCGAGGCACGACTTGCTGGGAAACAGCGAGTCTACACCCATATAGTCGGGCGGGCAACCAGAATCCTTTGTTGGGGATTTCGAGAACAAGTGGTCTGATACCTTTTTGGAAATGGCTGGTTGAATATGCGATCGCAGCAGCGGGGAGGGCGGGAACGTATGCTCATCATCATCGAGGAAGCATCCCGAAGAATTCCGCATATGGTCGTCTCAGCAGATGCTCAAGATGAACAGTATCAGTTGGGAGGTGGTAGCGAAAAGAATACAAGTCAAGTTTGCGCCACAAGTTTGTACCAAGACGAATTTGTCCTGGGATTCATAGAGGTGGGCAAAAGTTGCGCTGTGCAGACAATTTGTTATGCAACTACGCGGGCCCTTCTTCAGCGACTTTAGATGGACAGGGATTTTCTTTCCCTAGTCCGGGTTTAAGGAGTTTGTCGTTTGGACGTTTAGTAGAAAGAGGCTAGTGCATTAGTTACTTTTGATAGCACTAACTACCCTAGCCGCAATTTTGAGACAAGTCTTCCGACGCGCTATCAAAATTGTTTACTTTACACTACTCTCTCTTCTCAGCATAAAGAATGTCTATTCTGGAAAATTACATCCTTAACGACGATATCCTTACATATGGTAGGGTATTCTACCCCCCTGCCTAAGCCTCCGCAAAACTATAGATTCCCCACCTCCACGTAGCAATCAAATTATATAACAGATGCTAATAGTTACTTCTAGCTAGAAACGCCAACACAGTATGCCTGGCCAAGCCAGAAGTTGGTAATACAATCCTTAGAAACAGCAGGGTTCCAGGCGTAGAACTGGTCGGCTGAGATGCCGTTGTCGCTGGCTAGTGAACCACAGCTATCGCCTTCTGCCACGACGTCCCACTTGTTACAGTCGGCAGGTTGGCCGGTGTGCGTGGGGGCCGGGGCGGTAGGCTTGGCCGTCGTCGACGCTGTGGTCGAAGCAGACTGCGAGGCCGTGGTGCTGATGCCATGGCCCTTCCTGTGCGTGCAGTACGCCTGTCCCAGCCAGAAGTTCTCGGTACAGTCGTCGCTGACGGCAGGGTTCCACTCGAGGAACGTCGCAAGGGAAATTCCGGCGTTGTCGGCGACGGACCGGCACGAGTCACTGCTGGACACGACGTGCCAGCCATCACAGTCTTCCGGCTGGCCCTCGTGCGTGGCCGCTGGCGGCTGGGGCCCGGTCTCCGTCCCGGTGGGCTCGGGCTCCTCGGTGGTGGTTTGCGTGGGTGGCAGACCCCAGGAGCCGCAGTACCGCAGGCCGACCTGGAACACGCATGCCGGGTCCGTGATGTTTGTCGTGAGCGAGTTCCAGGCGACGAAGCTGTCAAAGTCGACGTTGTAGTTGGACGCTGCAATCTCGCAGTTGCTGTTCCAGTAGCCGAACACGTCAGGCGAGTACTAGTACTCATCGCCCTTGAAGTAGAAGGAGCAGTCGTCGCGGACGCCGGTGGCCAACGGGAGCTGGGTCGGTCTTGGATCCAGGGTCATGGTGGCGTTGGGCAGCATGGTGAAAGGGACGCCGGTAAAGGACTCGCTGGGGTCAATGGTGATGGAGACATATCCGGGACGGCCGGGATAGTTGTTGATGTCACCGACCGCCTGGATACAGTAGCTCTCCTTGGCAAAGAGGTTGGTGCAGTTGGAGTTGATGCCTGTGTTGAGGAACATGAAGTCATCTAGAGAAATGGCAAACTTGAGAGTCACCAGGTTGCAGTAGTCGCCGGCCTCGACCTCGTACCAGCGGCCGCAGGGCTTGTCAGATCCAATGGCGGTATTGGAGGGGACCGGAGCAGCAGTGGTAGGCGTCACCGGAGGAACATCCGTCGTCTGGGCGGGTGGCAGCTTGGGTGCGGGTGGTTCGATGCAAAGCGTGGTGCCGTTCATCATGTCGAGGTTGGAACAGACCGAATTGATGACAGGATTCCAAGCCAGCAGCTGTGGCTCTGTGATGTTCGCATCTGTAGCGATGGCTTTGCACGTCGTGTTGACTGCCACCGTGACAGTTTTGCACGTGTTGGTGATGCAGAGACTACCCGAAGTTGGGAACTACCCTCTCCAATCTCTCTACCACTGGCGATTGATCACCCAAATTTGGCAAGGCTATACGAGCAAGTTCAAAGAGCTGGTAATATTCAGGACATGATGGCGATATCGAATTTCCTTAATCCGATTGAGGAACAAGAGATTCAAGAAAATGAAGAGGAGGACCTAGATCCTGAGAAGGTTCTTGAAGACGTCATGAGTGAGCATTTAGGATTACAGCAAGATGAAGAGGAGGATGAAGGTGAGCAACAGTCTGCAAAGCCACAGCGCTCGATACAAGACGCTATTCAAGCTTTACAGGTTGTTATTGAGTTTGCTGAGGGCCGTGAGGATATGGAAACAGCTCAGCTACGAGCAACTGAACGAGTGGAACAAAAGTTGAAATCATTAGATAGCAATAGCCGCATACAGAGTACCCTCGACGGGTGGATGACGTAATAATTCAATACGCCGATATATTTACTAAGACGATTTCTTGACACGGGATAGATTACATCGTCTTACCGAGACTAGACTATAATCAACATCCCAAGGCCTGCAATGGTATGGAGCTCTAGAAGCGGCAGCTTTGTCAGAGATTAGATCCACGTCATTCCGTATCTTCCAGCCCCACCCCAATTAGTTAGCGGATCTGATAAGAACAGCGGCGTCGGACTCGGCGTTCGATTTCCTCTCCTACCGTTTTCAAAGAGGTTTCCGAGCTGTTTGAGCATGTTATTTGTAAAGACGACTTCCAGGCTCTAGGCAGAAGCAGCTTCGAGAGGTGGAAAAAGGAGCGTTGGTAAGAGAAAACGGTAGGCGGTCTGCGTTGGGGCTCCGGAAAGCTGCTTCGTCCGGAGGACAACGGCAGGTGACGGTCTAGCCTGCAAGCTTGGAAATCAGACATCTTATCTGATTGATCAGTGGACCGCGGAGGAGCTCCGGTGGAGCTTCGTGTTGATGATCAAGGGGCGGAGAGAATCAATGCCCCTCGGAGAAGCAGTAGCACAGTAAATGCAAGTGGCGGAGAGCTGAATTATGAGTAAGGAAGAAGCAGAGTCCGTCATGATGGGCCTCAACCTCACGGAATCCAATGGCGACGTACGTAATGTAAAGTGGCCGGGCGCTCGCAAACTCGCCTGTTATACTGAAATTCCAGATGGAACGACGAAATCCGGGGTACAGTAGGCAGACACCCAAGGTCCACGCTTTCGTATATAAATACTCTGACCTCTCCCACTTCTGTATACGTTTTTCTTTTTCTTGATACACAATCGAACTTACTACTTCAAACACAAGTGAAAGTTCAATCAATCGATCACCTCATCAACTATCAAGGTATGTCTCCACTATTAGGCAACGGATTACCGCTCCAAGCTCCTCGACATCACTATGTCACTCTTGAAAACAAAGCACAAACTCAAACCACTCTCAACAGATACCCAAACACCAACAAATAAACCACACAACCATCACAATGTCTGCACCAAAGGTCGGAGATAGCTTCCCAAGCGATGTCAAGTTCAGCTACATTCCGTACATGAAGGAGAATGCCGAGTTCAAGACTTGCGGAATGCCAATCACTCTTGATGCCTCCAAGGGTGTGTTATACCTCACTCGTCACACAGCCATTGGCCTTCCCACATCCTCAAGAGCTTTAAGCTGATATCTTCACAGAGTGGGCCAACAAGAAGGTCGTCCTCTTCGCCCTCCCAGGGGCCTTCACCCCGACCTGTTCCGGGCGTCACCTTCCAGAGTACATTGAGAAGCTACCAGAGCTGAAGAAGGCAGGCGTCGACGTCGTCGCCGTCGTCGCTTGCAACGACCCATATGTCATGTCTGGCTGGTCCAAGGCCAACGGCGTCCACAACGACGATATCCTATTCTTGAGCGACGACGGCGTCAAGTTTTCGGCCAAGTATGGATGGACTGAGGGGGAGAGGACTGGTCGTTATGCGATGATTATTGATCATGGGAAGATCGTTTACGCGGAGAGGGAGCCGAAGCCGCAGGGCGTTACTGTGAGTGGTGCTGATGCCATTCTCAAGGCTCTTCAGAAGTAAATCCGAAAGGATAGTGCTTCCGAGACCTAGAGATGCATTCGCACTTGGCGCTTAGGCGTTCACACAAATAGATGACATACCCTTAGATCGCTATATGGCAACATAAGATACAGATAGACTGAATGTCATTTTGATCTCATTGTGAACTTAGTTTCACCACTGACATGAGTGCTATGAGTCGACCTCGGCACTACATTCTAAGCAATCGGGTCTGAGCACCTCGTAAATATTTATTACTATATTCTTATAATAACTGTTTGGTAATGTAGCAAGCACACTCTTCACAATTGCTTCTTTTTCAAAACATAGTACGCATTCTCCTAAAAAGGACACAGGGGCAACAAAACGTCATCTAGCCTTGTCCCTCATCACCGCGAGGCTGGACAAAATGTCGCTGACCGAAAAATACCCGGCTGGACAGCCATTATGCGACCTTGAAATCTGCCAACCAATTAGTGAGGAAATGTTCAATAGCAGCATCTTTAGGAGAACGACGCAATTAGCTTCGCATTTCAGTTCGACAATAGCACCAATTGTAGAGGAGCCGGCAAGGATAGAGTTGAGAAGGATGAGTGGGACGAGTACACCCGCCACTGGCGCATCCACGCCAGTTATTGAGAACAACAAGCGCAAGCTTAAGATCCTTATGTTACACGGTATGTCTAGCCTTCTCTTTTCTTAGTGTGCAGAACGCTGTGTTTTTCATGCCACTTAATCTTCGTTGCTTGATGTCATCCCGAATCTGTCGCTGTTCTGCGGCGAAATCACCACATCCTCTCTGCCTACGTGTTTCCTGTGTCTCGGCTAACTGTTTAACAGGGTATACACAATCCGGCACATCATTCCACGCAAAGACGAAGGCGCTTGAGAAGGCGTTATCGAAAGCTTTCCCTGCCGTGCCGGAGAATGATCCGAATCCTAATCGCCAGCATGCGCCGCCCCCAGGCTCGTTGGCCGAGTTTCCTGGAGGAGTTCAATTGATATACCCAACTGCACCACACAGGTTAAAGCCTTCCCAAATCCCAGGCTATATCCCAAAAGAAGGCGCCGTATCAGAAGACGACCAAATAGAGGCCTGGGCCTGGTGGCGCCGCGAAGAAGGAACAGGGACATATATCGGCCTAGACGCCGGCCTCCAAACCGTCGCAGACGCCATATCCTCTGCGGGCGGCATCGATGCTGTGATGGGGTTCTCGCAGGGTGGGTGTAATGCTGCTATGGTTGCTTCCCTCCTCGAGACTTCCCGTCCTGGAGCCTTCGCCGCGGTTGAGGGGGGGATACAATTTCCGGAAAGCTTTACGAAGCTGAGGAAGGAGGGACAGGGACCACTAAAGTTCGCGGTGAGTTATGCAGGGTTCTATGCGCCGAGGGATGACTATAGGGCGTTTTATGAGCCAAAGATACAGACGAAGGTGTTGCATGTCATTGGGTCCCTGGATACGGTTGTGGAGGGTGAGAGGACGCAAGGCTTGGTTGACAGGACAATCGATGGCGAGGTGGTTATGCACCCAGGCGGACACTTCGTTCCAGTAGGCAAAGAATGGACGACTGCACTGATACGGTTTATGCGTGGGGTGTTAGGACCAAAAGAGGAAGAGAAGACAGAGGAGGGTGTTGAGGATATGGATATGCCTTTCTAGACTGCACCTAGATGGGGTTATACATGTTGGATAGAATTGTGAGTATATACCAAGAAAGACAAGCAATGTATACTGCCGTCATTGTCGTATCTGCGGCCGCTGTCCAGCTTTCACCGTTGCAACCTGTGACCGCTCCATCAGTTGCACCATCGAGCCACACTGCTTCAGTAACGACGAAGGTGTCTTGGCAGATCGTCGCCAGGGGGTCTCATCCCAGGGTGAGGAATTCCTTACGAGTCACACCTCGACACCAGCACCCAGCATCGCAACCATGCCTCGCTACCGCTACGGTTCCTACCCCTCCTGCGTAATAGGCATCAGCACTGCGTTCTTTTTGCCTCCCTCCCTCAACCCCCCCCAAAAACGCAAAATGGCATCCTCTTCCCTCTCCATCTCTCCTTCGTGTTTGTGTTTGGTGTGAGAGCATGGTAGCTGACAGAGACAGACTTGCCAGCGAAAATTGTCACTCGCCACTTGCAAAATTTCTGGCGCAAGAAGCGCCGGGTTGATCCGCTGACTTTACGGAAGCAGCACATGTCCCCCTTCCCATCCGAGTTCAGAGAGGCCACCTTCCCTTACACCTCCTTCACTCTCTCCCTCCCATCCTACTCCTTTCCTCTACTCTTCTGTGCTACCTCGTGTACACGGGTAGAAGGGCCGGGTGAGGGTAGTGAGAGAGGGGATGGAAATGGATATGGCCATGAGGATGGAGGGGGGGATGGTCATGGGATGGAGATTAGGAGGGAAGGAGTGTGTACGCATTGCCATTAGGAGGGAAGGAGTGTGTATGCATTGCCATTAGGAGAAGGGCAAGGTGAATGAGAAGGGTGGGATGGACAGCAAGGAGAGCAGCGCTAGTACGTGGTATGGGCTGTGAACCTCAGTCTAGCAGGGCTTGATTGTCGCCGTTGTTGATTGCGGCCATCGTCGACTTGGGAACCCTCCTCGACTTGGGAACCCTCCTCGACAGAAGCTCCTCTATCGGCGCAAGGTGGTTGATATCTGGCGTTGGAGAGTTCTGGAGTCTCGGTAAGGGGAATGGAGTAAGCCTTGTGCTTCGAGCGAGCAAATAGTCTTGTATGATGAGCAATGAAGGTATATTCTTCTTGTCAATGATTTCCGCGCTTGTTAAATGCGCTGTTCATGAACATATCTTGGATGGTCACTTCTTTTTTACTTAATTTGAGATTTTGGTGTGAAGTGAGAATCCCTGGAATAATACTCGTACCTCGGAAATACTAAGATTACATCTGCGGCTCTGAAGCTACTATTTTTTTGTTAGTACCTATTCTCCTCCGTATCTGATTGTTAAAATATCTAGAAAGAATACCCGAATTGAATTGGCAGTACAAATAGTTAGCAATGAAACTAATAATTACAGCGCAGTGCACGTACTTAGAAGTCCAATTACTCCCAAAATAATTACCATATTAAAGATTGCAGAAGACAACCGGTTGGCAACCTCATTGAAATCTCCCCTTTTACTGGTTTCTCTCTCACAATGGACTTCACGGTCGCCCTTTATCAAGCGCTGGGTAATATTTTCGAAGCTAGAAGTCAACTATGCCCCAGTGTCGCTACGTAGAGCCGAAAACAAGACTCCTCACACGCATCTGATAGCCAGAAGCAAACCACTTCGACAAAGGAGTCTGGCTTGTACTCATCCCCGAAGTAGTCTTAATCCGAGTTCGCAGTCATTTCCCACTAGGTTATTCGAGACCTTAGTATGCCGACTCCCTTTCCATTCTATTGCCCACCGGACGTACTAGTAACGCCTCCGTCACTCCAAACCTTGAAACAACAACGGTACATCCTCCATAGTATCCTTTCCCATGTCAATGTCGTCCTAGGTACTCATGAGCAACAAAGGCAAAATCAATGGTCACTACGAAGGTCGAACTCGCGACCTTGGCGTTCTTAGCAGATCGCTCTAACGCTCTCGCATAATATTGTGATGGATTGTTAGAGTGTGTTGCTGTCGCTTTTTGTGTGGCACACCGTCAACTTAGCTAGCCAGCTGTTGTCCAAGGTTGAATGCACCTCTCGCCGTTGTCTAAAGCGAGAGTGACAGCACCAAAAACGAAGGAGCATCGCCAGCGGACCCGCAAACACGTCTTGCTGTTGTTCTAACAGCTCAACACGTCCTCCAGCTTTAAGTAAACAAGCAAGCAAGCCAAGGGACATCTGCTAAGTGGCACCCTAATACGTTCTTCTCGTGGAAGATGGCCCCTGTAGAGTATTAGTACAATTTGCATGACAAGGAGCAAATAACTATAGTACTAACAATAGAACATATGGGCAGTACCTACATAGCGTCAAGAGGGCAGTTAGAGTCAGAACTGACCACATTAACCTCAAATACTTTATGACAAAGAGAAAGCTAAGTTGCTAACAGGCCAAGTAGGCTAAGTCTCTGGCAGAGTACAATATCTTCGTAAAGTACAAATGTAAGAGTATGGTGAGACAGTGTGGTCTTACAAAGATAAACCTTGTATTGCAATATAGACTATAGTCTAGAGATGTAAGTGTTGTAACTGACATTTTTGCAACTCATTTGCTAGGCAGCCAATTGCAGCCTTTTTGTTCTTCTATTCCTAGAGGGGCCTAGAACGTCCATCATCCTCAACAGTAAGATCTCTAGACAATGATTCTAGATATGAGCATTGTGTTACTCAGATGACCCGCCATTGTTCCGACCTTGGTCCAAGATTGTTCCGTAGCGCTCAAGGTGCCCCTATCTACAAACCACTACATTTTTGTTGACTCCCTTGTTGCCCGTGACTTGAGGGCACAGTATCTGTGATTTGATGGCGTGTCAACCTTGATTTGCGGCCGCTCGAGGCCACCGCGTGCCAGACTCCCTCTCGAGCTCATCTGTGACAGTCTGCAGGTTGTTTGCGCTATGGACGCATGTCATTGTGTCACTAGCATTTAAAACAGCATTTAGCTACACGTTAACGACAACCTGTGAACTCATTGGCAATCTACTGTACAAGGACGCTTTTGTTATAAACTAACAATATGAGCCGCCGCGCGTCTATGGCCATACCGCAGGGTCCTTAGGACACAAATTATTGCTAGGCAAAAGTAGCTTCCTTTTAGGTAGCAAGACACTGCAAGTCACTAATTTGCCAGCTGTGCGGCAAGAAACATTAACAACTAACGTACATAATAAGTGAGCTGAACAGATAAACAAGTTGGACACATAATCGCGACAACGCAATCATCTTCATTTTATCATTTTTTTTGTCTACCAAAATCAATAGATTTGACCAGCAAAGAAAGTTGCTTTATTTATGGCTATTAAGGCTATCAAAAATAATTTAAACCTGAGTACCCGTGCTACAGCTAAAATTTACTTAGTGCCTCGTTCGATTTTGGCTACGCGTCTTGAAGGAACTATTTCACGACGGGACAGTATACCCAAATCACGAAACCTGACTGTCTTAGAAGAGTTTACAATTGCCAAATATGTCCTTGACCTGGATGCGCGATCATTTCCTCCTCGACTTCTTCAGGTAGAAGATATGGCAAATTAACTGCTTGCGTACCGTGATATGCCTCCGGTTGGTAAGCAATGGCCCACCAACTTTGTAAAGCGACAACCACAACTTAGGACATGTTTTTGTCAAAGATATGATTATAAGAGGGCACAACGCAAAGACTCAGAGGTTGTCCGCAACTGATTCACACTTGTCCAAAATATAATCAGCAAGTATGACATCAACACAGATATCTACAACTTCGACTAAACTGGTTTTATGATGAGAATTATCTCAACAGGCATACTCGTTACAAGTACTGAGAAACAGTCAAGTGCAAGATTAGTCCAGCTTGGAAGTCCCAAATGGGTTACCGTAATCCAGGGGGTTAATTCACAAGGTTGAACAGTTCCTCCCTTCATCATTGTTACAGGCCAATGTCACTTCTCAAGCTAATATGAAGAAAGCCTTCTGCCAAGAAATTGGGTAATTACTACATTAAGGAATGGTTAGACAACAATTGAAATGAGGCTAGAGTGGATTCAACATTTCAATAAACACACAAAACTGCAAACAACTGGTGGATATTGTCTCTTCATTTTAGATGGGCATAGAAGTCACCACAAGGAGGGTTTTGAGTGGCAGGAATTGTTTTCTTAAACCCAGAAAGTGCGATATCTAATGTCACAAGCTTGCGCTTTCATGTCTCTCAAAGCTGTGCCTTGCATACCTTGCCACTACATAGCCACTTCCAGTCACGTAACATTACACTGTCTATGACTTACGTTGCCACCCACTACCTATATTAGACGCACACTATCAGCATATGCCAGATTTTTTATTCATTCTACATTACAAAGCTGCCTTAGTTTACATTATTGTCCATGACTTATGTGGTTCCGCATTACCATCTAGCAGCTTCTGTTACCTTCCACGTGCGGGTTTTATTCACAACACGTGCTACAGATTATACTCTGCAAAACAGAGCACAAGCCAAATTATAGATATAAACTTATTTTATTCTTTCCTTAGCTTTAATATGAAAAGTATATTGGCCTAGCTAGTTAGAATACAACTTGCTATTAGTTCTTGATACGCAAAGTACAGCTTTGAGAGACATGAAAGCACTAGGCTGTGACACTTTCTACCTGCTTTATGACTACCTTTTGCAGACTACCTTTTGCATATTAACGTTAAGGACAAATTAACGTTAAGGACAACAACTTAAAAGAAAAGGGAAGAGGTAACGAAATCAATAATGGCAGGGGTACGCTCACTGCAAGCTAAAAAAAAAAAAAAGACTGTTGGAAACCCTTTGTATGACCTTTGACGCATACAAAAAGTACTACAACAGAAAGCATACCCTTATGCGCCTGAAAATAGGGGAATAAGTGATGCTGGCTGCTAAAAACATCAAACAATTACAACTTGACCAAAAAGTTGTAGATACGTTCCTAGGGCCATTCAAAATCAAAAAAATAATTGGCGGACACACACTGTCAGAAATCGACATATGGGCAGTGAGACCAGTGTATATTGGTTTATAGATAAGGACGCCCTAAAAGGCCCAAAGCAATGTTAGCCTGCTGTTGGGACATTGTCAGGCCAAAGCCGGAACAAGGGCAGGTCACGTAAGTAGCGCAATGCTTATATCTAAAACTATTACTTAAAGATCTTACATCTCTATGTTATAGTCTACATTGTAATAAGAGGGGGTTTTTTTTTAAGGCCACACAATTTAGTTGAGTAAATACAACACGTTTAGCTAGAGTTGTAATTCCCTGCCTATTAATCCTTATAACAAGTCGACAGAGCCAGTGCCTAATACCTCAAGTAAACTCATGTTAGGGTTAGGGTCAGGACTAATTAAGATTGAACATGGGGTTGGCGCCCAAGGCGGTGCAAGCCAGCCAGCCGGCCAGCTGGTGTTTATAGCTAGATTCTGAACGTGTTGTAGAAGAGGGCAGGGATGAGCTTGTGGAATATAAGAGTGGTTAACCTTGAGCCTTTGATGGCATGCCTTTTGTATAAGGCGCCGGCTTGCAGCTGACCAACGATCAAGCTGCCTACTTCGCAAAGTTGTAGTTCTTTACTCATTAAATCCTTACAAGCTGTAAACTATGAGGGCTGCATCGTATCATAGGAATGTGTCAAGTTTCATTTTGATTTTCTGACTCTGTCCACAAGCTTTTTAATTGTAGAACACGTATCCGTTGTTAGACTTTCAATCCCGCTCAAATCTCCGCCTAATATCTCTATAGTTTTGGTAAAGCTTGTGGGGAGGTCCTTCATTATCCCAGAAGAAAAGACTTGCTATCTTCAGTCAAGACAGAGTACTCGACTATGCGGTGCTTATGAATGTTGCTTGACTTGTCGGTAGTGAGCTGCAGGATGCGTAAAGTAGCTACCGCATCTACCACCTGGACCCTGGTATTTGGACAAAGTACCTTGGGTTTTCTGCCACTGGTGCCTGGTTCTTACCGCTTTCCTAAAGCTTATTGCCATTTTTCACAGCTTTGTCTTGCTATCCCAGGCTGACATGTAATTTTCGGTGTAATTAAGGTTGCTCTCTAGTTTATGTCTATTCTATCATAAATTTTTAAAAAGACGTTAAATCCCACATCCCTAGGCTCGCCAGACCAAGAGGTTGAGGCAGGGCGCAAATTTACCGAGCAAAGCAATACAGGTAAATGTGCTCTCAAGACTGTGAGGATTTCGTGCTCGGACAAATGCACCAGAGACGATAATGAGCTCGGTAGAAAGCGTGGCGATTGCGACATGCCAGTATGCCATGTGAGAGTCCGAGACGCGAAATTTGTTTTCTCGAGACCGTCTCTTCGTAGTGGAAACCGAGGAGTGCGGAAGCGGAAGCGGCAAGTGAGGATGTGAGAAAGTGAGAGATGAGATCGAGACCAGAAGCAAGGCGAACTACTCTAAGGTGGAGATCGATCGGCGACGGCTTGGGCGGCGCCGCAGCCACAAGCACAGAACGATCACCTTGCCTCGACGGCAGGGACTATATACCGATTCATCGCGCGGCTGGGAGAGGGATTTGTGGTCGGTGTTTTGATTAGCACTGCAGTGCATGAACACGGCACAACAAAAAAGAATGGCCGGTGAAGTCAGGGACAAAGTTGCAGGTCAGAGGTGTGCATGCGGCGTACTGAGCAGATGGACATTGCAAGGTGACGGATTCGTGATGCATCCAACGTCCAACATCTTGGCAACGAGAAACAATTTTGGGAGGATCTAATTTGAAAGTGTAATCTCCACGGCTGAGTTGTGATGAATAACCACCAGCATCCTCGGACTTTCGGCAAATTCTCGTAGAATTGTATTATCGCCGCCATCAATAATTGTCAGCAAACCCCGTGGGTTCGCACTCAGCGCCTCCAGGATGCGACTCAAGCTCGGTCCGACGTGCTGCAAGGCGTCATGTCGGACCCAAATCTGCCTTTGTGCGTCCAGTGCTCGACCGCCAACAGAATCTTAGATCGTCGACCAGGATTACCAGACGGGGACCGGGACGAGTTGTGTGACCAATCAGCCAGATCGCTGGGATCGGTGTTTGGAGCAAAGACGCTGAAGCCACACAGAGCTCGTCGCTGTGCCGACTGCTACGCTATCTCATTAATGCGCAAACAAGGACGAAGGTCTGGTCCGAAACTCTTGCTGATGACTTTACTCGGTGAATCAGGTGAATCAGGTGAATCAGGTGACTCAGCAGTGTGCTTCAACTCCACGTTCCCAAGAGACCTTGGTTTCGAAGAGAGAAGCATTGATAGAATTTGCACGCTCGGCCGCCGAGCGGCAGGGACGCAAACCCAATCTCGTCCAGATCTCATAGCATTCCGTGCATTGATCTCTCCCGTGTACGTGTTGGATGGTGAGCCGGGCGAAGAATTTCAAGTTAAGCCACTTGGATCAATGCGCGACAAGCCCGATCGATGTGTCGGGTTCGAAATCCCCACTTTGGCCATGGTGCATTTTGGGTAGTGGAGCTGTCAGTCGATGACATTAAAATGGAAATGTTGAAGCGAAGCTCGTGGGAGACACGAGATGAGGTAAACCCACAATCCAACAGCTTGATACTGTAGCCGAGTTGAGATGGGTTTAACATGAGTTTCATCGTCGATAAGCGAGTTGCCCTTCAGGAGTGTTTGAGGCCCGGAACCTTTTGCGCGGAAGCGGGATGACGTCGCATCCGGCGAATGGTCTTGACTAAGCAGAATAGGCTGTCACGGGCGTTGTGCCAAATGGGTGACAGCCATATTCCTGAAGAGGTAAAAAGGTCAAGCCGCGGCATGCAGGGTGACCGATTGTATTCACCAAATTCACGTGAGGTCAAGGGCTGGCACTGCACTTTCCAGGCTGTGCTTCAGGGACAGCGAATCGTTGTTTCCAGAGTCCCTTCCTTGCCCGATGACCGATCTGCAGTTTACCCTTGCGGCAATAAACGCAGAGTGACGACGGACAGGCCTTGCTTTGCGCTGGTGAAATTGAAATTGAGAGTGAAGGTTGTTTTTGCCATGCTCGTATCAAAGAAGAGGTTGTTTGAGTGGAAGGGGTGGATTTAGATATAGCCCACTGCAAATTCCGATTCTGATAGATGGTCCACTTGGCGCGATCGAGAACGATTGACACCGAGTGTTGCAGCGCGTTTGTCGCGCTAAATCAAGCCGAGCAGTCAACGACAGGCGAAACGAGATGAGGGGCTCGTTTCCGTCCCGATCGTTTGGGTAGAAATAGCAAGGATGAGAGAGGTTAGATCAATGTACATGGCAAATGCCCAGAGCTGCAATTGGCCGTTCCCAGCGTCGTAGCTGTCGGACCTCGTGACGCCAGAAGCGACAGAACGCCATCGCATCTAATAACGCCTTGCGGGGAAACCGTCACACTCCGAAGTCAGGTAGAAAGAATTGGGTTTATTGGAGAAGAAAATCTTCGCAACAAGGCAGCAGTGGGAAGATAGCCAAGAGGACGAGCCGACGCGCTGAAGATATAGCGGAGCTGTCAAGTGTGGGAGACAGCGTTTTGTCGAAGCAAGGACGGAAAGAGCAGACGCCTCTTTTCTTGGCCGGCTTGTGGCACGCAATGGTCCGCCCACTCAGTTGGTGATCGGCCGTGCCGGTGTGCTCGTACCGCAGTCCGCAGCTGAGTCCAGTTCCCTGCTCGTGATTGAAGGTGCAATAATTGATTGGCCGTTGTTGGATAATGCAAGGTATATCTTTATCCCAGCCTCGCGAGCGGCGAAAGAGGAAGAGGACGAGGTGGGATACACCAAGCCTTGCACTAAAACGTTGTGACTACTCAATACTCTGTAAAGCGGCTCCATCCACACTGTCACAGAGACTTCCGGAAACGGCGTCACCCTCGCATCGGGGGGAAGGAGTGAGTGACATCCCTGCCTTGTCCCGTCGTGCCTTCCCTCTCCCTCTCCCGGCCACAACGCCCATCCACACCTCCACCACACATCGACATCCACATCCAACATCCACATCCCCAAGCTGCTCCTGCCTCACAGAACTCTCAAACACATCGAGCCAACCCACAAGCGCCCAACTAACGGAGATTTCCATACCCCGGTCTCCTGGTAGCAAGCCTCTTCTTCCACAGTTTTAATCACTACTTCTACCGACAAATTCCTGCCTTCTTCCTTTTCGCTCGGCCTTCACCTACTGAACACATCGTAGACTATCAAGTCGAAGATTCTCAACCAATCCGTCGGCCATTGGTCAGATTACTCATATTGTATTACCTGGGACGAAAGCAGACTAAACTCTTTTGCAACCACACTCTTTTAGTCTCGTACCTCCCGAGCGGCACACATTCCTCCCATCTTCCGACCTCTCATCATCAGTCCTCACCTCAACTCTTTTGTCTTCCAGTAGATACCGCCAACTGTCAACATGGTTTACTCTCTCGCATATCGTCGTCCTGCCAAAAGGGCTTCCATCGACAGCGACAACTCTGACGAAGACGCTGACGACAACTCGGGCTCCCTCAGATCCGGCAACTCCAACAGGTCTGCTGGTATCCCAGAGGCTTTGGCATTTGACAATATCATCAACGGCGGAACCTGCCCAGTATGTTCAATCATGGCTTGAAATGATTACTTCCTTTTTCTAACACTATTTACCAGCCATGTACCGTCCGTGACTTCATGAACTACATGCAATGGATCGAGCGCTCCGCGGAGAACTTGAAGTTCTTCCTCTGGCTCCGCGACTACACAGAGCGGTTCAACAACCTCAAGAACCCCGACAAGCTTCTGTCTCCAGAGTGGACCTTCGAGCAGAACGAGGCGGCACTCGCTGCTGTCCCAACCACCGCTCGTGCGCCAAAGAGGCATAACGCTGCCAACGAGATGTTCAAGGGAACCGACTTCGACGACTCCAAGAGGTGTGTTGATGCCGAGAATTCCGAGGACCCATTCGGAACCCCACCACGCACTCCAGCAGATGAGGCTGCCAGACGTTCTTCCTCTGGCCAGCCATGGAGCCATGCTCAGAGTGAGAGCAGCTATGGTGTCCCATCGACCACTGCTGAGAGCCGTCGTGTGCAGGCCGGAGAGGCATTCCAGTCCGTCGGTCTCAAACAGCCATGTAATTCGCCACCATAATTAATTCTGCATCTTTTGCTAACCAGTTTCAGTCACCATCCAGCCATTCCGCGAAGAGGTCGACCGCGTCATCGGCACCTACATTGTCAAGGACGCCGCCTGTGAGCTCAACCTGTCCTCCCGTGAGCGTATCGTCCTCTTGAAGGCACTCGAGTACACCACCCACCCATCCGCCTTCCGCGACGTCCTCAAGACCATCGAGTCCTCCCTCCGCCGCCAGTCCCACCCAAATTTCATTCGCTGGACCATCTGCAACGGCAACCGCGCCCGCGTTATCTTCGCCCGCGGCCTCGGCATATTCCTCATTCTTGCGGGCTTCCTCCTTGCTCTCCTCCTCACTCTCTCCAGCGCCAAGCGTGGTCTTCGCGCTCTCTGCGCCATTCCGTTGGTTATCGGTTTCTCGACTCTCGTCGCTGCTTACAAGGGAATGTGTGTTGTGCTTCACGGCATGCACCATCGCCATCTGCGTCCATGGGAGTTGTTTGAGGACCCAGAGGCTGAGGGCGAGCAGAAGGACAGTCTTGATTCGACATTGACCAGCAAGTCTTATGAGGACCAGCCATGGATTATCAAGTACGAGAAGAGGAATGTGATCCGCAAGGTCTTTGATCGTGAGGTGTGGATCCAGGAGCCGGCTTTGAGGCAGATCCAGGATACCATCTTTATCCAGTCGATGCTTGCTGCGTTGTTGTTTGCGGGTATCATGGTAGCGATTTTCGTCAATGTTCCAGGTGGGCACTTTTTTTAAACGGCTCGAATCCTCTTTCGCGACACTTCGTTGAGGGTATTGGCGACTATACTTCGTTTTGCGGACACGAGGTTCTGGTCCAGCATTCTTACTTATTGATACCATTGTTTGCGAGCACCAACTGGCTTACGCCATCACGGCGACACAAAATTTCCTTACTTGCCATTAGGTTTATTGTTTAGATGGAGTATATGGAGTTCTGGCGGTAGGCCGCTGGCGATTGTGGATGATGTATGTCCTCTGAAGATATTTTCCAGATTAAGGGATGATGATTGAGTGAAGGGGCAGACGGAGAGGATGATACCACTTTGGGAGAGGAGAGGGGACAAAATGTGCTTTAGCTCGAGGAGTAAACGCTGGGGAGTGGCGTGTAATACCAAGTCGCTGATATAGAGGAATAATGCAGTTTCGATTTCTTGGCCTCACCACCAGCTGCTTCCATTCATTTAAACTCAGGTGCGATATTTGTGATGTGTTGAGTAAGTAATGACGATGTCTGACGTCCGAAAACCTGGATGTGCTGCAACTTCTCGACCAGCTTGTTACGGCAGGCTATGCACTGTCCGAATGCCGTCCCATAATTCTGGAAAAACCAGGGTGGCACGGCGATACGGCATGATGGGCAGCGACGACGTGGGAGATGGAAAGTAAAGCTCTCCCTCACGTTACTGTAAGTACCGAGCCCATTATCGACGTAGATTCCAACGAATGACGGAGAGGATGGGATCGGGACTGTTTAAGTGATTAGTGCCTGGGCTGTTGGCAACTGGTTGCTAGGGCCGGTTGACTTACGGCGTCTTGGTGGTAGGATTGGTGTTGGGCGTGGTGCTGGGCGTAGATCCGGCTCTGAAGCGAGAGGTGGACCAGAATCGGGGATTTCGATTGGGTGATCTACATAATGTTAGTACCGATCGATATTAGCAGGTTGGAGGCCACGTTAATATACGTACCGATGGAGCCGCCAATGCCAGCTGAACCTCTGGTGGTGGTGGAGCGCGACATCCTGGTGATTACGGTGGTTGGGGGCGGGTGATGGTATCGAGGTTGATTGCTGATTAAGAGCCATCGAGGATGACAAGTGGTAGCTCGGAGTAAGCGAATATTGGTGCAAGAATCCCAGTTGTCATAACTTCATTGTGGTTCGTGACGGCAAGGTGAGATGGTGCGTCGTGGATGGTTGGGCCACGGTTTGGGACGTTGGTAGCGCAGAGAGCGGCAACGACAACGACTGGTGCTAGTTTGCGTCTTAAGATGGCGGGAGGTGGCCGGTCTGATGTTTTAGAAATTTCAACGTCGAAATGCAAACTTTTCATGAAACCGGTTGGTTAGAGTCACAGATATGCGTTGTGATGCCGCTATGACTATCAAGCTATGTGCCATATACCGCGCCTAACCTGCCAGCCGGCTCGTCCCGAGCACATTATGATGGCTCACGGCTCTAATCACTCTCACGCTTCCCCTCGATCGTTCATCCTTTCTGCCTACTAGTCTCGTTCCTCCCCCATGTCTTCCTCAAAAGTACTGTCCACTACTCCAGTTGTGCCTAGCTCACATGTGTATTCGATCCCTCAAGTCACAGATTTAGGCAACTACAGCGATCTTCTCGACCTCCTTATCAGCCTCGGCCTGCTTGGCGGCCTCAGCGGCGATGGCGGCTTTGCCTTCTGGGGATGCGCGGTACATGAGGATACGGGTGACTTGGACAACGCCGACGCAGCCGAGGAAGAAGTTTACTGTTGCGAGACTGTGCGTTGTTAGCATACATCCTTCGGCCTTTCAAACGATGCCTGGTGTCCATTTGTCGGAGCGCAGATGCATGATGAACCTTAAGATTCGCATCTTCGTTCTCGCCTTGGGTCGTCCACGTATCAGTTCAATTCGCGGAAAAACTAAGAGCTCGAACGAGCAGGCGAGACTGAAGAGCAGCGTAGCTTAGGGGGAGAGATGGTCAGGAGTATAAGGTAGGGTGACACGTACAGAATGTTCTTCGGCTTAATGATCAAGCACCATCTGGTCCAGATAATACCAGTAGCAGTAAGAGCTGCATTCTGGGTCAAGGACAAGGTCTCAGCTGGACGCCAGAAATCAGAGACACCGGCGAGAACGAGTGCCCACTGTATGGTTGTTAGTTTAGTACTCGGGATGAGATATGCGTGTAGCATTGTGGGTATTGAGAATATGGGATATGAGCCCCCACTTGAAGTGTGGGAGTGAAGAGTGGTGGATGTGTGGCTGGTTATTACTGCGCTTGCAGAGAGTATTGTGTAAAGCTTGCTGGCGCTTGCAGCATGATTGTGTATAAATGGGAGGAAGACGGCGTATGTTTTGGACCAAGCGCATCACGACCGTAGCCAGTGCACTGTAGGAGCGTTTCGTACCTTCATAACTGGAGCCCTGCAAAGTGGTTAGCATCAGCTCAAATCAACAGTACAAAGACGCAGTCTTGCTGTAAAGCACAACGTAATAGAGTGCGGTCTAAGCCAATGTAAAACATACCAGAAGTGAACAGTCTTCAATCCGATCGGGGAGTCCCATGCACTCTTGAACCAGCTATTCTTAGCAGCCTGTTGTGGCGCGCTCTGGGAAGTCTGAAAGCGCTTGGTGGTGCGCTGCGCATTGCGGGCGAAGCTAGATTGGAACTGTCTGGAGGTGGCTTGGGAGAAGATTGGTCGGGAGGAACGGAAGATGGACGCCATTGTTGCTGATGTCAATGTGTGTTGTGCAAAAGAGAAGAGTCAGGTTTATTCGGAAGGTGCTGAAGGATGAAGGTCGGGTGTGAGTTGAGCAAAGACGGCGACGGTGATGATAGTCGTGGATTTCTTGGACCTTGTTGGGTACTGCGCGCCTATTGCGGAGGTAATGGGAAAGCTTAACTTTGTGTGCGGCTGTCACTCCGTCACACCGGCCTTGGCAGGTGCACAACTTCAGCATAACTCGGCAACCGCAACAACCTACCTCCGCACAGCCGCGACAGTCCATCAGCCTCATGAACCTGGGTGACGCCGACGCGATTGAGATTCAAGACCAAGCCATCACCTCGATCTTCGATAATACATATACGCCATGTCGGGAAAGTACGCATTTACTAAGGGATTGAAGGAAGTGCGCTTTTTGTTGTGCCAGACTGGTGAGGCGAGCAATGCGACTAGGTATGTAAGCTGCGTTGGAGACGATCCTATTGGCTAGGACGGGGCGGCTGGGAATTGAAGCTCCAATAGAGGTAGACAAAAGCTAGAAATTGGATTGCAGGATCAAAGATATATTCGATGGATGTTGGCTAACAAACGGAACAGATCTTTCATCCAGCGCGCATACCCAACCATGAAGAAGAACAACCCACATACCCCAATCCTCATCCGCGAGGCACAAGGCACTTCCCCGACGGTTTTCGCTCGTTATGGTGAGCAACGCCCCTTGATACCATATTTTTTCACCGCTTTTGGCGACTCAATACATCATCAAGAGTGTGACAAGGTTATGCTGTGAAGGACGAATGAGTAGCAGTGATACGGACACAAGCTAACACGCAACACAGACTTCGGCAAGGAGAAGAAGGAGTCACTGGCCGGCTTGACCGACAAGGAGATTGAGGAGAAGGTTACACAGTTGGTAAAGGCCGAGGCATAAGCTGGACGACTGCCGCGGAGTTGAGGGACCGCTTGTACATACCATATGGCATAGAGGATTAAAATGAAGACATGCTAGAGCACAACCCAAGGATTCAACAGCTGCATTGTGAGACGAATGAGATCACCCGACTCGGAACACGGAACGAAAGGACAACTTCTGGGCGAGAGCGGAAGGCCATAGCTGGTGGAGTCCCTGCGATGCATCTAACTACTAACCGGTCGCCAGCCTGAGAGGCAAGTGGTCAAGCAGACTTCTTAAGTAATTGCACCGGTTTAATTTTCGATCCAGAGTTTTTAAACTTATCAGTTGCATCTGCTATCAAAGAGAGTGTAACATTACCAACAGCGCAGCTTCAAGTAGTTGGTTTTTGAGTGGGCCATTAGCCACTACTCGCCTGTCCCCCTCTGTCTGACATTGTTCGAATCCGGCAATATATAGGTTGCGACGACCGATAGTATTAGCCTGATTAGCAAAAGGTATCTGGAGTATCAGCTGGCTTCTTGTACTCGAGCTTATGATTGGCTTGGCATCGTCGGATCGGCACGCTGAGCGATGACCCTAAAGTAAGAACCAAAGGCAAGAGAGCTTGCCGTGGTCTCTGGCCCGAAGACAGTGGCCAAAGTTAATGATTTTGCGGGTATAAATCGCTCGCTATCACCTGTTCGTCTGCTTCTTCTGGACCAGCATTAAAAAAAATGCTTTGACCCTGTTCAACATGCGGGAGAACGGAACGTACGTTGTAAGGTTAGCTTGATTGAGTTTAAACGGGCATTTGGGCCGCTCGGAAAGCACGGTATCATTTATGAATTTTAGAATGAATTGCAAACAGGTTTTCAGTGAGCGTTGGTTTACGGATATCACTTCTCTCCAACATGTTAGCACTGTGAAAAAGAAAAAATAAGTGTATAGCAAGCTATTCGGCTCATCCAAGACAAACTGGTTAGCATTGCTCCTGCCCACTGGCAACCAACTATCGATCATTGGTGTCAACCAGTTAGTTAAGCTTGCGTTGTTGAGCATCACATATACGTGGTAGAGTGGAATGAATTGCGCGTAAGGAAGAGATATAGGATGTAAATAGTTAAGGGCGTTTGATAATCCCTCCAAAGCATACATTGTAGCGTAAGTCGAAGCCTGATGAGACAGGCACTGTAGTGTGATGCCACGATGGGCCTCGAACTGGAAATGCAACACAGTTTTGAAAATGGTATGACAAGATCCTTGCTAACCAGTTTTACTGCTTCTGCTCATCTGGCAGATTACCTAGTTAAAAAGAACAAATGGTTTGCTATTTAACAGCTGCAGAGAAGCTAACAGGTTGGCAAACCTACTCTCACATTTCTCTCGAAGACTCATACTGGGTTCGAGAGTTCAAAATTCCCACAATTTACAAATCAGGGTATCATGGGGCCTCTCTACCTTGATATAGAGACGAGTCGAGTTGTGTTGGGCCCTCATCTCAAAAGAAAAGCTCGAGAGCAGCTCCACCAATCGAAACTGATGATTGAGAGAGAACCGACACTCTCAGCGACGTCCTATAAAGCCTTTACAAAGGCAGGCTCCAAACCCCTTTCTCAACAGGACACAATGCCGCGGAACCAACGAACGTAAGAGCTTGGTTCATTACCGACCGCCGTCCGCCCAGCACACAGCAAAACCGGCCAATTTTGCGGTGCTATATAAAATCAACCAATTTTGCTAAAAGTAAGCCAATGCGGCAGAAATATATGATATGGTCGCGTTGGGATCTGCGGTGCATCAGCGGTCAATAATGACCAGAGCTCTTATCATCTTAGATCGGAACAGAGCACCCAACGAACTGCCCAAGCTTTGACAACGACTTCACGCTAATTAATTTATTCGAAGCTAGCTTCTAAATCTTCCAACTAGACAATATTGATATGGCTACTGTCATCCACCTTTGGCCAACCAATTAACACTGGCGAGTCTGTCGTCATCACCTCTGGGCTCTGGCCGTGGTCAAAGTTTGTATCTTCGCTTTGGCGAAGCGCTCTGGGATTATTGATGGCGTTTACAAAGAGGGGGAACGAGCGCTCATCTTCGTCCACCATCATGCAGCGCCTCAAACGAAATTCTTTGCTGCAAAAGTAAGAATTAGTGTCACCTTGAAGAGGAATTTATACTCACATTCTCACAGTTGTCGCGCTCACAGACTGCACTGCAGCGAACTTATTGTATGGGATCATTACCTTAATTAATCCACTAATTAGGGCAGACTCAAAAAAGCAGTTAGCAAGCTAGCCGACAGAGAGTCCAATGCCGTGTCCATTTTACGGACGTAAAGTAGGACATCGCGAGTCTCTGGTCAGATCGAAATCCAATTAGCAATCCCGCAATACCGCGACTTTGCGAACCAGTAGGTACTTAAACCTCGACCTTGACCCTGCCCTTGACCTGCTCCTTGCCTTCTTCTTCTCATCCTGATCCTTCTGACACTTAGAGCACAGCTTTTGCCTATGTACCTTTCGGTAGAGTTATACATGGTGGCGTCTTCTAGTAGCGCGGGCAGCGGTCAACGCGATCTGGAAAGGTGCGTTTGCAGGCCGTGTAGTAAACGGCGTGGATATTGCACATTGTTGTGGTGGGTCGTGGACTGGTTGATTGCGTTAGTGTGTGGCAGGTACGAGGTTTCTCTGGTGATCTGTTTGATGGAATTCGTAGGCAGGTATAGGCGAAGTGGGCAATCTATTGGTCCGAGAAGAGATCGAGTGTGCCTTGAGAGTGGGGTAGTGGCTTTCAGACTGATTCATTGTGTTGGGACGATGATAGTGATGCCCGGTGCATTTGAGTCTTACCCGGAGAAAGGCATTTTCTCCGCAGAAAACCAGTTAGCAGCCGTCCCTGAATCAGACAGAAAAACTCCTGGGACAGAACATCAGTCCCTCAGAAATAGTTCATACATGGTTCTGGGCGTCGGCTCGAGCGTGGCTTCAATGGAAGTCCATTCGTCCATCTAATGACAGTCTTTCAAATCCTCAACATCCTCCTCCATAACAACACCCAAACACGCCCGCGCCATACCCACCGCATGTTCCAGTCCCCCTAACTTAGCCATAACAGCCATGAGACTCGGATCCGGCGCCTCAACCCTCACCTTCTCCACCACCCTGACCTCCCTACCACCTCCCGGCTCCCCCTTGGGTCCGTATTTAAACCGCCTATGACTCTCATCATGCTCCGTCCTGTGGCCACCAAGAATATTCATAAACCTTGACCTCAAATCTGGAGGGTGATCGGCATTCTCTAGTGTGCGTATCACCAGCACTATACTCGCATCCTGAATACTGAAATCGAAGCTCAAGTCCTCAGGAAGGGGAGGATCGAAGTGTGAACTTGCCACCGGATGAAGCCAGGTCTCGTTTCGGTCTGGCTCTAGAGATGAAGGACCTTTGAGCGTTTCGTGCGCTTCTTGAAGGAGGGAGTGGAGGAGGCGAAGCTGCCCGCTTATGTAGGATGCGGATGTTTTGTCGCCAGTCCAACGGGTTATATCGATGCAGTCTAGGGTTTGATTGAGGAGGTCTCTTAGAGACGCTAATGGAAGAAGAGGTAAGGGGTGTGTATGGTTGATTGCAAGGTGTGTGGGCGGGATGTGTCTTAAGCGGAGGACAAGTGACTGCGCCGGGCAACTGATTAGCACGTCTTTCTTAGACAATCATAACAGTGCCGAGCACATATTCAAGGAGTGCTGAAAATGCAAAGTGAGAAGATATCTGTGGAAGTAACATACGCCTTTGACAACCTCTGTTCCGACTCTATTGATATACCCTTTTACAACCTCGCTTCTCACACTGCTCATCGCCAGCGTACTCCCCGGTTCTGTCGGTGCCAGCAGTCTTCTGCATTCCTCCAATCCGTCCTTGAAGCTCTCTAACGTTTCCTGCAGGTAGTCGAGAAGCCACGCTAGCTCTTTGGCCTATCTTATGTCAATATAGACTCTCATAACTTTGTGCAACTGGTTGGCAGGCAATGTGATCGTTAATGATGAAACAACTCACCAAACTATCACTCTCTGCTTTTATCCTCTCATCTCCTGATATAGGTGGCCAAACGCTTGTCGACATTTTGTTGATGCCTATGCATAAAGCAAGGTATCCAGCCGGGTTGTGCTTTGGAAGTTGGTGGCTTCAGGTAGCTTGGGACCTGAAGGCGGTGAGCCTTATCCTTATCGCGATGCGATCATTGAAGCCATTAAGAGCTGCCATTCAGGAAACCTCAATCACCGAGACAACCCATCACGTACAACTGTTTAGCTGTCTTTTAGCACGCTCGCTCTATCTCAAACTATCAATGGCGCCCCAAACCCTACAACCACTCTCGTAACAACCGAACCATGGCACCAACACCAGAATCAGCTGGCGCAAAGCCATCACACGCAAAGCTCCCACGTTTACCCGGCAGTAAGTTCTTGCGTCACTGGCATAACAGAATAAACGCATCATCTCCTGGAGCCTCTTCTAAGTAGTTAAACAGATGCACGTATAACCAAGCGCCCCCTCCTTCACCCCTCCATCGCCGCCCCCCTCGCCAGCTCCCACGTCGCCAAAACTGTCTACCTTCGCGCAAACACACCCTTCGTCTCCGCCATCAAGCGCGTACGGACATACCTCAAAGCCGTAGACGCTCGCGCCATGGGTGTGATAGATCTCTCGGCGAGCTCACATCTCACTGATCGCCAACTTATTGCGAATATGGGGAAGGGAAGGGACGGGAAAGGGCCAGAGGAGGTGGCGGTGAAGGCCACGGGGAAGGCGATAGAGAGGGCGCTGAATGTTGCGCTGTATTTTCAGAAACAGGAGGATTGTAAGGTTGTGATTAAGACGGCGACGGCGGGAGCGGTGGATGATGTGGAGTGTGAGGGTGAGGAGGATAGGAGTAGAGTGAGGAGAGTTCCTGTGTTGGAGGTATGGATAACATTGAAGTGAAGAGTGAGAAATGTGGTTGTTAGAGTATCACGAAAGAAGACAGAAACAGAGGCCTGTCCGGTCAAGATGACTCAGAGGAGGTCAACGCCGAAATCAAGAAAGCCTGGGGCAAGCCACGCTCCCAGCTGGCACGCAACGCCCTCTGCATTGCACCTCGTTAAGAATTATGCCAGCGCCTCACGGCGGAGCCTAGTGAAGGCCAACGAGTTAGCAATGGCACCCGAAAACGGCATAAGAATACTAAACGTTATTAAATTCGAGAGCCAGACCGGTTAGCATTGAAGATGGACAATATGGATCATACTTGCCACTGCTTTCGGTTAGGTCACGGGTCTTACCGCAGCGACTTTAGAGAAGCGAGGAAGGAGGCTCTTGCCAAAGCGATTAGTGTCACGGTGAGTACGAGGTAAGTGCCAAATAGTTCTTATATTTGTATCCCTCGTATCTCTCCATCTCATCTCCATCTTCATCATCACATCATTCAGCTACCGTCGTGCCAACCAGATTGAACTCGCTGCATCTTGGATCTCACCACATTCACTAACATTACATCATTACCATAGTGTTTGTACTATGACTTTCGCGTAATCGCTATGTCCAACACAAACGACGTCCCGTTCGACAGACATTTCAATCCGTCCGGTAACACCATACCTTCGACAAACAGAGAATCACCGAGGACCAACTCATCAGGAACCTCACCGGCTTTGGCATCACTATAGTTGCCGTTGAGTTGGCTGCTTGCGTTTTCGCCCGATACTGCTGTAAACCCACGAAGCAAGGTTCTCCACCCAGTCAAGTCCAAGAGGGAAGCGACGTCGAGCTCCACGTTTGGACCAACGTCCACCTCAGAGACTAATAGATTTAAATACGAATCGAGGTTCTCCTGCAAAAACCGGTTGGTACACGGGCTCCATCAAGACCGTAACGAGGAAGCTAACCGGCTCTTAGCAAGCATGCTGAAATTGCTGGTGCGGTGGTTTCGCATGGTGGGAATGTGCGTTGGGAATAGGAAGAAACTGGTTGACGAGGAGCAAGTAGTTCCTTATACAGATGGCGACTGGTCCACGGCAAAAGATAAGGCCAGCGCCATACCGAAAACATCTGACGCACCTCGTCAAATCGACTCGCAACACTTCCTGTTGCTTGGGGATCACCGGTCTCCAGATTACGACAGAAGTGGGCAGTTCACAAAGCCTACATTCACATCGGAGGAGCTGAGGGGCCGATTAGAGACGGTGCAGTATGAGAGGCATCGTGGACTCAACTTTACCGCCGAGCGCTTTGGCGGTGAGCCACCCGATAGCTGGTGTGACGCAGTGTCAACCGGTTACGACTACATGCGGGATTTGGCGGACTTGGTCTGGCACGATCGGGGCGAAAGCACGCTGTGCGAATCGTTCCCGCTGGAATACTTAGAGGTGCAACCCGGTGGTCAGGACTCGCAGGTAGTCGTTGCAATGACAGAGCTGACGGATGATTCTTTCAACGACAAGACGAAAACAGAGGCCAAACCGTTCCCATTTGAACGCCGTGCTGTAATCTCCAGCGCCGCGGGAGCCTCACTACTAAGTGTACAGGGTCCTTGTCTTATTGAATTGGCCGAATACGAACCGGTCGACGTCGAGGAGCCAGACCCCCTTACCGGAACCATACGAGGCGGCGCGGGTAGCCTTGGGCTTGTCGATTCCAGCGGAGATGTGGTCATTGCATCTAGAGTTAACGCAGAAGCGGCATCATTCCAACCGGTTAGTAAATCATCATCATGCTTCTTGGACGCGGAGACGTTGTCCTGCATGAGAACTGGCACACAGAAGCCGATTCCCCTTCAAGCAAACCGTTTAAACCAGCGTTCTGGTGGTCCAACCTCAATTCCTGTCTCAGTTCCTGGCTCTCCCAGACCTCAGCAGTCGGCAGTTATACCGGGCCGTATGTTTTGGCTCTATGTCGGTGCCAAAGGAGAGATTCGGGGTCCTTACTCAGGATTGGCGATGCAGCACTGGTACTGTGGGGGGCGCTTCCGCAGACTTAACAATTGGCTCAAAGGACTCGAAGGCAATCACTTCGAGACAATAGGGGACCTGGTTCATCGCCTTGGCGAGGACCCGTTTTCGGTACCGCATGTTGCTGGCGTTCATAATTCAGCAGCAAGACCTGTTAGCAGTAGATTTGTTGATGCCACTCCTGAAATTGCAGAACATGTCGCCGTCGAGGTCTCGAGACGCGAGCTCAATAACGCTATTCAACTGTTGAAGATAGAGCAGAGCATCGTGCGGCAAGGCCACGAACGTCTCAGTCGCGACGGGAGAAACCGCCTACATTACGGTGATAAAGGCCCAACGTATCATCTAAGCCACGGTGGAAAAAGGCCTGAAGTCTTCGGGATGGAACCTATGAGGGATTCTGAGGTTATAGCGTCAAAGTTAGGGTTTCCAATACTAGGCCATAGGTCGCACAAGCCTGGAATTTGGTCATCAACGCGGCCAGATTGGACTGTACTAGATTTGACGGTGCGGAAACTTACTCCTCAAAAGGAGCTCGGCCAAACCAATGATCACGAGAAGAACCGATATGTTGAACCGGTTTGCAGCAGTGCCGTGCCAGAAGAGATGAGCCGAGCGGTACCTGGACTTGCTCTCCGTAACGCCATCGCGAACAACCCTACCTGTGGCCGCGATGTTAGGACTCGGTCGCTCTGGGATGTCACACCAAGGGCTATTCAGAAGCGCTTAAGATATCGGCCATTTAGATATCTTGACCCGCGTACTCTTGAAGTGCACAGGATATCGCAATTGTCTCGGTGGAAAAATGGACCGCGATACCCAAAGAATCGGATTCCGAGATTTCACCCGAAAGCCACGCATGGCCGAATGTTTCCTGAGTGGACAGTTTCTTCGTTTCCTAGTCAACCGGTGGACACGTCTAGTTTGCGAGGAGGGTATTCTTCTGGTGCCGAAGAAGAGTACGACCCAGATGACTGTGAGTCTGACACCGATGGCGGAGTTGTGCATGGATCAAGCTCCGAAGAATCCGCCAACCAGTTGGTCAGCGAGATCACATTGGCGATGAAATCGTTGGAGAAAAAGCTGTCAACAGTCGAGGCTATGATTTTCGTGAGACTGGTACTACCATCTAATGACCAGATCGACCTTGAGGACTCATTCATCGCCAACCTGTTTGGCAAAGAAGAAGTCGATACCGCGACATTACTACCACGCACAGCAGCGGGAGTGCAGATCCCAGAGTCAGACTCGGAGGATGGCCATGATACCGAGCTTTTTACCGGATCTGCCGCTGACCGCTTGGTAAACGAGACTCCGTTGGCGATGAAATTGCCGCCTTCGGAAACAGACTCGGAGGATGAACATGATACTGAACTCCTTCCCGATGCTAACCAGGCACGCGGCAGGCGACTCAACCCGGCTGCAGACGAATTCGTACCCACTGCCGGACCCAGCATCCATACACCGCCAGACTATGTGGACGCTATTACCACAACTCTGCCAATCGGTTTGCGGTACTTTGACCTCACTCGCCGTGCGAGATACACCAGAGATGACACAGAACTACCGTCGTACGAGGAGTGCAGCCACTCCATGGCACCACCATACACAAGGTACCATGTCGAACCACTTACCTTGGGGCCAGCCAGGAGCGCCCGAACGAGCATGGTGAACATACTGGGCCGATATCGAAGACAGAGATCGTCGTTAATGTCAATCAATTCTCCTCTACGAGAGGCAAAATCTCATCTTGGACCTCTGCAAGACTTTCAGTCTGCGGCAGAACTGGTTGACGCATATCACGCCTCTGTGCCGCCAATTCAGGATGCGGATGTAGAAGATATGTGGCAGTTGAGTCGTCCCCAACCAGTTTCTTTGGTGACGAGACAGGCTAAGGACACTGAAAACCGGTGTGGAGAGTGTGAAACTTGTCGAGAGAACCAGAGGGAAGAGGAGGTGTGGTATTACTGGGCATGGAATGGTAAATCGCCCGCCGTGTCTTGGGCGGGCGAAGCGATACAGGCTGAAGACGCGACGTGGAGGAGCAGAAACATGCAAAGGAGGTGTGAGAGGTCGAGGAGGTTAGCGAGAGAAAGTCAGATCTCAAGGAGGGTGTCCCCCGTGGTGCGATCCCGTGCTGTAGAGGAGGCGGAACATGTTGTGGTGGAAATTACCGTCGACGACTCTTTAAGCCAAACCCCTGTCGAGGCAGCGAGCGAGTATCCGACGCAAGACATTATTATGCAAGAAATTAATGGCGAGGTGTACTACTTCGATGCCAGGGAAGTTGAGGATGTTTGGAGAGGAAGAGCGGTGCCGGCATGGACATGTAGTTCGAGGGAGGTGGATGGACAGGATTTGGTTGGGAGACTTGAGGAGTTGGACTGACGGTAATTTTGGAAAGCATCCCGACAGAGAGAGCTCAACTTTCATAGCGATATCTGTTTGGATTGGAATACACGCATATCGGTTGATGAATATCCGGTTAAGTGTAGATAGGCTTTGCGGCCATAAGCGAGTGTAGAATTTCAAATACAAATCTGTTTGCTTGTAAGCCACATGCGTCTACGTTGAATGGTGATGTCGAAGACAGGTGCCATTTATGGATTGAATACCAACGTATGAGGTGCCCGGACATCGAACCTTTTGAAACCACGCTGACATTCTCAGCACTCGAAAGTTCTCTCTTTAGCAATTCTGGCTAACACGCTCAATGAACAACGAAAACCGGTTAGCAGGCATCGACTCCAGCACGCAGATGCCGGGCTGGTCTCAGATAGGCACCGGCAATCGCAACACGTGGAGGTCTGACTGCGAGGTCGTCCTGGTACTCCTTACTCCTCTTCCAGAGAAACCGAGGTATCACCCAAGATGGTAAGAACGCCGCCATATCTGGCTCTTTCAGTCTTGAACAGTCCAGAGCTTTTACCAATCAGTTTGATCCCTCCACGGTCAAAGGAATAGCCGACTCGGTTTCCAATTGCCAAAGAAGCCCTAAAAGAATTGGAGGATCTAGAACTTGAGCAGAGATTTACCTATGAAATAAGGTTGGAACTGTTTAATCGATGGGTGATGCTACTGGTATGTCGGCTATGAGTATCATATGTGGAAGCAGTAATGTGAATATGAAGACGATCATCGCCATGTCGTCTGATTGTAGCGGAGGTACTGTTGATGCGGTAACAGAAGGGAGACAACTAGTTAGCTAAGATTTTTTACTTTGTAATCACTGATTCGCTGTCGTAGATTTTGGAATATTAGCTAACCGGTTTTTAGGAAAATAGGCGTGGGAGGAGAGGATATGTGGTGCGAAGGAGATCGTGGAATTGCGGGCAGCTGGCCACTTGTGGAATAGTTATCGTATTTTCTACGATTTGGAAGATGCAAGGATCTGTTACTTGTAGGCACGAACGCAAGAGAAAAAAATTTGAGTACCAGAAGAATAGTCGAGTAAAAGGCAGCAGTAATATGCTGCGTTCTATACTTCATAGCTAGTGCTTATTGTAACCCCGACTCGCTCCCAAAACAATCATATCCGTGAGCTCAAGCCTTAACAGCCTTCTTCTTCTTATCCTCCGGTTGAATTCTCGCCATCATCTCCTCCTTAGTAATCAGATGGTCAATCCTCTCCAACAAGCCCAACAACGACTTCATGTTCCCACTCCATTCGTTGAGCACTTCATCCGCATCCCTCTTCTTCTCAAAGCTGACCACACCAGCCGGTCTATCGATCTTCGCATACACCGTCTTGGCAGTCACCAACTCGCTCAGATACTTCTCCGTCTCCTCCTCGCTCAAATCCAACAACTGGCACAAGCGCTGCACGCGAATGCGGGTATAGTACTTGGCGACAACACGGACATTGTGCTCGATGACACGCTTGCGCAGGTCCTCCCAGCGGGTATGTGCTTGTGGGTCGATTGGGTATGGGGTGGCGGAGAAGACGTCGGTGGATGTGAGATGTGGGCCGTACTGCTCGGCGACTTGTGGCCAGCGCATCAACTCCGGGATAGTGAAGAGCTTGAGGAGCGCAGCCTCGACTGGGACTTGTGAGTTGCGGTTGTCGGCTTGGATACGGTGGATGAGGTCATGCTGCTCGTTGTCGTACGGTGCGAGAATAACGTAGTAGATGATGCGCTGGAGTGTAGGGTGAAGTTTTCCTGGGTCCTCCTCTACTGCAGCGGTGTCGAGGACTTGACGGTAGTGCTTGCATGCATCGAGGTACTTGCCATCGTGCTTAGCAAGGATGATCTGCTGCTCGTAGTATCTGAGCTTGAGATCTGTGACATCGTCCTCTTTCTCCTCTGGCACCTCCTCGCCCTTGTTGCGGCGCTTCTCCCTGTCCTTGGCCTCCTTGTCAAGCTGCTCTTGTGTCTTAGGTGCCTTGCGCGCCAGGTATTTTGTGCTGATCTTCCTGCTGAGAATGCCTGCCTGTGTCCAGTCGTCGTTCTCTATGCATAATGCGACTTGGTTGAGGATGAACTCGGTCTTCTCTCTCCTCTCCATGCTTCCGAATGTCTCGACCTGCAGCTCGCAAAGCGTGTCCGCGGCGGCCTTGATATCTCCCTGCTCCTTCTTGATGTCCGACAACACCTTTGTAACACGCGCGCGCTCAACTTCGACGAAGATCTTGCCCTCGGTGACAGTGCGGAGAGTCTCAATAACCGTGAGTTTGGTGGCGAGATCTGAAGTGGCGTCGAGGAAGGTCATAACCGTTTGTACCATCTTGGTGATGGCTTGCTTGAGCTGACCATGCTTCTTGGAGAGTAAGAGGACTTGCTCGTTGAGCAGAGACCAGTCGCCAGCATCTTTGCAAAGACTGACTATTGCGACGAGGATTCGTGATGTGGATGCTAAATCGGAGGACTGAAGCTGTTAGCTGCGCGCTGACCGCAGAGGGCGGAAAATGCTTACCTGTCTGGTTTGTTTCTCGAGAGCAGTGAGCTTCTCAATGGCACTTTGGAGGTTAGACTAGCACACTGTCAGTATAAGCGCGACATCGAAAGCTTCGCAGTGATACCTTGGCAAGCTCCTCAGCTTCTGGCAGCTGCTTGTCAACCTCCTTCGTGTAATCCTTATCCGGTCTCAACACAGCTTCCCCAGACATGATGGCGGTTGTTTAAAGTGGTGTTGTTTATAGAGAGTGTTTATGTCTTATTACGCAGCAGTATTATCAAGTGCTGAGCTACGTTCGTTGGGTATTTTGTCTTGAAGGGAAGTTTTGTATTTAGTTATCGTTGCGTCGTAACCAGGCGATACCTGGATTGTTGAACGCGGCTGTAGCTGTGGCAGTGCACGGACATTTCGCGTTATCAGGATAAAATCATGTGACCTTGGGCCAAACCATCGCGCTTACCGCGTCGAAGCATCACGAGTACAACAAGTATTTTGTTTTCAGCCAGCAACATTTGCTTCTAGGTTACGCTGATACAATGATACTTTAGGTGCATGTTGTGCTAATACTTCATTGAAGTATATAGGTTGCCTTGATTTTTCACTGGCGCCGAGTGGTCGCAAGTGTGATTAGGTGGTGTAGCAAGTCGAAGCCAGCTGTCAGAATAGCAAACTCATGTGGTCTCTAGCGAGACCGGCATGGATCCGAGTCGCTTACGGGCGCATCTATTCTTTCCCAACACATATATTTTGCCGAACTGAAACACCGTCTAAGCGAACGTGTTCTATCACAAAAATTGATTTCCCAAGCCATCACGGTTGAGCAGTAATTAAAAACGCTCTCCGCTCTCCGCCATTTATCTAATTAGTTTTGAGCCACCGTTTCGCCTTCCTAATAACCTATCTCGCAACGCGCAACGCCCTCATATCTGCCACCATCAAACTCGCCCCTCACATACCACTTTCTACTTACAACCTCCACTGCCGCATTGTGATCCGATCTTCTCTCCATTGTTACCAACATCTCCCATGCCCGTGATTCTGGTTCCCCCTGGACCAAATCTCGGTCTATCGCCCATACTTCTCGGCGATCCGCCACTGAACCTTCCGCCACCCAAGTATCTACCGCTCGTTCCATCTGGCATATTATTGATATTGAATGGGCTCTCAGCGGCAGCCTGTCTCGGATTCAACGAGAATAAACTGATGAAGTAAAGACCAAGGAAGGCGATGAGGGCATCGATAGCGTCTCTGGCTCTCCACATCAACGGGCGACCACCGCCGTACTTTGGCGATCCAGCTGGTGCAGCTTCACCAAGCTTGCGTCCTGGAGTGGACATGACTGCGGCAGCTGGAGATGCGAACTTAACGGCTTCCTCAACGGCGGAGGTAAGGGCGCGAGAGTCGGCGCCTTTAATGGTGTTGATGACGGTGCCGTTCTTGAAGATCATGAAGGTTGGCATGCTTTAATAAGGTTAGCTCTGCATTATGAGGCATTCTCACGCAGCATAAAGTCGCCAAACGCAGGTGACAAAACATTTTGCACTTACGCTCTAACGCTATACTTCTGGGCGATCTCTTGCTGGCTGTCAACATTCACCTTGGCGAACGTGATAGTGCGCGGCTTGCTGAACTTGGTTGACAGCGACTCAAAGGTTGGCGCAATGACCTTACATGGCCCGCACCAGTCGGCATAGACTACGATCAAAGTCAGTTGGATGCTTCATACATCCTCATAACCTGCAGCATCATCGCTCCTGTTTAGTAAAGATATGTTGCCCCAACATGAACTGGTTAACAAGGAGTTCTCACAGTCAGTGATAACGACATTGCTCGTCTTCAAGAGGGTCTCGAACTCTCCGGAAGAGCTGATGGAGGTAACCATTTTAAACTACTACTTGCTAAGCGTAAGTTTCCAGGGGAGGTTTTGAAGATTGTCTTCTTTGGTGTGTCGTCGTCAAGGTTAGGTGGCAGTTGTCAGCCGGCGTTGCAACCCCTGTATTATGAACCACTTCCCGGCACTAAGCCCTGCACCCCAGATCCTCATATATTCTGCCCATCTTCCCTTCACCGCCCTGGTCCCAAATTCTCCTCGACGAGACCTGGTTGTATACAACCGATTAACATCGCAACAATGGGCAAATCTGAAGTAAGAGTTTGGATGACTTGAAAGACTAGTTGGCAAAGCACACGGTCTAATAATCATTCCAGAAGCGCCTTCGCAATGGCGAGGTCAAGATGGTTGAGCAGAAGCCGAGAAATTGGACGGTAACTGTAGCGGTTGCTGGAGATGCGATTGACATGTAAGTTTTCACACTGCTAATTGCTAGCCAGTTATCCCTCAATGTATTTGGCCAAAGAAACATATTGATGCTAGGAAATAGGGACGACGACCTCGAGACTCGTTCCAACACCGTCCTCAAACTCGGAAACTCCCTCTCCATCTCCTCCATCGACCACGTTATTCTTCTACCAGCGGCGGACACAGCAGCCACCGACTTCTTGGCAGACGCACTCACCTACCTCGAAACACCGCCATACATGCGCTCCCGCCTCTTCACTCCCGGCGCAAAACCAATCGACCCTAAACTCTCCTACCTCGCCTCGCTCCCAGAAGCCGAAACCACTCTTCCACACCACAACCGCATACCTGCCGACTCATTATACCGCGACGGTGTCACTCTCCGCGCTGAGCACTGGCAGACTAAGCAGCGTCTTGTCACTGTTGGACTTCCAGACGGAATCTTGGCTTCTATTCCAGAGGCGTTCCCAAAGAGAGTCAGGCTCGCGGTTAGGTTGTCAAGCTTGACGCCTGCGGAGGGAGAGAGGAGTATCCAAGCGTGGATCGTAAGTCCAACCGAGGCAAGAGAGGAGTTAGGACAGTATATGGGCTACACGATCTCTCGCACGCCTAACCTTTCGGCTATGTTCGAGGAGTGTCCGTTTGAGGGTGGTTACGACATGTCTATCTTATTATCAGACGCTGGCGCGACTGATACCAAGCCATTATCAGAGAAGGAATCTCTGACAGCGATGAACTACCTTGTTGTGATGAGCACGGCGAAGAAGCTAGGAGAGCTGAAAGACAGTGATAAGCAGCTGCAGGAGCTGGGCATTGAGAATGCGGCTGACTTGTTTGACCATGCCTTGGATCTGGCTACGATCGAAGACAGCTCGAAGGTGTTCAAGAACGTAGATACGATGGTTGCGGCGGGCTTGGGTACTTTGGACGAGTTCTTGGCCAAGCGTAGTGGTTAGAGCACAGCATGGCACACGAATCAAGTACAAACCTTCTATTACATTTATGAGCTGTGGTTAAGTGGAAGTTCTTGTTCTATTGACTAACTCAGGGCTACGTCTCAGCACTGACTCCAAAGCTATTCCACTTCTTGCGTTCCCGAAGATTTCTGATTCTCAACCAATCCTCACACTTAACCAGAGTAGCGGCAGACCTCACACCTCCGGTTCTCATCCTCAGCACTGAAATGCACATCGTTCTTCTCATCTCCACATTCAACACAAGCCTTCGCAACCCATCTGCACTTCAGATACATACAGCGGTGCGTGATGGCAATGTCGCAAGTGATGCAGATCTGAATCTCGCCGTTGCCTTTGTAGGCGGTGCGGAAGAACCATTCTGGTATGGGGCGATGGCAGGATCGGCAGAGGCTGTGGAACACCAAAAAAGTGAGGCCGCTGCGGTTGCGGATACGCTTGGTACAGCGGGAACGGATTCCCAGGGAAGAGGCCGAAGAATCGGAAGCTGTCATAACTAGTAAGCATCTGTCATGATAGTAGAGCGGAGAAAGGGCCAATAAAGGGCTTGCCGATAGAGCTCTGTGCTGGACGTGGGGCGCGGCCGGGGTGGCCTGACTTGCGCAGCTGTGGGCGTTCGTGTGGACGTGGCGGAGGAGATGAAGAGATGAAAATTAGGTGCTTTGGTGCCGTTAGCATGCCCTATTCATGAGCTATGGATACAGTACCCTTGGTGCCAGCCTGTTCCTTTAGTTCGTCGTCGTCAAGGTCAACCATCTTGGTGGTGATAAGGAGAAGGATCACCGGCGCGCTCGAAACCCATCTCGAGGTGCGCAACTGCGCGCTTGATGCTTCATGGGTTTACTCTAGGCCAGGAAACGTTGCTGCCGCCGAACGGTTGGGAACGTGGCCATGGGAGCTAACAGGTTGGCATAAAGCAATCACAAAAATCACTAAACCAGAGATGGAACAGCTCATAATTCAAAGTTCCCCAAGGGTTTGCCGAATGGTACCCGTGATCAGCTACTCCGTATCTATACGGGCCTTTTTATTCTCTCTTTCGTCCCCCTCTTTTTCGTCTTCGGAATCCGCATTCTGCGCCGCCAGAACAGACAGAACTGAAGCCAGTTGCCGCTTCATCCCTGCCAATGCCACCCTCTTTGCCGTTATCTCCAAATTACTCTTACACGCCACCCGCCACTTCAAATAATCAAAAGTAGGGTGTTCAAAAAACTCCGTCCGTCTAATTAAAATCCTCACCCTGCCTTCAGCAGCCGGTGCCTGGGTCCCAGTAGCGACCTCAGGTTGTGTTGACAACTCTATCGGGAAGTCCTGCCAGCTTTCGAAATTCCTCCTATGGTCACGGAGCGGTATGTTGTGACCGGTTGCAGGGTCACTTAAGCGTCTTTCGAGAATCCATCGCTCGAACATTGCGCGCGGGTGGTCTGGCCAGCGACTTTCAATCTCTTCTTCTGTTAACCAGTCTGCTTTGAGAATCGATAGGTTTCCGCATTTCACTAGGTATGCATCTTCTCGTCTATCCTGCCTTAGGTTAAAACCAGGCCATATCCGACTGCGCTGGGCCAGGATGCGCTCTTCTGTGTGAGTGCTGTGGAATTGTGTGTCCTCTGGTATGTCGTAGGCTGGATCTGGATTCTCCCATGTCCAGGGGAGCTCGAGGATGTCGTAGGGACGGATGTCTTCGTCTTCTAGTTCTTGCCCAGGTTCGGTGCCATCGATTGTTACATATGGATTAGGTTCGTCTGTGGAAGACTCGTGATTTTCATTGATGGCGGCGTTTTGAAGGTCGTGTGCTGGGTGCTCCGCCATATTTTGAGAACCACGAAAAGCTGGGACACGCTCAAAATGTAAACAGTTCAAGCAGTATATTTGAGTTCTCTATATTCGAGAACTTGGCCTCTTGTGAAGGCGAAAAGCAAACTTCGTGACGAGGTGTATTTGAAGAGGAAGGCGAAAAAGCGTCCTGTTTTTTGTGCTACACAGAAAATAAAAGAAATAGCGAAATCCAAACGGTCGCCGAATTAAGAATGATTGTTATTAGGAGAAACTTCCTTACAAAGTTCTAACTCTCCAAGTCACGTTGACCGCTTGATGTTGTTGTTCCACTTCCGGAATCTGAGGCCATCGGCGGCTACCCTAAACCACAAGCGCTTAGCGCGTGGCTCCCAAAAAGTCGCCGGACCCATGCTACGGATGAGGCTCGCAACGACGACAGCGCTTGCGCCAGCGAGCATTTCATTGACCTTTCGTTCTCTTTTCGACCGTCAACGACCGCCATTATGTCCAAGCCAAACCCTTTCTTCCGCTCCAAGAAGCTCGACTTGGGATGCTTCGTCAACATTAAGGTTATTCGCGACCACACCAAGAGGAAGGCGTTCGCCGAGTTTGAGACTCAGAGGTACGGCAACAACTTTCCTGGCGCAATTACAGTCGTTCAAGAAAGAAATACTGACGGCTAAACCACAGACAAGCACTCCGCTACATTATCCGCAACCTCCAGCTCCCAGCCCGTATGCGCGCACAAGCACAGCTCGAGCTCTCCCAAATGCACTGCTATACTCGCTCGACACAGATCAAGAACAGATGTATTGAGGGAGGAAAGGGCAGAGGTATCTTGAGCGACTTCAAGATGTCCAGAGTACGCTCATCCAACTTAAATGATTGGCTGCAGACCAGGTTTCGCCATCACGAGGACCACGACTAATGCATATAATAGTTCCAGTTCCGCCTTAATGCCCTTGAGGGTAACATTCCAGGTGTCAAGAAGGCATCGTGGTAAATACGCAATGGAGACAAGGGGTGGAGGAGTGTACGAGTACTAGGCATTAGCGACAATGCGGAGGAGATGTATATCACAGTGCAATGTAAGCATGGGCCGGCGTTTGTGACGGATATTTCGAAAATAAAAAAAGCTGAAACATTCACAAAGAGGTGATGACTCGGTTTTCTTACGACTACAAACACATTGAGACTTCGCCAAGGCTGTCCTACAACGGAATATTGCGCTTCTATGTGAGTTGAAGAGCAGTTCCAGCAGTTTCTATACATTTGTTTCTGCTCTGATTTCGTCTTGAACTCAGCGCCGAAATGTGGTTCGTCTCCTGATCCTGCAGGTGCAAACATACAGACCGCAGGGCACTCCGTCTGAGACAAACGCAATACCTCCAATCAACCGTTCAAGCGTGCATCATCGCAAGCTTCCACTCCATATTATCTTCACTGCAAAGTCATCTCAAGCTTCCGAACTCGTACAAGAAATGTTGACCTTCAGCCCTACCGAAATCACTAATCGTGTCTACAAAACTTTGAGTACATCGCTCCTTCCATTTCCATGCAGTCAGCCCAAGACCACCTGACCTCTAGACAAACCATACAAACCTCTATCCATCTCAATTTGGAGAACCATATCAACAACAACCTTCTTCGATAGCGATACGTACAACTCAGAACACACATCCTTACCAGTACTCAACCTCACATAACCGCAGTCATGTTCAGAATCAACCCATGCGGTCTGCCAGAGGATCCTGTATTCCCGGCTGATCTTGGGGGTCTCGGGTAAGTTCAAGAGCAGCTCAACTTCACCTCAACCTACTAACCGCGCATCAGCTATTACATCAATGAGATCGATGAAATCCGCAACATCCGGAACCCAAAATGGTATTTCAAGTACTTCCTCACCAAGAATGCACGCCACAATGTCCGCCAGCGCGAGGCCATGAACAGTGCGTACTTCCTCCATTGCTCCTCCAACTTGCCTTCTCATTCTCAGTACTAACGTCCAACAGCCGCCATCCGTGAGATCATCAACAGACGCATGCTCGACATTGGTATGGAGAAGAAGCTCTTGCCTCTCGGAAGAACAGCCAAGGAGCCACATATCCCCATCTGGACCTCACCAAACATCGCAACTGCCCCAAGAATCATCGTGGTCTTTGGTCAGAGCAGTGAAGACCTTGGAATCTTTGCGCAGAGAATCATTGGTTTGCATGGCGGTATCAATGCTGGAAGCGCTGTCAATTTCTGCAAGGCCGTCAGGGAGATCAAGATCGATGCTAGGACGGGGGTGTCAATTGCCGAGAAAAGTGTAGTTGAGGACACTAAGGAAAATAAGGTGATCAACCCAGATGAGATCGAGCTTGGTGGTGACGAGGACGGAGTAGGAGAGACCACTTGTCCAGGAATCGTCCTTGCGAACATAGGACAGCTCCGCTGGGCACGTTCCGTCAAGAAGCCAATGACTAGGGTCTCATGGGATGCGCTCACCCGCCCAAGTGCCGTACACGACGCAGTGCGCTTCGACCCAATTGCTAACACTGTCGAAGGCCACCGCAACGAATACGAGCATGTCGGCTCTATTCTTACTAGTGTCATCCCAAAGCTCTGCCGCAAAGACGTCAAGCTGGACGCCGTTGCCATCGGAGACGCATGCGAGCACGTCCCAGCCTGGATGGACGCCAACTGGGACAAAGTCAAGTACCGTATCGATTGTATGGCCTGCGTCATTCCAGGCTTCTCAGTTCGTGATGAGTACTTCAACCCCGAGTTCAAGGATTTCCTTCGCTACCACACCCGCGGATTCTTGCAGGACCAAGTCGAGACATCCAAGGCTTGGTGGGGCCAAAATGGTGGACCAGAAAGGTGGCAGAGGAAGCTGGGGTACAATATTTATAGCATTCCTGGTGAGGTGGCGGATGAGATGGTCTTCCCGAGGCAGTTTAAATGGGTGCTTGAGTGGATGCAGCAGGTTGCTAAGAATCCGGAGTGGGCTGAGGATGAGATCAAGGTTGTGACGCTTGGTGGTGACGATGAGTCGGTTGTGGAGGAGGAGAGGAAGTTTGTTGGTGCTGACTATTGGGATACTGAGGAGGGGAAGATGAAGCTCGCCGAGAGACCGGAGCTGGCAAAGAAGACTCGGGGTGAGCGTATCAAGAGATTTGAGCAGAGCATGCAGACCGAGGAATATATCAAGGCTGAGAATGATTTGAAGGAGGCAGAAGAGAAGAAGAAAGAGCTCCAGGCCAAGCTTGAGGAGGAGTACGAACGCGATGGCTGGAACGCCACGTTTGACGAGGTCCAAAGGGGCACATGGCGCGCCGAGGCAAAAATGATGGATGCTGATGAAGAGGCTGCTGAGATGGCTGCGATTGAGAAGGAGTGGTCAGTGTCCGACGACAAGCCCCCAGCCACCGAAGATGTTGAGCAGATTCACATCCCAACCACGTCCAAGGATGAGAAACCCTCGCCATCTCCTCCAGGAATTATCACCTGCACCAAAGCCACCGTTGAGGCAGCTGCAAAGGACATGCTAAACTCCGCCAAGGACTTGGTCAGACCCCTCACTTCTTCGCTCTCCAACCTCGAGATCTCATCCAAGACTTTACTTCCGAAGACTCCAGTTTTAGCTCACTCGGAGGCTGTTGTCGCTTCGTCCGATCTTGGAATTGATGGTGTCTCGGATTCACTTCCACGGTATGGCCAGTACGACATCTCGTGCCCACCAGAGCGCATGGAGCGTCTTCCATCTGTTGCTGTACATAATGGTCCACCAGAAGTGCAGTTGAGTAAGGTTGAGAAGGCAGCTATTTTGCAGACTACTGTTCGTAGTGCGGTAAAGAGTGGTGATAGTGGTGAGTGGGATGAAAAGGAGAGAAGTATTAGCGTTATTAACCTTGGCAATTAGATACTGGGAAACTGTTATGGGGAGAGGACACGTGGAAGGAGGAGAGCACGGTGAAGCGAACCATGAGAATTTGAAATGGTGATTATTTTGGCGACCAATTAGATATTTGAGCAAAGATGAGTTGTAGATAGCAGGCGTTGCCAGCTACTTAGAACTACTTTGAAATGTCCCATTTGCTCCCTTGTAACCGTAAAACACAAAACATACCTTGTGCAACTGCCCAGTCAAAGGCCCAGAGTACCTCGGACCGTGCCGCTGTCATCTGTGTGCTTCTAGTGCCATCCAACTGTCAATCTTATCAATGACACCTGGTCTGTCCTCAAACTTAGACGTCAACCACTTCGAAATGACGTCTCCTCAACCACTATGAGGACTCCGATGACCACATCATGTCTAATGCATCATCAATTACCGCTATAGGGTTCGCTAGATGCGCTCATCTGAAATATAGACCTACCCCTCACTACATACAGCATTATTGATCTCTTTCTATTTTGTTTCGACACTTCGTACCTGTTAAAATCTCCTGAAGGCGCATGGTCCTTCTACTTAGATTTCACACAGCTTCGGATATCCAAGTAAGTGGCATCTCCCAATCTTTCATTTTCAGAAGCCGGCTGGGCTCAAGCACTTTAGAAACAACCAACTAATCCCTGGCACAGGCTGAACCAGATTAGATCACATATACCTAATACAAATCCAAAATGGGTGCAGGTGCTGCAGCAAAACGTTCGTTCCCACTTTCACCCTTTCCCTCCCGCACACACCAGATAATTAATGCACCCCAGGCGGCCTCCTCGGCTCCCTAGCCTGGATCCTCCTCGCTGGTGCCCTCCTCATGCTCTGGTTCGTAATCCTCTCGGGCGTCCGCGACAACACGCCCCTAAACCGCATCTGGTTCCTGCGCGCCGACACCAGCGATATCGCCGGCGCTCGACACCCCGTAAGCCAATGGACCTATTTCCAAATCTGCGGGGAGTACAATCGCAACTGCGACAAAGCCAGGGCCGCCTTGCCGTTCGGTTATGCCTGGTATGATAATCCGTCTGGCGCGCCGGGAGATCTGGTGGGGAACCACGGACATGGGACGACGAGTAGATACTATTTCTATATGTGGAGGTTTGGGTGGGTGTTTTACTTTTTGGCGTTCATTTTTGCCAACTTTGCAATTTTGACGGGGTTGTTGTCGTGCTTGAAGATCGGCTCTGCGATAACGGGTCTTTTGACCTTGTTCTCGGCGTTTTGGTTGGTGTTGGCGGCTTCTTTGATGACGTGAGTTTTTTCCCTCTCCCTTTACTTGAGGGCCAGAATGCTGACTGGAAGCTACAGTGCCGTTTTCACCAAAGCCCGCGACAAGTTCCGCGACGAAGGCCGCGCTGCAAAGGTCGGCCCCTACGCCTTCGGCTTCACATGGGCCTCGCTCGTGCTCCTCTTCTTCAGCTCCGTCCTCTTCCTTGGTAACTGCTTCATTGGCCGCCATCGCAAGCACCATGACCAGACTGCCGGTCCATACACCAAGGAGGGATACAATGTTCAGTCTGGATACGGTCAAGGAAATGTGCAGAGTGGGTATGCCGGGGGCGAAACTGGCGGACCGAGAAACTACCAGCCTGCACCACCGCAGTCGAGCCAGGGAAGTGGATTCAGAGACGAGGGTGAGAGAACTAGGGTGCAAGACCCAAATCCGACTCCGACTATGAGAGGTGAGAATAGAAGGGGATTGGCTGGACGCTTGTTTCCACCTGTGAGAGAGCCACAGGTGTAAGCATCCATCGAAAAGAGAAAATCGCAAAAGCCAAAAAAAAACTAGGGGATGGCGGGTGATGATATGGAGTCTCTGGTGAAAGAGTATGACAAATGACGAGAGCATACTTGCCTGCGCCGATATCCTCCTGCTCAGACCTCATTACGTCTGAGAGGAGTTGGAGATGTGGCGGCTTGTGTGGCCATCTGGTCAGAATTTATATTTGGTAGTTAGTAAAGGAGTTCACGTAATAATAAAACCTAATGAAAAGCATGCTCGTTCTAGCCTGTTCATCTATCGTGACCATTTGGACCCGTTGTCCATCGTCAGGCATTGTGACTACTGCTGATGACATCTCCGTTATATTCGTTGGTTTGAGCAGCTTATGAGTGACAGTTTTACAGAGATATAGAGACAAAAGCATTCCCAAACGCAAGTGTGTGCCTGCCAGTAGTCTTTGTATCTTGTGAAGGTGGCGGCCTGCTCAACAGAGCATTTTCGAAATAATTGTGCAGCGATCCATATGGTACTTGGAAATGTTCCTTATATAACTCTAGTTCGATAGTGCTTCTATACGGCGCAGGTCATGGCACTTTTGTTGCTCCTTGATCCTGAAAACTCCGGAAACGCCGGCCGTGATGTGGGTATCTGCACTCTTCCAGTCGACTTCAACGAACCGCCAGAGATCCTTGTTGCGGATGCCCCCAGTAGCATAGCTACCACACGCTTTCAACTAAAACCTCGATGCATGCTGATGCTCCTCGACCTAATGTCATGCGACTTCAATCTTAAGTTACGATTATCATATGCCACTTCAGCCCTCAACCTTGCCATTCGGTCCCTTCCTAAACTTACTCCACGTCTGCTTCTGCTGCTCATTATGCTCATTGACCATAGTCCAAAGCTCCTTGTTCTCCTTCCTCAACTGCTCATCCGTCTGCTGGCCCACCACCGCAACCGGCATCATGAAGTCCATAATCGCATCCTCCAAGACATCATCCTCGAAGCCAGCGCTCAGACTCTCCTTCTCCTCTCCACTGGTCAACTCTCTGTTAAGCTGAGCAATCAGCATATGGTTTCCCTCTCCCAGCTTCGGTTTCGAGATGTTGATTGCGCGCACTTTGTGCATCTCTGGGAAAGGAGAGAGCATGTGGAGGTTTGTGACTGGGGAGTTGAGGTCGGTGAGCTCGCTGGAGAACTTTCTTGGGCCGGTCTCCCACTGTACAATCTTTCCCGACGCATGTCCAGACAGCAGCATCGTCCCATCGTAACTAACACCGAGGCAGTTCACAGTCTCAAGTGTAGGTGGTGCGCCGCTCAATGGCTCGCTCGTAATCGAGATAGGTGTAGCTTGCTGATTTGGATCAAAGAGGGAGTTTTGGGACGAGGTAGGGTTGAAGAGGTCAACCAATTGGATAGTGCTGTCCTCAAATCCTATATATACGGCGCGGTCGCATGGGTCGAGCGCAAGGCAGGATGGTGTGGATGGAAGGAGGAAAGTGCGCAGGAGCTCACCGGCGTGGTAGTTCCAGACGATGGCGGTGTTGTCTTTGCTGGCTGAGACAAGCACGTTGGTACCGCTCGAGCTGTGGCCGATAGCTAAGGATGCAATGCCTGCGCGGTGGTTGGAGAGATTGCGTAATGGCTCGGCGGTGCCAGTGGATGCGAGGGAGAGGAGTGCTTGGACAGACCAGACGAGGATGTTGGAGTCTTCAGAGCCGGAGATGACATATTCGGAATCGCCGGTGAGGCAGGTAACTGGCTGTAAATGCGAAGTTGGTGTCGAGACTTGTCTACCGGACATAACCTCCCATAATATTATCCTTCCCTCGGCAGTTCCCAAAGCCAGCAATCCCTCGTTCAATAGTTTAATGCAGTGTATGCGCTCTGGGAAGGAGATGAGCGACTCCTGGTTGGAGCGCTCGCGGGAGTAGACATGGATGACTGCCTTATCGGCTTGTGCTGCGAAGATGTGGGTTGAGCTGACTGCCAGACAATTTGGCTTGGTGGAGGATTTCTTGAAGGTCGAATCGATGGTATGGTTTGGGTGAAGAGTATGGTTGTAAATGCCAATGTCCTTTGCAATAGCAGTGTTGGCAGTCTTCGGCTTAGCCAAAATGGAGGTTATGAACTTCTCGGAGAGCGACATCTTGTCTGTATATGGACTGCGTAAAGAGGTGAAGATCGAGGTTGTCGCGCTCGTAGCGGGACTTTGGAGCTTGCTAAAGTCTCCTGGGAGTAATTATATATTCTGCTCGCTGTACGGAAAGCTTGCAGACGGTCTCGACAGTTATTTTGAAAGTATGAGTATACACTGAATTGTTAACTTGTTTCGCGCAAGGCTGAAGTTCGCGATAGCAAATTCCAAAATTTCGAGGTCCGTTTGCTGCACAATCAAACGCTTATCGGCTTATCGCGCTCAGGACTATTTCCGAGATTTCCAGCCACATCTACACAAGCCACAAGACTACGCTTTGGCTTGAACTCGTCAATAACCCAACCGCCGTCCCTCAACTTTGTTCAACTCGGGATTTGTCAACCTTCAACCTTCAAGCCGGCGCCAACACATACGATCAGCAACATGGTCAATTTACTGAGAGGAGCCTGTGATGCAGAGTTGCACTGTGCTCGGACGATATGCAGTATCATCATTAATACTGCCGAATGCGGCTATCTGTCCCCGCACAGCACTGCCAACTGCTTAGCAAGCTCCAAGCTAGGTGTTTTCTTTGTGTGTTTCAAAAACAGCTTCGGCGGAAACTCTTTTGTTTGTGTGTTTCGGAGCCTGGTCAGTGGTCTTTTTGCCCAGCCTTCGCTCTCTAATATTCTTTATCCCTAGCTTCATGGCGTTGGTCCAGACGTAGCAGTTATTCTCATCATCCTGTTCTCACAATAGCTTAGTTGCCATGTCAATAAGTCGATCGAGTCAACAAAGTCCGAATCGGGCATTAAGAAAGAGCTCACGACCCAATTGAGCATCGATATGGTATGTCGATGGCGTATTTGTCTTTCCTGGCCCTGCCAGCGAAGGGTGTGCTCAGCAAAAAGTGATAGCTCGTGCAAGGGACTGCCAAGCCGTTGGCATCTCCTCACTGAGGGCACACCTTGCTTTACTCTCTTAGGATTTTGTTGCCGCCACAATGAAGCACATAAGCGAACTGTGAAACCAGTTCGTCAAGAGACTGGTGTCCTTGCAGCATGCGAAGATCTTCAAGCAAAGGAATCAAGGCCCTGAAGCCCCCTTCGTCGAACACCAAGATGCCGCGGACTCTGCAGCCAGGTATAAGGTCAAGGAGCTCCCATGTCCGCAGACTATTTTTGATCTTTGTGCACAGAAATTCTCTTTGTCTGTTTCAACCTCCCGAAACTGAGCCACTTGTTGCTAGAGCTCTATTTTGACATCATTGTATACTGTACCTATCGGGGAGCCAGACGGCCATTATTCGTTTCAAATGTTCCCTGAGGCGCAGTGAGGGATCTCTCAAGAACTCTGCATTGCTTGATGATAGTTGCGATAGGTGACGATATAACTTTTCGGCAGAGCGCACCTGTGCAACCGACACCTCCAATTTCATTTAAGGATGAGTAATCAATCCATTAACCTCTTCCACAACAGCAAACGCCATCGAACACACATGCCATTCATATCATTTTTCACGGCTCAGAACAGCAATTGATTGTAAACTATGGCGAGCTTTCTTCCCACCCAGCTCCAAGCTGGAATTGCAAATACCTTCAGCCTTTCAGCATGGATCGACTCGACCATCCAACGCAGGATTCAAACAATCTACCTGCAGGAGCAAAACGAAAACAAGTCACTCGCTCAAGTTCCATGGATGCAATCGCCACAAGACACACCTCTCACAATTTCAAAGCGTCAAAATAGACGTGAGACGGCAGTATACGCAGCACCTGGATCCCAGACAGTCAATTTCGCATATTGCGGTTGCGCTGATTATGCATCCCCGAACTGCCAAACAAATTGTACCAAGTCAGGAGAATGGAGCAAAGCGTATTCCGAAACCAAGTCGGAGTCGCAGAGAATCAGTTCTGGCACGACTTTAGTCGACTTCGATATGTCCGAAGACTCTGGAGTCCCTTCCACGCCTTCTGGGCAAGTTAAATTGAAGGCTCTGCCAAGGAGTTTCTACATCCCAGCTCAACGAGTTATCCCACCAAACCTAAAAGTGTTCTCTCCATTTAGCCCTACTGAGTCATGGTTCGATGATCACGAGTCACGTTCTTGTTTACCAGACACGCCTGGTCTTGTCCTCAATGTATGTTTCTTTGTTTCCAAGAATTCAAATTAGTTATCTTGTTCATCTGCTAATCCTAGCCAGGCACACTTAGTCCCTGCACCGCTTTGTAGCGGCAAGGCGACCGTTGTACAGGTGGCTCCTAATTCGAGCCTCGAGCTTGGTTGTACCACGACACCATCAGCAAAGATTGTTAGCTTTAATGATGAGACTAAAGAAGCTGTTTCCAGCATATGTTCTACACAAAGCACTTTACCTGAGAGATTTGTACTTGCGAGGATGAATACTTCAACTCCTTCCGCAGTGCCAGCAAGGATCATAGACAACATGAACTCGACAGCCAATGGCATAGATGCTCCTCCAGAGACGCCGTCAGGAAGCGTAGGTGGATTGACGAGCCCTCTCTGGGTGCCTACCGGACACAAGGCCGTCGTACCTGTTTTACTTACGCAGGCTCGTTCCCCTACTCCATCAATCAAGGGTACTCTGTCTCCTTCAGATATTGTCTCGGACATCAAGACAGCAATTAAACAATTCCCAACCAAACTCCTCTCGCTCTCCGCCCCATGCATCCTCTCCATCCGTCGAAAGCAAGCGCAAGAAACCACCATCAGCGCGCAGAGCCGCTCCCTCCCCACCTCTCCGGAAACCATAAACTGCCAATTCGGCTTCGCGCGCTCCAGCAGCTCATGTTCCAACGGCGGACGTACCACGCGCATCCAAGCCCATGCTCTGCCACTTCCTCACTCCCTCCGCATCGGTCCTTCAACGCTGGATGGCAAGGTATATAATCCCCACAGCTTTTTGAGTGTTAATACCGATAATCTGCTTTTGCACGAGCCGGAGCTGAAGACGCCGAGTCTTGAGCCGATTGCTGAGACATTCCCGGATTCAGATGTCTATTGGCAGTTAACCCTTTACTCCTACCTTCTAGCCTACAATTACCTCCGTGACCTACAAGCGCAGCGGACGAAGGTTGCACAACCGGTCGCACCGAAGGCGGCGCGGACGATGGGGATTCCGGCGTTTGCTATGATCAGTAATGCGGATGATGGGGATAGGGAGGATGAGAAGGAGGTTGAGAGGTTGGTGGGCGAGCTGAAGAGGTGTATGGTTAGGGTTATGAAGTTGATGATGGGAAAGGGGGATGCTTTGACAGAGCTTAGGAGCCCCGGAGGTGTGCTCGGGCGAGGGGAGCTGGCGTTGGTTAGGAGTCTGGGGGTTATTGTTAAGATGGGTGTATAATGATTGGGATGAAAACGAAGAGTACATTGCTTTGGGTATTAATAGAGGCGAAAAGGGAGCATAATGGAAGTATGAAGACATAGAGTATACACGATGATATAGACGAAGCTAATATGAATCGATGTAAATCCACTGCTTTAACATACTGTAACTTAGGCTACATGCTTCTATAAACTTGGCATTAGATTCATGATCTCGCTTAGGGTCTAAAATGTATAGAGAATAAACTATTGAATGCCAAGTCCCCATTCGGCAGGTCAGATCGGAAACTCTCCGCTGATCTCCACAGCGGGTGCGGGGAAGCTACCCCTTCATGCACGACCGCAACATACGCCTTCCGCTGACGATCTTCTTCTCGTCCGCTCCAAACCGAGATATAACACCATCTCAAATCCCTAAAGCTGAGTTTCTATTTCCTACTTAGACCTTTCATTCATGCAGCATTCTCCGCCGCTTCACATGACAAAAGAAGGTGTTCTCAGAAGAATACCAGCAATACCTAGCCAGTTCCGCTCAAGGAGAGATCTCGGAACACGCACGTCAATACTTTCGGAACTCAGGAGACCCCTCTTACCGTCCTAACTCCCTCAATTCCAACATGGCGTCCCAAGATAAGCTGACGCTGTATACTTACTACCGCTCTTCCTGCTCCGCGCGCCTCCGCATCGCCCTCTACCTCAAGAACCTCGAATTCTCACCCAAATACGTAAACCTCATCAAAAGCGAACAGAAAGCCGCTTCCTACACCACCGCCATCAATCCAAGTGCAAACGTTCCTACCCTCATCATCACCTCCCCATCTGGCAGCGAGGTGAAGATTACGCAGAGTGTTGCGGCGCTGGAGTATATTGAGGAGACTTGTACTGACGGAGTTAAACTGTTGCCAAAGGATCCGGCAGAGAGGGCGGTGGTTAGATCTCTAGTGCAGATTATCGCTAGTGATGTCCAGCCTGTCACGAACCTCAAGATCCTCGTCAAGGTTCAGGAATTGGGAGGGGATAGGGTGGCGTATGCGAAGGAGAAGATGACGGAGGGTCTCAAGGCCTATGAAGCTATCCTTGCCACATCAGCTGGGAAGTACTCAGTGGGTGATAATGTGACGATGGCTGATGTGTGCCTGGCTCCAGCAGTCTGGGGAGCACAGAGATTTGGTGTTGATTTTGGGGAGTTAAAAAGGATTATGGGGGTGTACTGGAGGTTGGAGGAGGTGGAGGCATTTAAGAAGGGACACTGGAATTGTCAGCCCGATACGCCGGAGGAGCTTAGGGGGGAAAATGTTTAAAGCTAGTATGGAAATTGAAACGCAGAGGTGGTAGGATTTAATATCACTGATTGAGAAAACCTCATCCATTTCAATTTCTGATTAAAACTTCGTGTGTCGATGTGATGCGGATCTGATAACGTCGACACCTACTTTGGCTCCCTTCCATCGGCCATCAAGTCCGTCATGACAACCACAACGATTTCTCTATCCAATACTCTACCACGAAGCGAGTTTCCCCAGTCACCGCCGTTCCCACCACAGCTCCCAAAGTGGAGGCACGCAATTCACAACCATCTACTTACAACCCCACCAACCATAGTAATCACTTACCAACACAAGATCAAGTTATTCGTCTTCCCAGCGCCAGCACTCCTCCTCGCCCGCCATCCTCGCCTCTTAGACGGCACTCGGCACATAATCCCTCGACACCGTCTCTAGCCCTGTCCAAGCCACCGGCAATCAAACTGCCCCTCCCTACGGTGACTGTGATTATGGACTTGCTTGAGGATGTAAGCGTCCTTCTACTGCACTCTAAGATTTATGAGAAGGATTTTATGGAGGCTGTTGAAGAGGCCTTGTGCCATGGGCCTGACTCAGTCACTGAGTATGATGGAGATGATGAGGATAGTTTGAAAAGTGATGAAAGTGAAGGTAGTGAGGATAGCGATGATAATGAGGGCAGCTGCGATAGTGAGGAGAGTAAGGACATCAAAAGACTGGTAAGAGAAGTGAGGCTGAGAGAAGAGCCAGGTTGTCAACTTGAGGGGTTTTTTCATTTCTAGCCATTTGCAAGAGGCCAGGAGTGAGAATGCTTCTGGGTTTTGTGGCCACTTTAAATTTTCAAGAGGGACCAGTGTGCGGCAATTTTGAGCTCGTATGGCCTAAAACCGGTCAAACCGCTGGTTATAGTCAATCATCATATTTTGGAAAGTATACCTAGCTTTGAGGTTATAACCAGTTAAAAAGATGTGACCTGCCAAAAGCGCTAGACAAGGGTTTTGCCATAATAGGTTTGTCAACTTGACGCTGTACTTAGGTTTTGCGCTATGCCTCCTTGGAGGAACATAGGCATGAGTATGGAGAGTGCGCTAAGTTCTGGGTCTATTGATGTTCGAGCCAATCAGATGCTATATAGGTGTACTGGCATTGTATACCACCTGGGAACTATTATTGATTAAATGAGTAACTGTATACCTGTTGAAATGTGCAAACGGTTGACATCTGATAGAGTTGTTTTTTTATGGAAGTTTAACTACGAAAGTCTGAATATGTGGACTGGATGAACAAAGAGGGCGAAGAACAGCTTCTGGCTGGTTCAGATCACAAAAGGCCCATCGCAATCGAACAGGCAGGTAACGAACAAAGGAGTGGCAACAGCCACTTTCTTCCATGTTGCATACCACGCTCGCGCTCTTTCCATAATTCAGCAATACCTATAACCGTCGTTATCCCAGCTATAACCATAGCTCAAGCTCAAATCTAACCCATTAACCTTCAATCCTCTAAAACTACCCGGTCACGTAACCGCTGCTCACTGAGAGGGACTACTGCAGTATATATTGGGACGGCATTTAAGGTTAAGAGTCCTTCTTGCTGAACAAAGGTGTTGAGGCATCGCTGCGACGGGTTGACCTGAGATGTTGTAGAAAAAGTCGCTTAATCGATTTGCATCATGAAGTAGAGAGATAATTCAAGGTTGCAAAATATCGGTTTTCTATAGCTATGAAAACCATGATGTACCCTACCAAGACCATCTGCTCGTTCCCTTCTCACGTCTCCTGCCAGTCTCAGTAAACCAGCAAGTATTGTCTTCCTTGGTTGTCCAATATGTCCCATTATCTCAAGCTTCGATGGGAGACAACACATCTTGTTTACTAAATATGTTCCTCATGGCTCTCCGCCTCCTCATGTATTGCCGCTGCTTCTGAATCTTCGTCTTAAGCTTCTAAGACGCCAGCGACTGACCTCAAGCGTCTGTACGGCAGACGTTGGAACGCTGTTTGAGAGCGCGGTCAGTCGTCACTTCGATGGGGTTCTCGTACTCTATTTCGTAGTTTTTAAGTGTTCAAGAATGTTTTACTCATTCAGACCCATGGGTGCGTCGTCGTGTTCAAGTAAGTGTGGGTTCACGTCATCATCACTCGCATCATCGCGGCCGGCATGTTCGTCTCACACATCGCCACGCTTATCAATCAGATCATGCGCAGAAGGATCGTCAAGTTCCTCGGCTTTGGCGTGAAATGACTGGTGCTCTTCCTCTCGTGAAGCAGCAGTTTCGAAGTCTTCGCTTTGAACCTCCAGCACCGAAAGTACAAACTTCAAATGTATCTTAAAGCCTTTCATCGTCCTTCTTTCTTCAATGGTATCCTCATCATTTTCCACGGTCTCCGCCTACTGTATAACGTCGAAATTGGGGGCGTATATGTCTCGATTTTGAAACACGAGCCGGATTTATCACCCCGACTGAAGTACATGCACCTACGATTTTTTGGCTTCTCCATACGAAATCAACCGTTTCATCTTCTCACAATTTTTGCAAGTAGGATGCTCCTCACTGCCGAGCGGAAAATCCCAATGGGAAAATGATTGCCTGTCATTTATTCCCTTCATGTAGCCGTACTGCCATCTGGCACGCAGCACTGATATACCGGCAAATCTGTACAAAAGATGTTCCCCCACTCCATAATAGGTATGCGCAACCTTTTCTACAAGAATTGCGTCGGGTCGGGCTTCAAATTTGGCATCAGGGCCAACTAGACCAGCTGAAGATGTGCTGCCATTCTCCTACTGCTCGTCAAGTTCCCAAAAATGAAACAAGTGCATCGTCGTCTTCTAGCTCGTAAGGATCGAAACCGTCGTGGTCCGAATCGTCGTCACCGCTGTCCTCGCCGGCTTCATCTCCAGCACCACCCTTGAGATTAATCGACTCGGCAGCTTCATCTTCAAATGTTTCCTCAACTTGGCTGTCAACGCCCTCCTGGTCTCGTTCTTCCCGAAATGCCGCTGTCTCAGCATCTTCATTTTGTGCTTATAGAACGTCTAGAACAGAGCCTTAATGCTCCTTAAACCGCCCTAAAGGTCCTCAGAAGTCTCCCAGTGCGATCGAAGAATGGACATGTCTCTCGATTTGATCAAGTAAGATCTAGATTGCTGGCTTTGGAAGTTAATAGGGCCGAAATTCTCGGCGGGAATGGATTCTGGAACGGCGACATCCGTATCCCAATCCTCGTCTTCCTCCATGCCAAACGGGGCGTAATCCCGTCGAAACTCATAACGTCTATCTCCCAGCCTGTTCAATATATGATCATACGAAAGACCAACCGGAGCGTCGTCCTCTTCCATTACATAGGGATAGGCATCATCGTCAGAGTCGTCCTCATTGTCTTCCTGGTCGGCTTAATCACCAGCACCACCTCTGTGATCAACCATTTTGAAGTCATAGTCTTCTGTCTGGTCCACGGAAGCGGCCTGTTTTTCCTGCTCCTCTCTCAGTGCTGCCACCTCTGGGTCCTCGTTCTGTGCCGCGAGAACATCAATAACTGATTGAAAATGGCGCTTGAAACGTCTTACTTTCCTTCTCTTGGTCCTTAACTTGTCCTCCTCCTCAACAGCTGCTTCCCATTTTTTTATGTCGAACTCGGGGTCCGTGAATGTCTTCTTCGTTACATATGCACCTTCTTCCTGAGAAACGAGGTGTTTTTTAGCATCCCACTCCCTACGAAGTTTTGACGAAAGCGTATAAAGCTCTCGCTCATGACCTCGATAATAGTAATCAACCTCTGAATCGAACTGGACAATAGAGCACTCCCAACTTGACCTGAGGATAGACACGTCCTTCCAAGTGATCAGAAACTCACTGCGACGATGTTCCTGGTTGTCGGGGCAACTTCCAGGAAGACTTCCAGAGATAAAGCGCTCAGCAAGGATGGCTTCCGGGTGGTCGTAGACGGACTCATCTTCCGACATTTCCATGGACTCAACTGACACTTGGCTGGAATCCTCCCAGTTAAGCTCATATTGCGCATCTGTGCTGTCGTTGTCTTCGTCATCGCTGAGAATACCAATTGGAGCATCATCTACGTCCAGCACGTATGGATTGCCGCTGTCAGATGATGCGATTGAGGCACTGGCGTCCGGCTGCGCAGATGGTTCGCCGGCGGCGTGAGGGGCCATCTTTCACAGTGAGAGAACAATATTGGTGACAGAACACTGCATCTGGTCAGTCTGCGCATGTTAAATCTGCACCTGAATATAGTATACTTACAGGCCGGTTATGTGTATGTCTCGTAGCGAGCTGTGTAGGTTTAGAAGCCACCCTGTTCTGATATGATAAATAGAGACGATGGGTATTGGCTCTGAAATACGGCGGTTATTGCCGACTGGGGCGTGTACAAGCAGTCACTTGTTGAATTATGGACCAGCGCTGCAGAGAATGCGCCAACAACAACAGGTATTGTAAACTCTGGTGTTGTGGGAGATATGGCGAGAGTCAATGTATGTTGCGGTTGTCTGCTCAGGCAGCTTGGGTGGCAGGTTAGGCGCTATCATGGGTCCAAGCTGCGGGTGAGGTAGCGATAAGCTTAAATTTAGCGGAGGCGCGTCTAACAGGCACCCCGACTTGTGCCTGGCGTTTAGCTAAACGCGAGTCAACTTCTAAACTCAACACAAGAGGCAGCAAACTTCTCAATGGCTTCCAATTCTGCGGCATCAAAAGGGCAGAAACCCCAGAAACGAGATTTCTCTTCTCAGTCCTCGAAAATCAATGCTCGCCCACCGAAACGGCAGAAGACCTTCAATGCTCGCCAAATCCTCACGCAGACTAGTGATCCAGCACTTAAGTCTGGCGAGCTCGACCTCTCATCGTTTTTGAAAGCGCGCGAATTTGAGATAAAAGCTCTCGAAGATGGCATGCGACGTGCGAAGGGTGCGCTCACCAAACGAGCTTTTCAACTGGTGCCTTGGGACATGCGACGCCGAACAGCGAGTCATAATGTTAAACGTGTGCCGAAACGATTGCAGCGAAGGGCTAAGAGGGAGATGAAAGATGATAATACACCGACTGTTGCTGGATCAAAGAGGCCGAAGACGAGTCGAGGCTGGATAAGGGCGGAAACTGCTAAGAGGTTGCGACTTCTGGCGAGAGGGAAAAAGGCTAGGAATGGAGGGAGGAAAACAGAAGATGCCGTAGCTGGAAGAGCGGCGAGGCCGAAGCTCATGCATGGTGCTCTTCAGCAGCCACGGCCGGAGAGCAAGTTCAGGAAGAGGCAGATACACAAGACTTGGCTACCGACACATATGTTTCATGCAAAGAGAGCAACTATGACACCCCCTGGCAGCCCACTTTGGAGATTTGCGCTGCCAATAACACCGCAGCAGAAGTGCTACAGGCCGACACACAGGGCAGGCGGCAGACGGGGAGCGTTGGTATGGGATATGAGTTATATGAGCACAATTGGGCTCCAAGGAACCACAGAAGCGTTGAGCAGGGTCGCAGCTGCACTCGGAGCATCTCCTGAGGCTAAGAAGGAAGCTAAATGGAAAGAGGGCAAGAGAACATGGGCAGGGTGGCTCAGCAGGGAAACCGACGGGCAGAGAAAGCAAATGGCACAAGGGACCATCATCTGGTGTCCGGACCAAGGAACCAAGCCGCAAAAGCCCGGCCAAACGCGGAAGCCTCAAAATATAAGGCGCAAACTCTTCATACGTACACATCCAGCCGCTTTCTTAGAAGTTTGGGACGAAGTCGTGCGCTTCTCGAGTACATGTCATCCAAAGGTTGATGTGCAAGATCTCCGGTTCGAGATCGGAAGCATTGAGCTCACAGGGCCAGATTCCTTGGAAGCTTTGATAGGCACGTTACACCAGTACGACCAGAAAGTCAAAGACCATGGGAGCGTGTTCCATTCACTTCTCGGTGTCACGAACGCTGCTTCCCTACCAGCGAACAGCTTATTGTCTTTCCCTATCCTCGACCCGCGACTTAGCCACCCACCACAAAAGCTATGGATACCGGACCCAGAAGATCAAGAAGCGCAATTCAAGCTCTTAGAAACCCTAGCAGAATGGCCAGCCGATACCATGGCACCATCAACCGACCTCTTCGATGCCGAAGCCAGGCACAAAGCCACCCGCCTTCCATCTCAGAAAGCAATAAACAGACGCAAAGGCGCTTCAGCACCGGGCGAATATCCCGACACTCTGTTATCCGATCCACCGATACCTGTCCTCCTCTACCCATCCCAAACATCTGCCTCTAAAACCGCACAAGGAACATGGACGCTGCTAGCGCCATGGAATTGCATGCCTGCAATCTGGTACTCGCTCGTCCATTTCCCACTATCCACGGGTGGGAACCCACGATTTTCCGGCTTGCAGGAGTGGCAGCAGATCCACTTCGAGAGGTCGTTGCCGTGCTATCCTATGGATTATCCGGGTACAGATGGGGGTTGGGCGTGGGAGTTGCAGGAAAGGGTGAGGAGGAGGAAGGAGTGGGAGGCTAGGCCGAAGGGGAAGCGGATTGCGTGGGAGAAGGTTGATCTTGGTGCGGGAAGGAGGGGGGAGATTGGTGAGGGGTGGGCTTGTGATTTTGATAAGCTTATGCCTGCGAAGGAGGCTACAGCCGAGGCATCGGATGTTATTATGGCTGATACGTCGGTGGTGGAGGAGACTGTGCTTGAGCCAGCGACCAAGAGTGATCCTGAACCACCAAAGGCATCACCTTTTGTGCAGATACAGTCCTCAACATTTGAGCGTCTACTTCAAAAGCCCAACACTGAAGTTCCCTCTTCCTCATTAACCACCGTCCGCCTAACACTCTTTTCCCGCGGCGTCCCACAACCATGCGCAAGGATCTACCGCCTCCCATCCGCCGCATCAACCACCACCTCCTCTGATCTGCCCACCGCCTCAAAATCGCTGCTCTTCTCCATCCGCGCAGCTTGGCTTTCCCTCGTTCCCTCAACACCCCACACCAAGCTCTCATCCAACAACAAACACACAAAACCGGTCACACTCTCCAAGAACGCCACAATGCCAGAGCGTGTGCGTGCCTTGGCGCAAGAACTGTTACAGAATCCGCCTTTACCCTACCCCAAGGAGGAGACGAGAGAACATCCTATAGTTCCTGAGGAGGAGGATCTGGTAGGTTATGTGACGACTGGGAACTTCAATTTAGCCGCTGGAGCCGGGAATGGGATTGGGACGTTGGGGTTGCAGAGGGTTGTGGAGGGTGTTAGAAGAGATGGCCAATGGAAGGGTAGTAGAGAGGAGAGGTTATGTGTTGTTAGGAATGCTGGAGAGGAGGTCGGCAGATTAGGATATTGGGAGTTCGTGTAGGCCATGCGCAAGGGTTTAGATGTTTATGCATCGTGAGAAGTCGTTATGATTGTACAATGATTTAGGTAGAGAGCAAGCCAAGTGGCAGCACCTGCGCGGAAACTCAAGCAAGCTTATAAATAGGTTGACGCCGCAATCCACACAGACCATAAGCGTCTCGCTGGGGTTACGAACATTATAGGCTGGTTAACCGGTCGAAAGGGAACGCTGGTGTTGTAGTGATAAGCGAATGCATCAGGGTCTGGGCTCGGAGGCTATCGAATGGATGACTTTGTCCTTCTTAGTACCGTAACAAACGATCGTAGCAGCGAATCTTGAGGCAAATGCCATGATTAAAGGGCTTGGGCGTTCCAGCCACAAGCATGCAAAGGAAATTATTATTGTTGATACATCTCCGAGTACGCACTAAGCAATAGTTGGTCAAGAACGCATACTGCGCAAAATCAAGATCATGTCGTGGATTCTCATATCTATGCCGCAGCTCTGTTAAAGCGATCTCAAACTTTCCTCTTGAGCGCCATGCCAAACTCCTGAACTCCTGCACTAGAACAGTACCCGCTATTTTCGTGCTGCGCAACCTATGAGTTGCGCACTCACGCATTACCCCCAACTCTCTTCGACCTGCCTCTGGGCGCAAATGGTCTGTTTCCCCCCCCAAATTCAAGACCAGTCATACCATTCTCCCCAGCAAAACTCAACTCATTCTCCTGCGGACCCCCAGCTCCCAAACCCACCTTCGGATCAACACCCATCTCCTTGAACCCCTCCCCCTTCCACACACTCTCCAACAGGACCCCAACCGCCTTACTCCACGCCTGACATGCCTGGATCCTCTCCGCATCACTTTGGTCCTCCATCTCAACCGTGCCGGCCGCTTCGTTGATACGTGCCTTTATCCTGCCTTCAATCACGAGGCAAGAGAGGATGTCTTGGACTTCTTTCTCGGAGATTCTCAGCTGGCGAGAGACGGTGGAGAGCTTGAAGCGGGTGTAGGGTGCGATGAGCTTGAGGACTGCTTTGGTGCGCATGTTGCGGGTGATTTCACCGATATTCTCGGCAATGAAGGAGTCGTCTAGGAGATCTTTGTTGCGGGCGAGGATGGACTCGTATTGTGCGATGTCGTCGCGCTGATAGGCATCGACTAGCTCGGTCATGCCCGAGATCCTCTTGTCGTTCTTGTAAGGCTTCGTCTCTTGGGATTCAAAAGGATTGATATCGGACTTCATCAGCATCGTCGTCAACACTAGGTACTTCAGCACCTGGATCCTCTGCAAGCTGCCTGCTTCATCATAGTTGCGGAACGACTCGAAGAAATCGGATTGTGCGTCCTTCCAGTTCTCCTCGGACATGTGCATCTTTCCTCCACATTCACGGATGATGCCCATGACCTTTGGATGCGGGACTGCGGACTTGACTTTCAGTGCCTTTTCGTAGAGGGTCTTCAGTTGCGCGGTGTTGTGTGTGTCAGCATACATCTGGATCTCCATGGCGTAGATCTCCAACAACTGTGTTCCCTTGTTTACATCCTCTGTCCCATCCCCGTTCTCGCATGCCTTGTGCATCTCTCTGACTAGTGGCATCAAGAAGGCGTAGTCTTTGCGCTCCAGATGTAGCCTGGCGAGCTTGATGTTCGTCTTGAGCCATAAGCGTTCGTTGTTAGTGGCTTGGAAGGATGCGAGGGTCTCGGAGTAAAACTCTGGCAGGTATTTCGTGGATTCGGCGTTGTCAGATGAAGAGTTCTTCTCGATGTAGTCGAGCATGTTATTTATAGATTTCTCGGAGTAGTTGCGCGATACTGCGCTCTTCACATATGTGAGAAGCTCTTTGTAGTTCTCGAGCGCCTGGTCACCATTATCAGCACAGCTCACTCTCCGTAGCTATGTAGATCCAGTACTCACAGCGTCATATCTCCCATTACTTATCTGTACCTTGATCGCCTGCTTCAACGCCTTAAATCCCCAGTCGCCCTTGTCGCCCTCTGCCTGCTCCAGTGCCGGTATCTCTAAGAAGTCCTTGATTGCTTCATCTGGGTTTTCGATCTTGAGTGACTTGGCGCTGTAGTATTTGTTCTCGATATCTGGGCTTCCATTTTCCTCCTCGCCATCGTCTTCGAACTCAAAGTCAAACCTAGTCGTCAATGTCAGTTGTGAATGTTGCGACCTGGAGGGGTATCTAGACTCACTCTCCGTCGTCGGAGTCTTGCATGAAGTCGTCGTCAGACATGTTGTCCGTGTGGTATTCTATCGAGTAAAGTGCTGAACTGCGTGCTAAAGAAGAAAGTAAACGAAGTTGACGGCAATATCGCTTTTGTACGTTGATGTTAGATTGAAGTTATTGATGTCCCAAGGCTGCTAAACGGTTGTGGTTGGAGCTACCCCTGCAATCGTGCTTATCACTCCCTGCGGCCAGGCGGGTACCTTTAGCGCGGTTCTGTCAAAGTTCCGCCTTGTGGTTTCTGTGGATAGGGTTCAGCCTTCTCTCGTCCTGAAACAACACAACCACTCACAACTTGTTGTTCAAAACACAGTCCATAGCAGTAATATTCACATGCTTGAGGTTGCTCAGATCGCAAAAGCTCGCTGAATACATTAGCAACAAATACACCTCCAAGTATAAACCTGCGACACTCCTACGAGGAGCAACAACGTCTTCAAGATGGGTGGCAACAACAACTTCATGTCCAAGAAGGGATGGAATCCCTCCAACATGGCCAACCAGGTCAAGGTTGGCGAGGCCGAAGCCGCGGCAATTAGAACCCGCAAAGAGGAGAAGAAGCGCGAAGAAGAAGTCCGTAAAGAGCGCGCTCAAGAAGCGATTAAGCGCCAACAAGCCGAAGCCACTGGCAAGGTTCATAATGCACGCGTGGACTGGATGTATGAAGGCCCTTCGTCGGGAGGCATCGGGACAAAAGAGGAGCAGGAAGCGATGCTGTTGGGAAAGAGCAGTATAAATCGATATATTAAGGATGAGGAGAGTGAAAAGATAAAGAAGGCTGCTGGCGTGGAGGGCATGATGGCTATGCAGACTGTGAACCAAGCGAGAGATATCCAGAGCAAGATCAGGGAGGATCCGATGTTGGCGATTAAGAGGCAGGAGCAGGCGGCTTATGAGAAGTTGATGAGTGATCCGATGAAGAGGGAACAGTTGTTGGCTGTTATTGGAGGAGAGGCGCCGAGGGAGAAGAGTGGGACGAGGCATAGACATCACCATAGGCGGCATCACGATGATGAGAGGGATAGCAAGAGGAGAAGGATGGATCGGGATGAGAAGGATGGCAGGAGTAACAGACATCACAGAAGCAGCAGGCGGTCGCGGTCGCGGTCGAGAACGCCGGATTCAAGGTCGCCAGATCGTCGCAGAAGCGAGAAGAGCAGGAGAAGCAGAGAGTCGAGGTCGCCCTCGCCAAGAAGAGAAAGGGATAGACGTGTTAGCCGCCGGAGACCACGTTCATACTCAAGGTCTAAATCACCGCCAAGGAGACAGAGGTCACCTTCGGATTCCAGGTCGCCACCTCGAAGACGACGTAGTCCTTCCAGGTCTCCAGTTAGACGCGCGGCAGGTCCACCAAAGAGGAGAGACGACGTGTACAGGAGAAAGCACTCTCCACCAAGAACTTTCGACAGGCGTGATAACTACAACAGATCCAATAACAACTATTCTGCTCCTCGTCCTCCTCGAGACGCCCCGCCTCAGCAATCAGCAGAAGAGAAACAGGCGGAGATGGCACGAAAGTTGGCAGAGATGCAGCAATCAGCCACAGAGCTTGACCTTGATCGCCAGAAGCGACTTGCGGCGCTGGAGGAGCAAGAGAAGGCACAACGAGAGGCTGAGGAGGCGGCGAGGATGAAGGCGAGTAGGTATGGCGGAAAGGCGGACTTTGTAAATCAGATGTCGAGGCAGGTTGGCGAGAAGGGGCTTGCAGATAGACTAGGCAGGGGTAGGCAAGGTTTGAAAGCTGAGGAGTAATTAGCTGCTAGAAATGCTAGCCTGTGCTAAACTCAGAGACGCCATCTACATGATCTACTACGACTCTACCAGTATAAGTAGCTCCCCAAGCACAATGTTCTGTCTTGCCCTGGTGATAAGTAATGTACTTAAAAAAGATTTCAATCCTTGACGTGAAAAGTACAGCATGTTAGTGTATGGACAAGGCAATTACACAATTTGGTGTCTATGCTGCTTGCGGATTCCTTGCACCTTGATGCATACGGGAGTAACATGACGCGCTACTGTCAGGTACCAGGCATTGACGAACCAACCAGCGAAGTTTAGCAGAAAACTCAAGCTTCAGGCAGTTAGGTCCGGCTGCCACTTTAAGTATAGCCTTCTAATTCATAGCTCATAAAATCTCGCTTAATATGCTATTTGAATTCTTGCTCCTCTTACACCGTGAAAGTTCGCTATTCTCAACTTCTACAACAGGCAATCCAAGCTTGCCCTTATCGAGCTTATCGGCGTCACCACCTGCCAGCACTATACCAATCTAATCTAACTTGCAGGCAGTCCGCCAACTCTCATCCCCCCGATACATCTGCGACAAAAATGCGCCTGTCACATTAAAGTGTCGATTACAATTCAAAATATATCTTCTGAAGGTATCTATTAGGTATTAATACGAAGACACGATGTCACTCTGCGGCAGATCTAAGACGACCCAGCGCAAGCTGGTCCTGTTGTAAGTGCTACGAACTCACTTTGGTACACGCAAGGCGGGAGCAGAATGCAAGCTATGCGACGCGCTGCAACAATGCGCGATTGCGCTTCACTATAGCAATATATATACTAACACTGCTACAGGGGTGATGGAGCTTGCGGAAAGACATCCCTTCTCAATGTTTTCACCAGAGGGTATGTTCTCGACTTGATGGGACGCGGAATGAGAATAGGAGGTACCTGGTGAGCAACGACTTACAACGACATAGATACTTCCCAACCGTCTACGAGCCAACCGTGTTTGAGAACTACGTCCATGGTATGCCCTCGTTTCCTCTACAACACGCAACCCACAACCCTTTTCCTGCTTTGGCACAGAGCTCAAGCTTGAACTAAGCTCCTTCTTGGCCCGCAGCTCTGATTCCGGCTTTACTTCGTTTACTAACATCCCCTAGACATCTTCGTAGACAACATTCACATCGAGCTCTCCCTCTGGGACACTGCCGGCCAGGAAGAATTCGACCGCCTCCGCTCCCTCTCCTACGACGACACCCACGCCATCATGCTCTGCTTCTCCGTTGACTCGCGCGATTCCCTTGAGAACGTGGAGAGCAAGTGGGTTGGAGAGATTGCTGATAATTGCCCGGGTGTGAAGCTCGTGCTTGTGGCACTTAAGTGTGATTTGAGGGAGGATGAGGATGAGGAGGGTGGTGCCCAGGCTGGAGACGGGGGAGATGATACAGGGGGCAACAAGGATTTGATCAGCTATGATCAGGGACTTGAGGTTGCGAGAAGGATTGGTGCGCTCAGGTATTTGGAGTGCTCGGCTATGAAGAACCGTGGTGTCAACGAGGCGTTCACCGAGGCTGCGCGTGTGGCTTTGGGAGTCAAGAACGCTGGAGACAAGGAGGCTTCCAAATGCATTATCATGTAAATCGCTCGATCCTCGGAAGGCATTTATCATGTTGTAGCACGGATCTTCTTTCGGCACTGGAGGGATATAGAGAGAATGAGCGATCAGGAAGGTGTTTACGGAGCGAGGCGTCAGGCGTCAGGCACAGGATAGCAAAGCTCTGGATACGTCCAAGCTAGATTGGTGGGAGGTGCGTCATTTACTTTCAGCTTCGAGTACACAGTACTTACACAGTACTACATAGTAGGAAACTGGCTTTGGGCCCCCCTAAGGGGCCTTGTGAGGGAGACATAGCTAGCCATAATAAAGTCTCGTCTACCACTTTTCGTTACTTCCTCTGCATGTTAGTGCTGAGCGGTGATGTTATACTGACAACTAAGCACTCTCAACGTGACACCGCAGTTCCTGAGTCGACAGAGAGAGATGTCGTTCTGATGGATTATGCCAGTAGGGTACTAGCAAGCTTTTGGGGTCGGCCTGCGTGAGTCGTTACAAAGTTCTTTAAGCTTCTTACAGCCAGGCAGATAACAACATCAAAGTATATGGCATAAACGACTATACAGTATAATCAACATGCCTTGACTCCAGAATCCTCCTAACACGTTCAAAGCCGCTAACAAGAGGAAAGTCTATCATTTGGCTCAAGCGTTCGCATAGATCGATAAGCATGGGTGTTTACGCAAGCCGATGATGAGAAAGGGGAACGTGAATTCACAGACGCATTCATCGAGCTCATGTATATAAGTTGTGACCGGTAGGGTGTTTGTTTATAGTAGCTTATGTGAAGCCTAGGTTATCAACAAAGACGAGAAGGAGCGGTACGACACCGAGTACCGTTGGCTGAAGGGCTATCAGTAGAAGTTCATTGATGGTCACCTCGAACTCGTAGGTGCTAATCTTTCTCTTCCTTTCATCGCCATCGTCCTTACCCCCACCAAAACCATCCATGCCCCCACTAACAACTCTCTTTCGAATAGCTCAAACCGCGCGGCGAAGAAGAATAGCGCGTTCCCCGCACCGTCAACGCCCGGGTAGACCACGAAAAGGGAGGGTGCGATTTCTACGTTATATGGAAGATGGGCTACAGAGTGGGGTGAATGGGTGACGCAAAATGGGTTTGGGGAGGTGCAGGAGTTTGTGCGAGTGTATTTGTGGAAGGCTAGGGGGTGAGGTGCTTTGAGAATATGGGAGGGGGGACGTGATGGGTATGTTGTGGAAGGTGTCGAGGATGTGGAAAAATGTGATGAGAACGGTGACAAGAATGGGGTGGTGAATACGGGGGAGAATGCTGGAGTAGATGGGGAGGGTTGGGCGGCACCAGTGGATGAGAAGCCGGATGGCGACTTTGAGCAGGTTGAGAATGAGGTTGTGGATACAGAGGCTGAGAGACGATTACGGACCTACATGAGAGAGACCGAGGGCTATTTTCTGCATTTTGGGGATGACGATGTCGACAAGAGCGCCGAGAACGAGAGAGATGTCGCCGCTGATGCCGATCACAACCCTGGCAATGATGGAAACGATGGCAACAATGGCGGCGATGGCAACGATATCATCGCAGATAGCAACATAATTATCTTGGGTGAAGGAAAAGTATTGAGAACAGGTGTTGCGGAGAAGACATGGGAGAATTTCGAGGAACGGAAGGAGACCAATGAGGCGTACGCACTGAAATGGAGAGAGAAGATGGACTGCAGAATCAACAGAAACTAGTCCCCCAAAGTTCTCGTGCTCAGGTTCGAAGGCGTATCTATGGAGTGAGGCAATTTGTGCTGACATGAATGAGAGGCAATACGGATGCTTAGCAGAGAATAATCAGAATCATGTTACTTCTAGATCATGACACCAAGCTGAACAGTGATTGTCGGGCGTGCTGTATCAATTGAGGAATACGAGCTGTCAACACTGGAACACAAGCAACGGCCGACCAGTTTCGTGGTCGCACCTGATGGCCGATATAAGGCTTCAATCGAGGAAGGCAAGCGAGGTTACACATAAGGTAGGCAACATGAGTCCTCGTAGAATGGAGTTGAGGAGAAGGCCGAAATTGTCGAGGATCTTAGTGCACACTTTATGTGTTACTTGACACCATCCATTGAGTCAATGCAGTGCCAGTTTGCCGAAGGCATGGGTGCAACCCTAGCACCTCGTTGGCTGTGCTGTGTTAACTCAGAGGTATTTTGGAGCGCACAGAAGGCCACGGCGCGACGGTTACGGCGGAGTACTGATGTTATTCCTGCTACGCGGATCGTGAAGCGCGAGGTATGTACTCCGTGAGTGTATTTGTGCGGATGGAATGCGGAGACTCTGACTGCATCTTGCCATGCGACATCCGACCTCGACACTGACTGGCGAAAGGCTTGTACTCCATTTATGCACAGTACCGAGACGAGACGAGGGAACGCCGATTTTCGCCTGCGCCGTCGTTCTCTCGTGTGACTGGAAGTTGGATATCGCTAACATCAATCAAGATCCAGCAATCTCGGTAGCAAAATCACATCATACGGCAAATTGGTCTGTAATCGGCACGTAGCCATGGTTGTTATCCTCGAAGGAGCATAGTTGTTTAGCCGCGCGGCAGAACTCCTCTCAACGGCTCGACTCCCGCGCAAGCTGCATATTCAGGGGTGTCTCAAGCCAGCCCTTGGCTGCAGCTCTGCCAACGAGTCGACTAGGAGGGGAACAAACAGTTAAATTCGGTGTCCCGTAGGAGCACGGCAGCAAAAAATAGAAGTGAGTGGTTCAGGGACAGTCCTGGCGACGGAACTCATCCTGATTTACCTGTGCAGGGTGACTGCTGCCGTAACCTCGCGAGTAGCTATTGAAGAATTGCGATTGTGGAGCAGATAGGGATTTATGGATAGCACGGCCTTAACCTGAGTGTAGGACTTGACAATCTCAGCAGTGGTGGTAACTAGTTAGGCGGAGCCTGATCATGTTGTCCTCAGTCGAGGTCTTTGGGACCGCTGCCACGATCACTATATATCCCAGCACGTTGCAGAATTGTGTGACACACCTTCCAAGGCTTAGCGAACAAAAGTGATCCTTCAGCAGGCCTCCAATTCTGTCAACAGCTCGCTGTCTAGAGCAACAAGATGATCTTGGGCAGCGTGCGCAGGGGAAGTCTGCCTGGAGCCTGCGTTCAGTCTTTACCAACATCGCGGCTCCACGCATGAGGGTGGATACTGACGCTGAGCGACCAATACGAGCAATATATGTTGAGTGCCTGCGCAGCATCTTTGCACTGACATCCTGCTCCCGTCGTTCTGCTTCGATATCTTCCCCGTATTGTCGAGCGTAAATACCACTGTAGAGTGCTCCACGCTAGATCTCCCTTGCTGCCAAAGTGACGTTCAACCAGCCATCGAGGTCCGCAAAGTACGAATCGCATTATTCGAGTGCCTTCCATTGACGCTGCCGCGTTTCGACAGTCCCTGGCATTCCACCGATTGGCGTTGTCCAGGTTATCTCGAATGACATAGGCGTGTTAATGCTGCTTCGTCGCTGGCCCGTTCAAGCTGCGGTGGTGTTGCACAGAGTACGGTGGTGAAGACTGAAAGCTCAGCAGAGCCATCTTCGTTTTCCCTTCGGCTTTGCAGCATTCTCTCTCACAGCCTCATATTTGCAAGCTTTGGAGTTACCAAACTAAGAAAAGATATATCTCACGCACCTCGAGGTATGTATAGATAGCAATCACTGTCTACCCAGGTACCGTCGGAGATAGCGACCCTGTCACCCGCGCCAGCAGCAGTTACACAAGCCTCTGGCAAACAACAGAGCCTTCTCCCATGTTTAAAACTCAAATCATAGCAGTGTCTCCGCCAACAACAACAAATCTCCAGCGCGTCTAATTGACTGAGGAAGCAGCAATTGTCGTGCAGTGTTCCTTCCTCGGCGCATTAAGCGCGCAACCCCCACATAGACGCTGGAGATGTTCCAACCACAGCCCACCTACTTCTTCTCTCCCATACCTCAGAAAAACAACAATCCGCCTCTCAACCCAGCACGAAGAGTAAACACCGACCTTTACGATAACTATAACTACAGCTTACCTCCCACCGGACAACGACAGCCGCTTAGCCAAGCATACAGAGGTGGAGGCATACCATACAACGAGCCAGTGTTCAGCAATGCGCGAGTAGGCTTGTGGGGTCCCCTCGACACCAGCCAAGACGATAGATACGGCGTACCAACAGCAACACGGCGGTACAACAACAACAACACAACGATGTCGGATGAGGAGACGCTCGTCGGGAAGATGGCAGCTCAAGAGGCGGCAGCGCTGGACTACCAGCCCGAACTGAAGGTGAGCTCCGGCGGTGAGGTGGCTAGGGTGGGGAATGACGATCTGACAGGGGCACAGGGTCCCTTAGTGGGGGATAAGGAGAGCTCAATGCATATCACGGCGGAGTATGCGAATGCGGACCCGACGTTTGTAGAGAAGACTAAGGTATGTTCATTCCTTGAGTGCCAGGCTGTGATGTTCTGTATGCATGGGATGGAAGCTAATATAAATTTTAGCGATTACCGCAAACTTACAGCCACTACCGTCAGGTATTGGGAGATGGTAACTGTGGATGGCGAGGTATGATCTTCTACCTTCCAGTCTTCAGCACATTTTCGAGGCTCTTTGCACCTAGGCATATTTGTGCCTAAGCCAAGATCAATACTGACATACCTCAGCGGTCGGATTCTCATACTTCGAATGCCTCATCTCAATATGGGATCCAGAACTTGTCGAGCAAGACGTCGCACGCATGCTGTCTTTCAGCAATGCTATTCAGACATACATGGGCTACGAAGAATACATCTACGAGGATATGCGGGATGGGATAATTGCGTCTCTGGACGAGCTAGCGTCTATTATGAGAAGCGGCACCCAAGACGATGCCTTGCAGTTGATCCTCCAGCAATTCAACGACGCCGAGCGCTCCAATCAGATGCTCTACTATCTGAGACTCATAGCAGCGGCTGATCTGGCTGCCCATCCAGAAGTCTTCGGAGGATTCATAGAGCACCCGGGAGGACTTGAGGGTCATAAGAGTATGATGGTTCAGACGGACACAGAGATCGAGTTTCTTGGTCTGACAGCTCTTGTCGAAGCATTGTTGAAGCCAATTAACCTTGGTTTGGAGGTTGTCTACCTGGATCGCAGTCTCGGGGCTAGTGATGGGCTGGAAGCAAACATCCATAATTTCTCAAGTAATTCGTTGTATGGGAACGCGATAAACCCTTCAGCAACGGCTTACCTCCTGTACCGCCCTGGCCACTACGATATATTGTACAAGAACACCATGGACCCACAGGCCTTGCGCAACCAGCAAGTCCAAGAAGCATTCGAGGCTGCGGGAAACATTCAAGTCCACCGTGCAGCTTTTGCCAGCCAGGCTCACCAGCAAGTACCGATGTTCAGCAATGTAGGAGGTTTCAATCTCGGTGCACTGTCAGCCATTCCAGGATTCAGCATGGGCGGCATAGGTAGCGGTTTTGGAGGTGGTTTCCAAGACTTCCCCTCCATGAATACCTTCCAACCAGTCGTGCCGTCATCTTTCACACCAATGCCGGTGCAGATGTCCACTCCGACTATCAAGCAAGAGATTAGCGCAGCCAGCACGCCGATATCGATCTTCCCGACGGTCCCTTCACCCTCCCACACCATAACGAGGAACAACTCCATAACCGCCATAGACTACGCACCAAGTCGCAAACAAAGCATCGCCCACTCCGTCTCAACTGTCGACTCCTCTCCCTCCTCCCAATCCCACACCAACTCTCACCACATCATGTACCCTCTCTCGCCCGCCGCTAGCAATGTCCTCGCATCTATGCACCTTAACCAAAATACTGGACATGACCAATTCCGCCAATCTCATTATGTCTTTGAGATTGGCATGGGAGGTGGGAATCAGGGACAGCCGTGGAGGGATGAGCCGATGACGAGACAGTTTAGGGAGAGTCATCATAATGAGGCGCATCATGGGAATAAGAATTTTCGGCCGTATATTTGGAGGCCGGAGGATGAGGATGGTGGTGCTGGGACAACGGTGAAGGGGAGGAAGAGGAGTGCTAGTTAAGTGACGTTTTAGTAGGAGCTGGAAAGGAAAGGGGGGTTCGTGAGTGTAAGCATTTTGAGCATGATGTCGGCGGCTGAGGTGGAGGCAGAGGTAGTGGGAAAGCAGGAGAATAGCAGTAGATTAGTTGCATGGAGGAATATTGCAATAGTATATCATCGTAATATGTCAAGATTTCTGACAAATTGGTCTGTGAGAGATGGGCTCGGGAGAGCGGCAATTGAATCAGAGAACGACCGGAGAGCTATATTGCTTGCCGTTTACGTACTAAGATTTACTAAGTGCCAAGTCCCTTAATTATGACTTTGAAGGGCCGACCTTAGCAGGGCCGAACACTATTCGCCCTTCTTCTCAACGTCTCAATCTCAATTGTTAGCACTTAACGCCTCTATCCGCAGCAAATTGAGGAACACGGACTTTTGGACACCAGATTGGTTGATGCTAATTGGTTTGAGGGCTGAGATGCTTGCAACTATCCAGATCCCTATTCGTAATGTAATCGGTGGCCTTCCAACCAACTCCCTGATGCTTCAAAAATGCCTTTATTATTTGATTCATTTTCGCGTATTTTTAAAGTGGCTTATGTTTGACGACAGGTCGAACAGGGGTTTGGGCGCAAGCTTACTTCCTTGGGCGAGTATCGAGAACAATGACTTTCTCATTTTCAGTGTTGAGAGCCGGATACTATAAACTGGGTAACTACTGGGTATATGCCATCCAGTTACCTACCCGTTGGATTTTGAATACCTTACCCGAGTACCGGAGTAGTTACGCAGTATAGCGCCAAGTCAGGCTTTCAGGTAATAGCACCAAATGTGGTAGGCTAAGCGAGGAGCTCACTTAACTGGTGGGCATGTTATGATTGTAAAAGTGCTTTAGTAACGCTTTTCTTAACTCTGGCCTGGTAGTATTGCCATTGCTTTTGTACTGCTGGTTAGTACTTTCTGCAACGCTGTGTGGCTTAAAACTAGAAGTTCGGGATGGAAACATAGAACTGGTTAGTCGATAAACTCACTAGTGCAGAAAAATACCTAAAAAATTCGGTCTGCTAGTCTACGGACCGTCTTTGTTTCTCCGGCGTGAAGATCAATTATCGTCTAAAGTACTCTATTGCCAGGTTGTTAAATGGCGCCCAGCGCTCGCAGGCTCGATTTCCCAACCGGCTGCGTTTGGGCCCGATTGAGCGGAGTGGTAGTTCCCGCTCTACTGCGGGGCTCGGAGTATCTTTCTCCCACCTTCCCGCGAGGCTACCTTGGGGATCCTAGCATCGACGTCGAATTGTCAAAACACAAGCAACCAGTTTGTGACAACACAACAATGGGCTCATTAATGAAGTCCCTCGGCACCATACGAAGCGTCAGCCGTAGGGCGCCGGTGCGCCCCAGTAATAACGGGAGACCGATCCGCCCGAACCACCGCTACTTCACCCAGCTCGGTGGCTTGCGCCCTCAACTTCCTTACCTCGACCAACCAGCCCGACACCGCACGAACGGAATTCTGGCTCGCTATATCTCGACAGACACGAAGAGATGGATCATTGGAGATGTCAAGCTCGGCGTCAAGATCACGCTCTACATGTGGGCCGGCGGCGTCCTACTCCTCATTGCAGCACTGGGCCTCGAGCAAGAAAAGATGGAGCGCGCGTTCCCATCCCCACCACAGTATAGCTGGTGGAGTAGGTACCTGTACCGCAGTACCCGTGTGAAGGATACAGAGGAGATGAGGGAGGTTGGTGCTGTGGACTTTGCGCTCACGTCACAAGAGTATTCGAGGCTGTTGGCAAGGCTTGAGGACCCAGAGATTGATGGCGCAAGCTTGAAACCGCAGGGTGACGATGGGGCGGCGATACTCGTTGATGGTGTAGGGAAAATGGGTTACGACATCACCGACAAGCCTGAGCCGTGGAGGAGAGGGTATTATGAGACGATTATGGGATGTGCTCGCGCGGCAGAGTTTCTCGATAGTTGTGTGAAGGACTCCAAGAGGACCCTGGCGTTCCCAAAGGCGGTGGTCATTGGCCCGTCAAATCCGAATCCGAAACCGATGCCACCAGGTGCGCCAACCGCGCCGAGAGAGGAGGACTGCGTACCGGCTTTTGACCCGCCGGAGAAATTCTATATGAAGATCCTTACCACCACCGGCTTCACTGAGGCACAGAAGGTGGAGGCTGCGTTGAAGCTGGGAAATTGGATGGATTTTAAAGGCACCAAGGATGCAGCGGGAGAGATGTATAAGTGGGCACTCGATATCGCCACCTCATCAATTGACAAGTCCAAGGTTCTGGACGAGAAGACCTGTGTCATAAAACTAACAGCACCACCGCCCTCAGCGAATCTGTTAAAGACAGTAACAGCGATAGCAGAACACAAAGCCCGTTCCGGCGACCTCTCCTCCGCCCTGCCAATATTTCTCTCCCTCTTGCGCGCCCGCCGCTCGCTGCCAGACGCACCCCCACCACCTCCCCCAGCCGTCTCAACCGGTATCACAGAATCTCTAGTCAAGGGCGCAGTGTACTGGCTCTTTCCGCCACCATTCCCATCTGAGCCACTGGACGGCACGCAACCTCCACAGAGGGATACTAAAGAGAAGGGCGAGGAGGCTGCGATTATGGCGTATGTGGGTGAGATTCTTTATGCGAGCGCGAAGGATATTAATGGGAAGGAGGATGGGTTGGCTTGGACAAGGGAGGCTGTTGACGTGGCAGAGCAGGAACTAAATAATTCTAGGATTAGTGAGGCGGCGAGGAAGGTTAATAAGCAGGTTTTGAGCACGGGGTTGGGGAATTGGGAGGCGATGGTTGATAGACTTGCGAGAGAGGAGAAAGAGAGGAAGGCTAGGGGACTTGCTCCGGATGTCCCTCAGCAGAGCGGTGGATGGTTCAGTGGACTTTGGGGCAGTGGAGCTCCAGCACAGAAACAGGTTAGAGAGGGCGAGGAGCAGTTGGGGAGGTACGAGCTTGAGAAGAAGGTGCTACAAGACAGACGCATCCGCGACAGGCCTCTGCTGGAGAATCAGCCGACCGATGTCACCAGCTTGTTCATCTTTAGGTAAGGCAGCTGATAGTGGACATTGACGCGGTGGTAGCAAGCAGCAGTGAAGGGTGTATATATAGTGTGATCTCGGTATGATGAGCATAAGCATGGAAGCTGGAGGATGGCGTTAGGATGATATCACGGTGGTATTTGAATGGGTACAGATCGAATTGTCAATCTTCAAACTGTTACCTTTCTTACTTGGTTCAGGGTCTCCAATGTATGCTTGATAACAAGTACATGGGTGAAGGGAAAAAGGATTATATGACTTTTGTTGAAACACAACGGTAACCAAAACACACTACACTCATCGAAAGTCGCAAACCACATTTACATTTGGACTTTGCTTTCAAAGGCAACCTTCAACAACTAGCCAGTTATGATCAATCACGCAAACCATGTCTAATAACACAAACAAATGTACGGCCAACAAGGCACTGCAGAAAAAAAGCTTTTGGAAGGTAAAAACAGACACAACAAAGGATATAGAAAACAGCTAATCCTTATGCAGTGGCTGGCCATGGCACCAACATCATGCCGCTCATCATCAATGACAAGATAATGACGGCTTTCGCGAGTTTCCAAATCAAGCACATCATCGACATGGAGACCAAAGCGATCGTAAACGCGAACTGTCAAGGTACAGCTCAGGGACCCCATCATGACCCACATTGCGCTCGTGCCTGAGAAGACAGCTAGACTTGCTATGAGGGTTGCCAAATCTCAAGCCACAACCATGGCGAAACCACTTCCAACTTGTTGGTGCCCTTTCTCCTTTCTTAAAATGGCTTGGAAACAACAAGTTCCAGCATGGCACCCCGAGGCAGAGGCAGCTCGGCTACCGAGAAAGGACATGATGACCCTAAAGCACATGGAAGCGCCAGGTAGCCGAGGGAACAGGGATCTCAATTACCGACGGGATCCTTCGTAACTTTGGCTATGTGCTTCAGCCGATGAGGTGCCTACGGGCGATGAGGTGCAGAGCATTACGCCAGGATTCGTCCGAGACCATTACTGTCGCGGCGAGCCTGTCCTCCGTTGCATCTCCATCGAGTTCGAGTACTGGAGCTTTGGTGCGCGACATCTCTCATAGAGGAGCTACAGCGTTTCTTCATGGTCTTGCAGAGAGTTGCTACCATGGAACCAAACGAATAGAATTGGCGAGGTTTACCTGTTAGTTTCACAAAATCAACCGAGCGAAATCAATCGAAGCGATCCTGTCCAATGCTGTTACCACCATCGTTGGTTTTAAAGAGTGCAGTGAATGATGTCATGTGAAAGGTTTGCGTCGACAGCGAACAAAGACACAACCGTGCCAGCCGCGCAGGACTTTGCGTCGTTTCAATTCATTTCTTATTTTGATCTCGTTACATTCTATCCTGGTATCATTCTCCCTCCCTCCTTCTCCCCTCAAGCTCTGTCCATTCTCTCCCTAAACTCCACCATCGGCCCATCCTTCAAACTCGTAAAACTATCCCTCAACTGATACTCCCCCTCCCGACCTCTATTCGGCTCCTGTCCCAACTTTCCATACTTTCCTTCGCCGACGTGAGTACCAGGAGCCAGCCTGATATCGTACAGCCAAAGTGTCCTGCCGAGAGACAATAACAACTCAGCATACGCAAGATTCTTGCCAATACAAGCTCTTGCGCCGACTGAGAAAGGAGCAAAAGCTTTCTTCGCAACCTCAACATCCTCCTTGCTCGTAACCGTCTGACCAGACGGAAGAGCTATACCCGCATCCTCGCCTGAGATCCAACGTTCAGGAACAAAGTCGAAGGGACGTGGGTAGTAGGCCGGGTTGTGATGGATAGCGTAATGCGGGGTCCCGACATCAATACCGGCTGGGAGTTTCTCGCCATCGACCTCCAAACCACCGGCAAGGATCTCACGGGGCAGGATGCCGCCGACTGGAGGCGAAAGGCGCATGCCCTCATCCAGAACGGCTCTCAAATAAACCAGGTCTCCCAAGGTCTGACCCTTAACAATCTCCTCCACATCGCCAAACCTCTCCCGAACCTCCTTGGTAGCCTTAGCGAGCTTTTCAGGGTTATGCACCAAATAGAAGAACGCAGACGCAAGGGCGGTAGAAGTGGTATCAGATCCAGCGATGATGAGAAGGTTGGACTCGCCCCACAGCTCTGGGACACTGAACTTGGCGCCGGTCTCCTGGTCCACGGCGTTCAAAAGGTAGTGGAAGAAGTCGCGGCGGTCGGGATCTGACTTGGCCATGCGCTCGGCTGCTTGAGCTTTGGAGTATTGCATGTAGCGTGCGCGGCCGGCGGCGAGGTGAGGGAAGAGGAGGCGGTCGAGGTGGTATTCGTGGAGGATGGGCATGGTACCGCACTGGATGTTGTCAGAACATATCTCCCACTATCTTGAGACGCCAAGGAAGGGGAATGAGAGGAAGGGACTTACGATAGAGTGTCTATGAGCAGCCTGACCGATCATGTCAGCCGCAAAGTGGTTATCCGCCTTCGCCAACATATTGAAACTCTTTCCAAAGCACAAATCCCCCATAATGTCGAAAGTTAGGTAGTTACACCAATCCGCCATATTTTGCGCCGGTCCCCAGCCCTTCTCCCCGCTGGACTTAACCATAGAATCCCATCTATTGGTCTTCAACCCGTCGGTGAAAGCGCGAACGCTGTGCAGAATGTACTTCTCCATGGCTTTAACGGCCTGCTCGGAGAAAGCATGGGAGAGCACACCGCGCTTGCGACGGTGAGCGGCTTTGTTGATGGCGGAGTGGGTGGAGTAAGCATCTTTGGTTGCTGGGAAAGCCGTGTAGAATTTTCCTTTTTGGACGTTGGAGTGGAAGCCGTAGATTTTGTTAAGGGCGGTCTCTGAGTTGATGGAGAGGGAGTTAGGGCCGAAGCGAACGAATTTACCTTGGAACTGTTAGAATGCTGGGAGGGATTGAAAGCAAAGATTGGCGGTGATTGCTTACCGTACTGCTCGTGCAATCTGTAGAACTCAAGATGTCTGTCTCCATGGTAGGCGTGTAACATTTGTGGAATATCGGAAATCTTTGCGAAGAATGGACCTGGGTATTTCGCGAGCGGGTGGAAGAAGAGGCGGTAAACTACGAGGAGGAAGGTCTGGCGACAATATTAGACGCGGGTCTCAGAGTGCAATGCATCGGAGAGTGCAGACTCACGTAGAAGAGGAGAATGCTGACTGCAGCAGTTGCAGTGAAAGCCACAAGCCCAAAGGCTGTAGCATCCTTAGGAAGAAGCATTGTGAAGAGTGGTCGCAGCAGGCAGATTTGCTTTCTCTTCCAAAAACTTCACAAGAATTAAGTATATTGAGAACTTCGGCCGAGGCTTAACAATAAAATATTGTAGGGCACAGGTTATATATCAATCTCCCCTCACTCGGCTCTAACATTTTTCATGGTCACATCCCCATATGTCGGCCTTAGCATTGGTCCGTCCACTTAAATTGTGACACAGCAGTCGTCATTATGCAGGCCTCGCCCGGCTCTTTCGTATCATTCTCAGCGTCGAGTCTTCTCAGCGTCCTTTGTGGTGGTCAGCGCTCGCATTGGGAAGTTGGAAGTAGCGTTTTCTATCGCGGCTCGGAGCGGATATCGAAGGAAAGCCATCGATAAGCTCAAGGGTCGTCTGGAACGACGCTAAAAGGCGGGGTGCCCATGGGGGGGATACAGCTTGGCGACCACCCGCTGCCATGAGTGACGCCGTGTCTTGGCATGGAGATTTGGAGATCAAGAACATTCAGATGAGACGATTAAAAAAAGCATTCCAACAGCAAAGGGTGGGCGAGGTATGAAGCGGTAAGAATCGATACGAGTCTGGGTAGCGGAAGTGAGAAGATGAGAAAAGATATGCTCAGCATACTAATCAGGGAGGTGAGACTGTGAGAGTTCGGTAATCACAAATGAAAAGCCCTGTTAAAAGAGCATGCACTTCGACAAAAGTAATAACATGGTAGCATAGAATAATAGAATAACGTGGGGTTAATTGGTTGAGAAGCAATTAGAGATAGAGCGTTTTGAGCAGTGAGCAAAGACACCAAGGTGATATTGTTAGACCACGAACCTTCCGGCTCGCGATGCGAGTGTTCGGCAATCAAGGGGCCCAATACAGGCGACAATAATACAGTAACAGACGAGAAATACAATCTGTCAAGCTTGATACTCATGAGCCGAGAATTACGCGCACACAGTCGGACTTCTTCGCTCATCATTGAAAGCTACAGCCTCGAAGCACAAGCTCCCTTAGCAACAGACGGAGACGATGGAGTGGTGGCAGATTACGACAATAACCGCTCTGCCACTGCTTCGGCCCCAGGACGAGGCGATTCGGTCTGGTTATCATTGAAGGCCACCCAATCCATCCTCTTTACAGTTTGCCATTCAAGCCCACCACTCCTCGATTTGTCATTCATCGTAGCAACCACAAACTCCATCCACTCAAACCTCCTCCTTCCGATCCTTAAAAACACCACTCTCCTCCATATCCCTCCTCAACGCCTCCCTAACCATCTGCCCACAAAGCTTTCTCATCGGATTCAAATGCACAACCATCATCTTCGCCGCCTCATCACCCGCCTTCGCACCCTGCTTAAACGCCCACTCCGCTTCGTTCTCCATTCTCTCAGCATCCCACGTTCTTATCTCCTGCGGCAGGTTATCCAGGCTTCTTTCGTCGTCGCGGGGGTATTTGACTTCGTCGTTGAGAAGCTGTAAGGATTTCGTAGATTTGGCTGTGGCGAGCAGCATGACGCCGCGCTGGGTGTAGGCTGCTCCTAGGACTTTGAGGTCTTGCTCGGATTCGGTCTTGGACTCTTCAATCTTAATGCACTTCTGCAGATCTGACCAGGCCTTTGATGCGGAGGTAGACTTCGTCATGTCGTCTCCATTCACCAAGCGCTTTGCCTGCGCTCTGTTGTTGTATCCCGAAGCATAATCCGGATGGTCGGCGACCAGCTGATCTAATTGGGAGATCGCATGCTGGATGTTGTCTGGTGATGGTTGTGGAGTGTTGAGCTGGACGATGGCTTCGCACTCTTCTTTGCGGATTAATTGAAGCGAGGGCGAGATGGAGGGTTGTGGGCGTGGGATTGAGATTTGAGGTGGTTCGTTGGTGAAGAGAGAGGAGAGGATCGAGGCATCGTGAGGTGTGAGTGTGGCTGCCATTGTGAATGCTGATATTGAGTTTGAGAGCAGATAGTCGTTTTAGGGATTTGTGTCTCGGTGTCGCTGTAGGGTATAGATGTGTATGAAATATGTGAGGAGTTGTATAGAAGCGCAACGTGGTAAGGTACGAGCATATGATAACGAGATGGAGGGGCAATTATTGGAGATGATAACAATGATAAGAAAGGCAGCAAGCCACTTATGGCACTTACAAAGCTTGTGGACGCCAGGCAGTCCGGCGTGTCAAGGGTCTGGAAGGAAGTAGGCCGCGATGAAGGCACTTTCCCATACTCGGCTTTCGTCGGTGTGACCTGTGGCGGACAAAAAAGTTGATACAAATGCTCGTCCAGAACATCTGAGCTCCAGGACTCCTGGGGAATCGTCGAGTACCTGTTCTTAGAAGAATATCCATGTCGCGTAGACATGCTAAGGACATACGTGAACTCGGCTTAACAAGATCGTCGGCGTCTCCATCGAAGACGTTAAACTCGCAGTCGGTCGCCTGTGGAGTCTCGTTGGCGTCTCGTTGGCGCTGCAAGACCGAGAGCTACTGCAGCAGTAATCCTGCCGCATTCCAGAAGAAGCCCTTGGCAACACTTTCTGTCCAATCGGCGAGAGTAAATTGCAGTACAAAAAGTGCCGAGCATGCAAAACATGCTTGATGATACCGTCGCGCTGAAACTTTAACTCCTTAGTCGCCGAGATGGTGTTGAGCCGCCGTGGTTTACCTATTCCGCAGCGCTCGGCAAGCCGTGGCACTAATTCCGCGCGCTTAGTAACCACTTTCACCCGCCAAAGGATCGCTTGTGCGCGGCTGCCAACGGCGCTTCTTACACTCCATGTAACTTCCGCTGCGCAAGAACATTACACTTGCAGATTTGAATGCGAAAATGACACTGACCGGAGAGCGCGGAGTAAGCTTTTTGCAGGATGATTAAATTGGAAGGTAGGAGGGGGCGGCATGGTTGGTAAGGCGGATTTCACTTATTACATCGTCGTCTCGCATTCTTACGAGCCATCTATTTCAAGCCATCTTTCTCATCTCTGCCATATCTATCTGGGCGTGCTGCAATATACCCATCATCTTTAATATTCACCCATAACCCTATACGTTGAATCAATCTATACACTCTAAACCGACAAAATGGCACCACACGCCGACTCCCCAACCACTGTCCACCTCCCACAAACCGACTCCGCCATCCCAAACACCTCCGAAGCCGTAGACCAATACTCGGGCTACTCCCATGTCCACTGGTACGTTGGCAACGCCAAGCAAGCGACGACCTACTACACTGCCCGCCTTGGTTTCTCTCTCCTCGCCTACAAAGACCTCTCCACCGGCTCCCGCGCCGTCGCTTCTTACGTCCTCCAGAATGGCCGTGTCCGCTTCGTGCTCTCCTCCCCTCTCAGGGGCGCAGATAGAGCCGAGGATTCTAAGGACACCGAGTTGTTGAGGGAGATGCACGAGCACCTCGAGAAGCACGGTGATGCCGTGAAGGACGTCGCCTTCGAGGTTGACGATGTCGATGCTGTCTTCGATGCCGCTGTTCAGGGCGGCGGTGTTGTTGTCCAGAAGCCAATGACTATTGCGGGTGCCAAGGGCGAGGGCTCAGTCCGCACAGCAGTGATCCGCACCTACGGCGAGACCACCCACACTCTCCTCTCCCGCAAGAACTACAGCGGTGTCTTCCTCCCAGGCTACAAGGCCGCAAACGGCATTGTCGACCCATTGAACGCTGTTCTGCCAAACATCCCTCTCGAGGCCGTGGACCACTGCGTTGGGAACCAGGACTGGGATGAGATGGATGACGCGTGTGCTTACTACGAGAAGGTCTTGGGTTTCCACCGCTTTTGGTCTGTGGATGATAAGGATATTTGCACAGAATTCTCTGCCTTGAAGTCCGTCGTTATGGCTTCACCCGATGAGAGTATTAAGATGCCTATCAACGAACCAGCGCACGGAAAGAAGAAGAGTCAGATTGAGGAGTATATCGATTTCTATGGCGGTGCGGGTGTCCAGCACATTGCTTTGAGGACCCCAAATATCATCGAGGCCGTTACGAACTTGAGGAAGAGAGGTATTGAGTTCATCACAATCCCGGAGTCGTATTACATCATGATGGAGAAGAAGCTTAAGGATGCGGGCATGAAGTTGAACGAGGACTTTGAGATGATCAAGAAGCTTGGTATTCTGATCGACTTTGATGAGGGCGGATATCTGTTGCAGTTGTTCACCAAGCACTTGCTGGACAGGCCGACGGTATTCCTTGAGATCATTCAGAGGAATAACTTTGAGGGCTTCGGAGCTGGTAACTTCAAGTCGCTATTTGAGGCGCTGGAGAGGGACCAGGAGAGCAGAGGGAACTTGACCTCGTCATGAGACATGGTTGGAAGGAAATAAAATGGGGTTTGTCTATAGCGTGGGGTTGGATCTTTGATAGCGTTTGGTTACTTAATGAAGCATGATACAAATACACCCTCTCATATAGCAGTTTCATATGCCTTGGTGACTGCTCTCATGGTATCCTCGCGCGCAGCACCATGCCTAACAAATGACATACCTGCCGTAAAGATCAAAGCAACCACGAGAAACCCTACCAAAGCCACCACAAAAAACAAAACGAAATGGAGTAGGAGTCCGAACAGAGCCTCCGCCAACCACCCCGCACCGTGCCTGAGCAAGCCCCAAAGCTCCATCCTCTCTTCTTCTTTACGAGCACGGTCATTATCTTGTTTAGCCTGGTTCTGTTCATAGAGGACACGGGGGATAGCCTCTGTTGCCGCGAGGCGTTCTCGGAGGGCTGGCGCGTGGCGCGAGACGTGGAGGAGGTGCTCGATTATGGCGTTTGACGAAATGGCAGAGTGCTCCATGGATGGATGAAGGAGACTGGTTGGCTTCTCTGAAGTATTGGTGAGAGAGGTGGGACCTGAGTATCCTGGCGGTGCCCAGGGTTGAGCTTCGATATCGTAGCCATCGCCCAAGCTCTCGTGGCGGGCTGTGGGAATAGAGGCGGATGGGAACGGTCCATCTTCGCCTGCGCTCTCGTGGTCGTAACCGCCGGCGTCGGTGTATGGAGCAAGGATGACTTTGTCACAGTTGTCTTTTTGCATCGCGTTGATTCTCTCAGAAGAGCATTGGAAGCAGGGCAGCGTCAGGAGACCGTGTGGGCAACCAGTTGCATCAGGATATGGTGGAAGCATGGTGAGATAATCTACACCTCTGTCGGGCGAGTTTTGGGGCTTATTTGGCACTCCTCGTGAGGTGGGTTTTGCGACTCCTTTTGACGCGCGTTGTGAGATTCGGTGTGAGAAGCGCGACGTGCACTCGGAGATTCACTCTGAAGGTAGAGGTCGCTCGAGCTGAACTGGTTTGTGATGGAGTAGTGGATGTAGCGAGGCTCGATCCCTGGTGACAATTCAACAGGTGTCGTGGACGTCACTATTACTTTTGTGGTGACCAGCGTGTGCAGCATTACCGGACTTGTTTTGGGCTGTGACATGAGTATAATGACGAGATACGTGAATAGACGCAAGGGTTCAACTTGAGGAGAGGTAAGATAGAGAGAGCTAATACTTAAGCTTGGTGTTGAGCTGAGAGACAATGAGATTGTGATAGCTGTGATGAGGTGACGATGAAGTGACGATGTTCTGCCAGCTAACAAGCTCACATCATCACCTCATCATGAACGTCACTGATATCTTAGTGAGAATCGCGGTCCAGCTGCGACTGCGAACCTTCACGCTTGCTTACACATGCTCTGAATGATAACCATCAAAGGTTTAACCCTCAAGGTAATAGACCCTGTTCACATAGTACTCGATCTCACTGATATAAGCTCTTGAGCTCTCATCTCTCCGTTTCGTCAAACACCATCTCTCACTAGCGAACCTCTCACGGTCGGTCTCAACGATTTGCCGAAAAGCCATCTGGCTTTCAACATACCTCCGCCCAATGGCAAGAATAAAATCCGCCCCTTCAGCACCCAGCTCCAAGGCGGCCGCTGCCTACACTTCTCTACCACCCTCCGCGATACCAGATACCTTCCGCACCCACTTCAACAGATGTTATCGTAGATTGTGAAATCAGAGCAATACTCGAAGGACTTCAGGGTCCCGTTCCCGTCATAGGCCGCTGCCGCCTGAACGTTTAGAATCTCACAGTATGCAACGGCTCCATCCTCGTCAACGTCGATTTGATAAGTGACGCAGTCTGGGAGGGCGTCGCAGAGCGCTGGGCACTCTTCAGCAGATGCTATCAAATCTGCGCCGATGATAGTAGACCGACAACCACAACCAATGAGTGGTTCTGTCAAGCTTGGGCAATTTATAGGGGTGGCAGTGCATTACTAACCTTGTATATCCTGAATGTCCATGGTCGTTGGCTTTCGCTTAAAGTGTGATCAGCTTAGTACGAGGATTTGTCAAATGAAACCTTGCTCGAAGTAGAAAAGAGGGCGAGAGACATGAATGGTCACAATCTGCAGCATTCCGTACGAGATGATCTTCACGATTTTAGAACTCGGCCTCTTAACCGGTCGGAATTCTCGCAGAAACACCGAAGTAACCTTGACGCTACTCGTGGTGTAAGAGGCTGACTTTGAAATCGACTAGTGAATTACCGTTTTGTCGTAAAACCCGGTTAGCATGGCCTTCCGATTGTGGATCAAAGTATGTTGACTACGAAATTGAAGATGAATCGACTTCTGATCGCAGCAACCAGTTAGCACGGCTATAATAGAGCTGCTATCAAGAAAGAGGTCGGTAATAAGGGAGAAACTGGAGTGTGATCGCCATTTTCGTCTGCACGCTTCACAGCAGTCAATCTCTGTGGGGCTTCTGCCGTGTCGACGGAAATATCGAGATGTTGTGTTAACGCAGCGGATGCAACGCAACGCAAAGCAGGGACAAAACTGGTAAGCAGATCACGTGCTCTCACCAAGGCGTAGCACGTGCCGGGGCGGTGAGCAATTCACTTTGAGCTGAACGCCGTGACACAAGTCTCAAACCAACCTCGTGAGGAACTTTCAGAATCCTAACAGCTCGCAAACGGGCGCGGTAAAGATAAAAAGGATAACAAAATAGTTGAAAGCTCCGTTTGCTCGTGTTCGGCTGTCCCCGTGCTCTCGTGCCTCGTTCCGTGGTAGCGAGCCAGTCCTGGTTTGCGATGTGCGCGGAATACCCGTACACCTTTGTAATCCTCCATTGCATTGCGGCGTACAGATAGCTAATCATCGGCTAGTGTAGCACATCTAAGATTACCACAAAATGAAGATCCCATGTTATTGAGGCGACGACGTCTCGCCTTCCAATGCTTCGACCTGGCTCTAGACTCTTTAATCAGTTAGTTTCGGTACTCCGGACTCGGCTGCATTCATCAATCCAGCACTGAACTCCCTGGTTAACCCAGAAACCACAACTCTCTGGCCGCGCAATCGACCACCGGACAACATCCAAACAATCACCACAATTACCGACGAGGATCCACGGGAACGACTGCGACACAAGATCACTCCACATTACAGATGAAGCATGAACCCGACGCTGGTAGGACGGCTTCCCAGCCGAGCTGCACCTCTCAGGGCCATGGGAGCACAGCAGACGTAAAGATCCCGTCGATCCTTGGATATCGGAAAATTTGCGAGTCAGCCCAATATTCCTCTTACCCTCGGCCCTTTCTCATACGAAGTCAATTGAGGAGGTTGAGTTCCGTAGAGATCGCCTGACTTTGTGGTGTCTTGGCCGGGCTTATAAGGACGACTTCTCAGGTGAAACGCCGTGTGCTGCGTGGGATAAGCTTCCACTCGTGGCCAGCATGACATGCCAACGGCTGGTTATCCAATTTAGGTTGTCGATGAGGGCTACAAACTTGTTCTTGTCAGTGATCTGCACGAGAGCTGAGCCTTTTGTGTGCTCTCCAACGGACCAAAGGCGGCAGGCAGCATGGAAAGAATGATTGATGATTGCAGCAGTGTATCTGGCTCCGATGTCGAAAGGCACACGGCCTGGCCCAGCTACTGGAGCTTGAATTCCCATAATGGACGCACCAATGTGCGCGGGTCAGCCAGGACTCAGCGGTCAAAAGTTTGGGAACGACGAAAACGTTAAGAGACGCATGGGGTGCCATAATTTCCTCACCTTCCGGTCAGTGTGCTGAGTATATTGGGACTCCCACTTCGCCGAGACTAACAGAACGGTAAGCCCTCGAATGGGAGCAAAATAAGAAAATTACAACATGGGTCCCTATAATACGAGCAGGTTTCCAATTTTAGTCCGAATGCCGAAAGTGCTGCATCCTGTAAGTTTCATGTCAGTGGAACCCTGATTACAAAAAATACCACTAACCTGGCGAAAACAGAAAGAGTGACGGCTAATTACTGTTGACAGTCAGCTAGTTACGTCACGACAAGCTGGACGAGGAAAGCTTTGGCTGCGACAAATTCCGATTCCTACAGAGGTTGGATGGGTCTGTGACAGCTCTTGCATGGAGTAGCTCGAGAATCCCTTCCTCGCCGTTTACTTCGTCGCACGTGTCTTAACTCTCTCTCGTTCTCTCGTTCTCTCTAGGCACTTCAGCTCTCGGAAATCCTTGTTTGCTTCGCGCATTGGCCTGCATTGCCGGCCCAGCCGCATGATTCCTTTCAGTTGCTCTCGTTCTGTACGCCGTCAGTTGCTTCAACCATCGTACAAGCCACTCGTTTGATGTTTGATGTGACACTAGATTGACGTTCGCCTTTTGGCCTAAATATAAGATCCCACTGTCTTCCCCAACCTGTCATCGTTTCATTCCCATCTCCTCGTTCATCGACGCTAAAAGTTCCTGAGCCCGTCAGACTGCTGCCCTAGTTCACACCAGAACCCTCGTTTCCGAGACTTTCGTTCAGACGTGCTTTAATACATCTCATCTCGCGCCGCTAGCTTCACCTCAACAAGTTAGCACGAGCCATCTGCCATGCATTTCACTCAGATAGCTGCTTCAGCCGCTCTTGTCGGCTCGGTCCTTGCCCATCGTCCGGGTGTGGTAAATGACTATCCACCATCTGCCAGAGCTGCTAGGAGAGGTGTTGTCGTCGCGCGCGACTGTTCCCACAACAACCTCCTCCGTGCTTTGATCCGTTTCAAGGTGGAGGCCAGTCCTTTCTGCAGCAGCTACCTCGGCGGCTCTGCTGTTGTCACTGTCACTGAGACTTTGGCTGGTGCTGATACCACGGTTGACGCTACCATCACCGAGACCCCTGAGCCTTTTACCGAGATTGTTACCGATATCAGGTGAGTTCTCCTGTCTAACCCTTATGACAAAGATCTGCTACCGAAGACCTGGATGGAGCTTTACTGACATTTGTAATAGAACGATCACTGCTGAGGCTCTTCTTCGTCGCCAGGCCGTCGCCGTCCCATCTTTTATCTCGCAGTATGCCAACGATACTCGCTTGAGCAGCAACTGCGCATGTCTTTTGGGCACCAATATCCCAGTTGGAACCATTACTGCCACCGTTACCGGTCCAGCCACCGCTACGGCAACTGCAACTGCAACTGTAAGTGCCTGAATTATAGACCAATGGGAGCTTTCAATACTAATAAGTGTGTAGCTGACTTTGAATGGTACAACCACCACTGCCACTACGTTTGAGACCACCACAGTCCGATTGCCCACTTCGGAGCCAACTATTGATCCAACGTCGTCAGAGCCGACTTCTTCAGAGTCGACTGTTGATCCAACGTCGTCAGAGCCGACTTCGTCAGAGCCAACTGTTGAGCCGACGTCTGAACTTACCACCGCAGACCCCACCAGCACAAGCGCTTCCTCAGAGCCTACTGCCACCCCATCGGATTGTCCAAGTTTGACGGAGCCACTCATCGGTTGTGTTTTCGGCTCTACCATCATCTCTGCAGACCTTATCGGATCTGCAGAGGAGTGTCCAGCACTCTGCGATGCTCTTCCAAACTGTGTTGCTTATCAAATTGGCGTTGATGAGGATGGGGTCATTGCATATTGCGAAACACTTAATACTCAAGCGGCCGAGGCTTTTGACCAGAACGGAACTCTGGAATCCTTTGAGTATTGCTCAGACTTTTCGATCTACGATAACCAATGCCCTGTTACTGTTGTGTAAATTAGGCGATGCCTAACCTGGACCCAGCGCTGCTCTCTTAACGTTTAACCACTCCTAAGCCATTCCCAGCGTGCCAAATATCTATCTCTCCAGGATCAAACAGAACAGGAATTGCTTCATAGTCTCCACAAGTCATTTTCCCTAACTCCACGGTTCCCGGTGTATTTTCCCCAGCATCTGCAGGTTCAACTAGCAACATTTCTAACTTTACGATCGGCAACGTAACTTTTGGTAATAACACCAACCAAATTTTCGCCCTCTAAGGTCTTGCTCCAAATGGTATCTCAGCCGGTTTTGGCTCTATATCCATTGAAACAATCTCGAGGTCCACGTTCTCAACAATTTCCACAACCGGCCAGCAAACTGCCCAACCTGGCTTCGCATCCGCAACAACTGAACCACTTTCAAGCCTGAGCGGAAGCAATTCACAGGCCTCGAATCTCGGTACGACCGTGTCTCCAGCGATTTCAGGTGCTCTCACTGGTTTGCAGTCTCAAACTGGAACTATAACGCTGCCATCTGGGGTTTCGACAAATGGCCTGGCAGCAACCTCGACATCGTCTGCAGTGAAAACTGTTGTTAAATTCTTGCCGAGTCCTGCGGCAAGTGATTCTCAATAAAGTGGTTTGCCGAGCAAGGCAACTTCCACATTGCCAAGCCCCGGTACTACATTCTCCGCGTCGGTATTGGTTGGAAGCCCCAGCTCTCCAATTTTCACCTCAAACGCGGACGTCAGCCAACACTCTCTTGTCACATTCCAGCCTTGTGAGCAACTCCAATTCCAACTCGACCTCAACAAGTCTTTCGTCGTCTGTTACCTCAGCAAGTTCAGCGCTTTCATCGTCTTCGTTCGTCACGTCTTCACTTCCAACCTCGAGTCTGCAGAACACACCGTCCTTAACTTCCAGTGGCACAGGTGAGATATCTACAAACATGCAGTCAACCTTATCGTCTCAGATTTCAACATCAAGTTTAGTCTCACCTTCAACTGGGATTTCATCGTCGACCGGATGAATGTTTTGCCGACTCGTGTAGATGCACATTGTTCGTACGAAAGTGGCAAGCCTTGAGCTGGATCATGGTTAAGCGAAGAGTAACGGGAGACAGGTATCGTCGATGTAATGGAGGAGGATAATTTGTGGCTCGCGGACAGAATAGAGTTAGATTGGTGCTAGATATTTTTTCTTAGGCGTCACAAAATGAACATCCTTTATTATCGCTTTTGGTCTTCCTCCGAGAACTTCTGGGTGAGAGCATATCTTTCGCAACAATGCACGGGAAGTTACCTCGGGTCTTTCAATTGAGCAACTCTTGCTGTCTAAATATGTCGTTTGTTCTTCCTGAAACTACTAAGGCTTCTCATTGCCTGGCTGCTTTATGGTGTCTCTCGAAACATCGGCTAAAATTTTGTAGGAGTCTGGTCGCGCTTAACCGGATAGTTTACAGTAAATAATTTAAGCCGGGACGTTAGCCATCAAAGTGGTTACAGATGGGATGCGGAAAATATAGCCCTGGCGCCAAGATCATGAAGATATACCTTTGCGACGTCCAGCGCGTGAACACTGATTAACCTTACCTCGCTTGATGAAGGAAGTTACGTATGCTGGTTAAACAACCAGCATACTACTTAAGGGAAGGAATAGACTGTGCACGATGTTATGCAGACCACGATTTCTCTTTTATATCCACAGCGGTGCTTCTGATGTGTTGTGGTGCTGAAAGTCGACTTGTGAGGTGACTACCAATGAGGGCCCGCAAATTCCAATCTGCCAAGCTCCAGCCACACCACACCAGCCACAGCCCTTCAGCCTCGCCAAAAAGTTCCTGAATGTCGCCCGCCTTGTCCACCTTGCAGACTGACAACCCATCACCGAACAACCGATTAACCTGACATCCACCACTCTCTGGAAAGACTAAGGAAGGATGTTATCAGCACGACGTGCTCCGCGCGCATGCGCCTCATGCAGATACCAATTACAATCTTTATTTGAACATGGCTTCACCAGACCTTCGCCTCTTCGCATTCCACGTACTGCCAGCCTTGTAACCAGGTCAAGGAAGCCCTTTTCAACAACCAGACTTCTTCGCGACGACGCTTCGACTTCATCGATAAAGAGCAATGAGCCAGCGGTTGCGCCAAAAACAAATGTTGAGGCCACCACAGATGCAGCAACAGAAGCTGTTCTCAACATTGCCACTGAAGCAGAAGCAACAGTTCTAGCCACGGTCCGCTCAGCGCGCCAGACCTTCGGCGAGACCCTACCAAAAGACTTCCTCACAGACGCCGAAAACAGAGTCTACGAGCGACTCTATGGCCCACCGACACGCCACACCACATTCGAGGATATCGATGTCGAAACACTGAACTCTGAAGAGGTCGCACGCCCCCGAGTCCAGAATGTGATGCTCCGCAAGAATGCCAACGGCGAATACGAAGAGGTCGAGATGGATGAGGAATACAGTGGCGAGGGACTGAGCGAGGAGATTGAGGCTAAGGGAGAGGGGTTGACTGCCGAGCAGCGCGCTGAGATGAGGAAAGCGGAGGAGGAGCTGTTGGCGCAGATGATGAAGAACATCGGGATGGAAGGCGAGGCTGCTGATATCCTGTCGGAAGAGCTTGAGGAGGAGGTTGCGAAGAACGTGGATAAACTTGATGCTGAGGAGCAGCAGAGGTTTATTGAGGAGCAGGAGAAGCTTGGTGGCGCCGAGATACAGGGAAACTCGGAGAGAGAGTTGGCTGCGATTAGACAGTTGCATGCTGATATGGAGGCTGCTATGAAGCAGGCGAATGAGGAACTGTTGGCTGAAGAGGAGGAGGACTTCAATGCCATTACTGGCGAGAAGGCATATCGGCAGGAGCATGATGTTGAGGAGTCAGAACAGGATGAGACGGCCACATACAGCGCACAGGACAACTGGCGCGATGATGTCAAGGAGCTGTATGAGTCGGAAGAAAACTGGGGCGAGGACGAGTACGATGGCAGCCTTGGAGGCGACATGGCTCGCTCGCATCCATATACCCGCGAAGGTCGCTCGGGCACAACTCCGTCGACTATTTTCTTGCCAGCAGAAACCTTCAGTAATCCACTCAATGAGCTGCTGAAGAGATCGGATATCAAGCATCTCACTGCCGCGGCTGAGAAGGCTTTCGGTGGGAGAGGACTTCCGCACAGTGCTTCGACGCCAGGCTCAGAGGCGATGAAGCAGTTACCACAGAAGCACATCGGCCTCGAGCCATCCCAAAACCGCATGTCTGAGATTGAGGCCGATGCATATATGGCTGTCGTCATGCCGTCCGTTTACGCTACGGTTATGAGTGGTCTCGTTGAGATGCGTAAGCGCCTCGGCGCAAAGTGGCTGCGAGAGATGCTTCTCCGTGAGGACGGAAAAGGCCCATCCATCCTTGATGCCGGGGCGGGGGGTGCCGGAGCCCTTGCATGGAAGGACATCATGCAAGCTGAATGGGAAGTGATGGCCGAAGAGGGCCTCATCGACAAAGAGAAGCAGCCCCATCCACCAGCCAAGCTCTCCGTCCTCTGCACACCACCAACCCTCCGCGACCGTGTCGCCACTCTCCTCGAGGACACCTCTCTTCTCCACAAACTCCCAGACTATGTCCACTCTTCCAACGGCGAGGCTACTCTCGATGGCTCTACGCCGTTCAACCGCAAGTCCTTCGACGTCGTCATCGCACCACACAGCCTCCTCCCACTTTCCGAGGAATGGCAGCGCAAGAATAAGATCCAGAACCTCTGGGCCTTGACCAAAGACAACGGCGGCACCTTGCTTCTTATGGAGAAGGGACTCCCTCGCGGCTTTGAGGCGATTGCTCATGCCCGTTCGATGTTGTTAGCCAAGCACATCGCTTCCCCAGGCTCTACTCACATCATTAACAACAACGTCAATAACGATGACCCTGATATCCCAAAGGAGAAGGGTATGATTGTCGCCCCATGCACAAATCACGATACCTGCCCCATGTACCCCGTTGAAGGCTTCAGTGCTGGAAGAAAGGACTTTTGCCACTTCAACCAACGGTATATCCGCCCATCAATATACCAAAGAGTGGTTGGTGCCTCCCATCGTAACCACGAGGACGTGAAATACTCATACCTCGCCATCCGCCGTGGTGTGGACTCCCGCAACACAGCGGCCGACGCAGATCCTTCAATTTCCCTCGTCCAAGGTAAGGTTGCGACCGATGCAGCGTTCAAGGGCCATGAGGCTGGCAGTGATTCAGAGAAGAGTTATCATGACCAAGTGCCCGCAGAGGGTTTCTCGACCTTGTCGCTTCCACGAGTTATTAATGAGCCGTTGAAGAGAAGAGGCCATGTTAGTATGGATGTCTGTACGCCCTCTGGCACGCTGGAGCGCTGGACCGTGCCGAAGAGTTTCAGTGCGCAGGCGTATCGTGATTCGCGCAAGACTCGCTGGGGAGATCTTTGGGCCCTGGGAGCGAAGACGAGGGTTGAGCGGACGCCGAGGCTGGGGAAACCGGCGGATAAGGCGAAGGAGATTATGAGGGCGGCGAAGAAGAAGGGCCAGTGGAAGGGAAGAGATATTAGTGAAGCGGAGAAGAAGAAGAGGGCTGGCAAGGACAATTTTGAGATCGCGATGGGTGAGGATGGGCCGGAGGATATTAAGCATATTGCGAAGGGTTTGGCGAATGATAGGAGCGAGAGGAGGAACAAGGGGGGTAGGATTGTCAGGGAGAAAAAGATCAAGTTTGATAGACACGAGAAGAGGGACAGAAGGGATGAGGACGATGACATCTACTAGGTACTTCGCTGTCGTAGACAAGGTATGAGAAGTGTAGGATAGTGTATGTATGTTCAAAGTGTAAACAAGCAAGCCGGCGTCCTGGGCGTCATGGTAATTCTTGGTTTGGCGGATGGTGGAAGTAAAATTGGGGCGTACCTAAATGTTAACAATACTAAATGACCTTGCAACTCACTTCAACCTTTGGCAACATATTAGTGGTGTCTCAGAAAAGGACTCAGAATTGGGCACGCGAGTTGAAAGCAAGCGGAGATATGGTTAGGCAAGGGTAAAGTCAACGCGGTATTATTAATTTATGTATATGCTTCCTTCGACGATTTATCGTGCACTACGAATCGTCTCCCTTCCAATCATGCTTTTGTTTTCCTTTTCCCAATACGTATCCTCGCTCAAAATGCTCAATCAAACTAATTATTATCTCTCCATGCTTCTTCTCTTCACCTGCTTTGCTTTAATTCCACCTAACCACCGCTCCCTGGACTCTAGGTCCAAGCTTGCGCATCCTCCTCCTCTTCCTCTCCTCACAGGCCTTGTCATCACCAATCCCACCTCCGCAGTGAGCGCAGAAGTCAGACCATGCACACATCGGAGCCTCCCACTCAAACGTTCTCTGCACGCTCCCAGTCACCGTCTTGTGTGCTTCTCTCGCCCTCTTGCCGTTGAGGTGGAGGTCCCAGGAGAGGACGTCCCTGATTTGGGTTTCCAGTTCGTCGGCCTTGACGTATGGTGCTTCGATGGAGATGCGCACTGATTTGAGGTTGGGGAGCGTGGCGATAGCTGCCTGCAGCGCCTCCCTGACACTGGCGTACTTGGTGACCGGCTCAGCTTCCTCGACAGCAGTGTTGGAAGCGTCAAGATGGTCGAAGAACTCTTGTTCTTGTTGTTCGGGGGATTGGTTGGAGGGGACGAGGACCAATTCTTCCATTTCTGCATCCTCCTCCTCCTCCTCCTCCTCTTCGGATACGGGATCAGGGCGAGAGGAGAGTGAAAGTTTTTGGTTGTTGGACCAGCCGCGCCAATCGCACCATCTTATAACAAGATTCAGCAACTCAATCCCCTGAACTGCCTCGTGGGCCATTACGTTCTCTAAGCCGCCGTCGAGTAACCAGCTGACGCTGCTGAAGACGCGGACCTGCTTGACGAGCTGGCGCTGGGAGGGTGTCATGCGGGAGAAGTACTCCTCCGGCCCAAGAACATCTGAAGGTCCGGATTTGGCAGGCGCGTAAAAGTTGTGCGCCGCGAGATTAACTGGGAGCTCATTCGTCTCCAAGTACGTCCTACGGCAGACGAGGAGGAGGTTCGTAGGGTGGTGGACTTTAGCACCTTGTCCCGGCCTCGAGTATGTGCTGTTGGTAGGGTATGGGGTGCGGATTGGGTTCCATGGGTTCTTTTTTGGTGGTTTCGGAGTAACGGGCCATAATGCTGAGACCTTGGGAGGTGGCGGAGGGGCATTTGGCGTGTATGGCGTCAATGCGTAAGCGAAGATCTGATCGCGAATCTCTTGTGGGAGTTTGGAGTAGAGCGGAGACTGTTGTTGTGGGTGTATTGAGCGGGAGAGGATTTGTGTCGTGAGATTTGATGGGGTTGGCGTTGACGACGCCATTTTGGCCGTGGTGATGCGACCTTGGTGATGTGACCTTGGTGATGTGACCTTGGTGGATAAGATTGTGCACTATCACGTGGTGATATGGTGGTTGATCGAGGGATGCACTGTTGATCTCGATTGCCGTCAAAGAATTGTTGTTGGAGAATGGTCGGATTATCGCCTCTACTCTGCTAGATACAATCAAGCAATTCGTACGACTTTCGCAAACAACTGTGTTTGGTGGTATTGAAGTTTGTTGTTGTGTGATGAAAGAACTGGCTTGTGAGTGTTCAATGGTAGTGAAAGGGTTATCGTCGGCTTGGTGTCTCAAGAGACCACCTTGGGGGATGGCAAACACTATATACCACCCAACATTTTTCCCTCATTAGCAATATGACGCAAACTAATAAAAATGCGTCGCAGGGTGACTGTTTCCCCTTTCCACGCCTCGCTCTCACAGGTTCTATGGTTCCACACCTACCGCACCGCTGTCACGAAACCAAGTCACGAAGCTTGAATGCGGGGGAGTCACTTGGATGGAATCGACGCTATTACCCCCATAACCCGCCTCCTCCGGCAAGCCAGCCCTATACTTGTCCCATCGACGGCCTCAATTTTTCCATTTTGGGACCATTGTGGAATTTTCGTGGTGCATGACTTCCATTGAGAGTCTAGATGCGTGGTTTCTCATCCTTTTAGTGCCATGTCGTTGTGCTCCTGGCTCTAACTCGTTTTTAGTGGACAGGTCATTTGGTACTTTACATAATCGATTCGAGGTTCGGGGCTTGGCAGGTCACGAGTTTCCTAGAGTCTGGTTGTTGCCAAGTATATGAGGCAACACCGCCAAGTTGTGCGAGCCTCTTCTGGTCTTTTCTTGACACATCGCGCAGGACCAGAGCACGAAACATGAAGAGATTTTTGGGAATTGGAGATGTGACCGTCCTTGGCTCTAATTGCAGTGGGGAAGTGGAATTGATGTGGAAATACCGCAGAATCAATCACCTGATTTGCCAGTGATGAAAATAGACACCGCAATTTGAGAAGTGAATGTCGCAAAGTGACGGCATTTCCTGGGGAAGTTGGACGACACTCCTTTGCTCACCGTCTTCCAGCCTTCCTTTATGTCTTCGGCTGTTGAGAATTGCGCGTCTTTTAAGCACGAGATCTAGCGTCCCTATTGCTCTATGTCCCTATTGCTTTATGTCCCTATTGCTCTATGGCCCTATTGGCCTATTGCTCTGTTGCTCTTTCTCCTTCACATCTCTCAACAACTGGCCATCTTTCACCAACTCCGAGGACATCGTGATCGATCATCCATCCGTGCCTAGCCGTGCATTCTATGGGGCCAGCTTTTCCGTGCTGACCGCCAATCATTGCCGTCGTTTGCTAAGAGCGGGAGAACTAACCAATTCAGGTGGCCCACCTTGCTCAGTCATCACTTAAAACCGACCTTTGTGGGTGGAGAGCGATACAAGGACTTTCAGACTTTCAGAGATGCATCGAAGACCGTTGTTTTACCTGCTAAAAATGACGCCCCATGTTTATCACGTGACGCCACATCAACGGCTGCGATATTGCGCAGGCCACAGACCGAAACAGCTAAGCTAGCTAAGCTGAATATCAGAGAGAAGAAGTATCATTGTTATATATAAACGAAGCTGTAATGTTATGCTGTTCGTGAAGAGATAACTACGTTCGTAAATAGGTTTCCTTCATGGTCCTCGAAAGTTGTTGGGCGAGCGAGATCATTAGTTTTTCCTCCCACAAACGACTTTACGATAGTTTAGCTTGTTCTCTAATCTGTCAATTGCTAGCTTTCTATCTCGTTTTGAGTTCAGTGTTTTGTCTTGCCTCCAGGGCTATACTTCTCCCCTGCCGTCTTATCCCCCACCGTCTTCGAGTGCGTGAGGAACGACATCATGGATGTCTGCTTCTCTCTCCCTTCACTTGCTTTTAACAAGTTTGCTATTGCTTGCCTAGAAGGAGCAGGTGGAACAGGTGGAACAGGTGGAGCAGGTGGAGCAGGTATATGCTTGACTACTGTCTCAACTCCCAGGTCCTCTGTTTCGCCTTTCATATTTGAAGTTGTTTTGGCTATTAGGCTGGCGTCCACGACTTCTCTTCTTCGACGCCGGCGGCTCTGGGAGAGATACTCGCCATCGCCGCTTTTGCTCGGGAAATCGATCTTTTTCTTGTTTGCAGCAGAAGTGGCTCCGCTCAATGATGGTTTGTCGTGTGAGGTTTTCGATGAAAGCGCTTTCTGATTCCACAGCCCTGCTGCACACAGTTTCCTCGTCGAAGAGTCAGGAGCATCATTGGCGAAGTGGTTACTCACTTCCGGCATATTACCCTCATCACTCTCATCTACAACGTTGAGAACGAAGTCTTTCCTGCTGGATCAGGTATTGTGGAACCGGAGATGCCAGTTGGCTGGTATTCACCGCATGGTCGACAGCTGCGGAAGGTGCAGGTGGCGCCGGGATTATGGTAGTCAATGTTTCTATTGTCGTATTGGCCGCAACGACCAATCACCTCAACCTTCCGGCCATATATGCTGATGATCTGGTGCTTCAAATCGACCTCGGCGGACTTCGCCTCCTCTACAGTCTTCCTGGCCCTCCTTCCAGTAGCGCCAGAAACGCCCTTCATCTCGACATCTGTTTGTCCATCCTCGACGTCAACCAAGTTGGCCTCCTCAGTCTTCTCCGCCGTGGCCTTCGCCTCAGCTGCCTCAAATTGAGCACCGGAGCTTGCAATCATCATCGCCAGAGCGGCAAGGTACTCTCCATCTCTACTTTTTCTCCAATGCCGAGGCCTGACAGTCGCCCGACGCAACGTCTTCCTTCTTTACTACCTCGGCAACCGGTTCCTCGCGGACCGCCTCATCACCTGCTACTTTACAAGCATCCGCATCTACAGCTTGCAAATTCTGAACTCCGTCGTCAGGCCCGGCGGGTCGAGGAGGCGCACGCCATTAATCGTCAGACTTAGCAACGTGGTGAACACTTTTGGGTTCCTGCCTATAAGTTCTTCGGCGCGGATGAAGTAAAGGTCTCTCATATTCTTCGCGCTCATACTTTCGAGGTGTGAGAAAAAGGGCCTTCGGTCCCAATCATCTTCACCTTCATCACCGAGCACTTCTTCCATCTCTACACCATCATCACCCCCGTCACCATATAGCTGGCTCGCACCGCTTCCTCCCATTCTCCCCATCCCATCCACCGCCCTCACATCCCTCACCTCCTGTGCGTGGCTCATTTCATCCACAAATGCTTGAGCAAGTTCACTCTTGTCCACTGTCCCCAGCGCGCGGCCGCTCTACTGTCTTCCTTTCAGTGTGGAACGCAAGTTGGGACGGTTAAGCTAAGTATCAGAGTTGTTGGCAACTGCATCCATTTGAATTCTATGAATCCAAGTCGCTATCAATTTGCAACCCTAGTCGTTGGCAGTTTTGCACTTGCAGACTTGGAGGCATTTGGCGATCAGAGTACGTTCGATCAGTCGAAGGCTCGTCTACTTGAGAAATATATCAAGTCCAGCGAGTCATCTGAGCTGTCCGGGTGTGGCATGTGGCATGTGGGTTATGGGATGCGCGAGGTTTACAAGGCTCGTACGAAGCACACTGGTGTTAAAACTTACCGCTCAAGCAGCGATGATCTCGAAAACGATGAGGAAAAATATCGTTCTGGGTGGGACGCACGTTGTCGGGTCCAAGTTTCGAACTCGGCATGCCTTCTCTCTTGTCCTGCCCTCTCTTTGATTTCGCTGCTCGTCCTCTGGACGCCTTCGCTCTAATTTTGCCCTGTCGTGGACGCATGCTGGTCCGCTTCTTGCAACAGTTGCTCTTTTGTAGAAGCAAGTTTTGTGTACATACGTTGCTGGATCGACGTAGGCTCGATTTGCGCTGTGGTAATGTTTGCTGTACATTACATTTTAAGACGCGATCCACCATGCAGGGGGGTCTGGTTGTATGCATGCCTCCTGCGCCGCTCTTCTCTGAGTCGCAATACTAATCACCAATCGGTTGATGCTGGAGGCAATTTGATACATCGGCGCTCAACTAACACCCATGATTAATGCTCATTTGGGAGAGAGGATGAGTAGTCCAATCTATTGTTGTCCTTCAAAAGTTGGCCGTCCGGTTCACAACGGACACTAAGCCAGGTCATTTAGCTTTGCGACTGCGCTTAGTACCATTTCGTGCAATCCATGGCATTGGTATGTCCGGCTTTATATAAGATATAATCTTGAGCGTGGTGTTCGTCCCTGGGCTTGTCGCAGCCCGATCGGGGAAGATGCGTGCAAGGACCTGTTGCGGCTCAAGAGTTGCATAAAAAGCCCTTCCCCTACTATGTCTGCTCAGCTCCCCTCTTTCGTTACTTCTCCTTTCCAACAGTCTCACGCCCACTGCGCTCATCATCGTGCAATGCTTAGGCTCCATCCAACAACGGATAACAATGGATCTCCCCGGTCAGCCTTGCCGTGGCTGAGAACCACGGACGACGCTTCGCAGGAAACTCCTGATGCACATTTGTGACTACGCCCTCGATGCTATCAAACATCTGTGATGCTCGCCGGCACTACAGAAACGGAAAAAGACTAAGCGCCTCCAGTATACGGAAGATAAAGATGTTTGCTGATTCAGCTGTGGAGGAGAAGGGCTCACCGTGAAAAATGAAACATTGCACTTTTAGCCATGCTTTTCCAGAGAGGAGCATCCAAACGCTTCAAGTGCGCTATTGCACCAAGCTAAAGGGCAAAGACTCAGAATCCGATGATGTGTGAGGAATTTTAGTTGATTGTACGACACTGCAGGCTCTAAATATGTCGATGAAGTGAGATACGTGCAGAGGCGGAACGTGATGAGCAGAGTGCTGTCGTGAAAAGTCATAGATTGTAGAGGAGGGGGGATGGTGATGTCAAACACGCGGACAATGGGAAGAGGACCAGAGACAAATGGGTGTACGACAATGCAGGCACCGAACACGCCTCGGGTATGGTGTGTTCGGGGTCCGACCTGCCTGAGCTTTGAGTATAGCTTCGTGAACCTGACTGAGTGTCGTATAAATGCCAATCTCATGTCGGTTTCTAGGGGCACTCAAAAGGAACACGGGAGAAAGAACAACGCCACGATTCAAGGTCATGAGCCACAAGAAACACGTGAGAATAAACGCCACGATTCAAGAACATTCCTCACCTTTACACTCAATATGATGTGATTTGGAGATGGTAAGGAATGACGTCTTTGGCTTGTCTCTTAGGAATTTCGAATGTCAATAACAACAATGCCATGTCTTTCATAGAGACTATCTAAATGCCATGTCTTTCATAGAGACTATCTAAACGTTAAATTTGAAAGTCCATGCGAGATTTGGCACTCTCAAAAACGCTCAACACTTCCCAAATTGCCTTTGGTAGAACCGATTGTTGTCTTGTCACTACTTCTATGAGGTGATGTACATACTCCGGTGCCGTCATTGACAAACACCCTCTAGGTGGTGCCCAATAAAACCCTCAGCTCTTTCCCTCGTTTCCTCTTTCCCTCGTTTCTTCTTTTCCTCTTTTCCTCTTTTCCTCTTTTACCTTTGACATCGTGGCACTAGAAAGTGCCCTCCTTTGTTTTTCTGAAATTGACACGAAACAACCACCGCACCAGACATATATTAAACTTCTCACGAGGCATCTTGTGCACGCAAACACTCACTGCCAATATGAGTTACTTACGTGCACCACTGAGGACGTCATGGAGAGTGGCGTCAGCGTCTGGACAGCATTTCACACGGGCTACCAGGACCTTTCTCTCATCATCGCTGCAGCCGCGAGGAGCCGGGTGGATTTCATCACGTGGAGTTGCAACCACTTCCTCAAAAGCCGATACCAGTCGTTATGGTAAACGAGCCCGAATACTTCTTATCGCATTCTCCACATCAATTTCCCTTGGCCTGTCAACGTACTATGGAGGCCAGAACCAAACTCGGATGCACTTGCTATCGCCGAATCAACAACCAAATACTACCGTCTCGGGGAAACAAGCATCCCAACATCAGGAGGAAACACCGCAGCCAGTGATCACGGGGAAACCGGTGTCCTCCAAGTCCTCCACCTCCATTGTTCGACCGGGTGACGCAACGGACGCGACGGACGCGCCTATGCAAGTCTACGGAGACCTTGAAGAGGTGGCGACGGACGTATCAAAACTCCCGATAGAGCAGGCGATACTTACGAGCGCGCCGAATGTCCCTCCGGTAATCACCCGCGACTACCCGGTGCTGCTCCAGGTGCCGCTGACGACGACGACCAAAGAGACGCAACTCACGAGCCAATTCAAGTATGAGCAGTGGACCTTCAACGATATTGTTCCGGGGCCATTCATCCGCGCGCGAGTCGGCGACGTGGTCGAGCTGTCGCTGACAAACAAGGATGAGACGGGAAACCCCCACAACATCGACTGCCACGCGTTCACCGGTCCGGGCGGCGGCGCGGCTCTGACAACGGCGGAGGAGAATCAGACCAAGACAGCGCGGTTCAAGTTGCTGAACCCGGGCCTGTACCTATACCACTGCGCCGCGGCACCCGTCCCTGTGCACATCGCCAACGGTATGTACGGGCTCATGTATGTGCAGCCCGCGGAGGGGGATCTCCCCACCGTGGACCGTGAGTACTACGTGATGCAGAGCGAGTTCTACTACGAGCCGCCGGAGGTGCTTGAGAACGGGCGGAAGTCCGACACGGTGGAGTTCTCGTACCCGAACGCGATGCGCGAGGAGCCGGACATCGTCGTCTTCAACGGGCGCGAGTCCGCGATGACGCACGATGCGCCGCTGAAGGCGCGCGTCGGCGACAACGTGCGCATCTTCTTCGGCAACGCGGGGCCGAACCTCACGAGCTCGTTCCATGTCATCGGCAGTAACTTCAAGAATGTGTACTGCAGCGGCGACGTCCTGAGCCCGCCGGCGCGCTACGTGTCAACAATCACCGTGGCGCCTGGCTCCGCATCGATCGTCGACATGAAGATGATGGTTCCTGGGACCTATGCCTTGGTGGACCACGCCATGTTCCGCTTGGATAAAGGCGCTGTTGGCTACTTGAACGTGTCGGGGAAGCCACGACCTGATGTCTACCAGAGCGGAGAACCTCCCGAGCCATGCGTCGGGTGTAAACTACACCCATAAGGCAATCATGCCCCCAAGGCGAAGAGCAACCAGCGATCACACAACCTCCACATTGATAAGCAGTAGTACGGCTTACCGAGCACATGTGCCCGTCCATCGGCCCAGTCCATCGTTTCGTGTCCTTTTGAAAGTTGATTAGTGCCCCTGATTTTGCGTGTTTGACGATGCTGCACTGTGAAAGTCCGAGTTTGGAGTAAACTAGTGTTTGTGAGCAGCAAGATGGGCGATGAGGATGGTCTGACTAGTATAGCTCACAATGAGCAGATTTTCGGGCGAATTTTCTTTGTGACTCTCACGTCCGATATGAACGATCCCACGATCTGGTCGCTTTCGCTTCCACGTTGAATTGTGGCTTATGCACCCAGTTGCGTGTGGTCTTCCAGGGAAAGCGCGAGAAAGCGCGACGCGAAGGTTTTCGAACCCTCTCGCCTCTCAGATGCTGTTATAGCCAAGTCTCGCCCAAGGCATCGGGCCAGTCCGTTAACACAAAAGTTTGGAGTACATCTGCGTCGCGAGTTCATTGAGCTGGATATTCTGAATACATGCTAGATTAACGTAGCACAGCTATATTATTTTCCTCGCGGAACAATCTTGGTGAAATAATGCACGTGATTTTCACCGTCAAAACACAGTTTAACGAGAGCATGAGTGGACCGTTGTACTATAAATAGATTGATTATCAAAATAAGGACCTATCCATAATTAACGGGTGAACTTGACCCCAAGTTCACTTATTCTCCTTTAAAAAAATTACTGTGGATTGAGAATATGTTAGTTTAAATACATGTAGCAACAACCCAGAAGTAAACCAAAAAAAATATAATTTACAATCATTATGGTTGAGCAAAGGTTGTTAAAAAGTTAGTTATGAGCCGCATTGCCACATTTTGCGGAAAAGCTGGAAAGTGTCACGATGGGTAGTTTCGGAAGTGAAACAACTGGCTCTGGCTTCCTCTATAAGCTCTAGTTCTTCTGATGATACTTGTAGAGGAGGCGAGAGTTTGAATATTTTACATTGAGGACTGGGACTGGAAATAGAGTGTGTGATTGAAGCTTAATCACAATGATCTATTTGGCTGCGATGGATTTTGTTTTCAAGATTGAATATATGAGTTGACCATGAAGTCTTTAAGTGCTATAAAAATGTCTAAGTTTTGTATTCTATTGCAAATTGGTGGGATTGCTTCGATTGTTGCGACTGTTAAAATAATTTAAACAATCCAGCAATCCCAGGCACGACTTTTTCCTCCACTCTGGTGTGTCCTGCCACCTAGGGGCGGTTCCTCTCTGAAGAGGGTATTCCTGGAAGTTCCACCCCAGAAGTCGGGTTTCCAATCCGTGTGGCGGGTGCGTGGTTGCGGGGTTGTGACGCTAGGGTTGCCAGTCGGTGGGTCGCGCTGCGGAGTTGTAACAACCTGCCTGTCGTCGTCAAAGGCTACTTGTCGCTTGTCCAAACTGTCAACCACACCATGCCCACCATCCCGTTACGCCCAATATGCAAGACTTCATGCTCCACCTCAGACTTTCGGCAAGCTCAGAGCCAGCAAGTCGGATGATGACTGTATGTCCATAAGTTGTTTGAGGCAATGAACGCACTGCGTCAGTTCAAAAACTATAATGTTGCTGTAAAGGAAAATCCTTGGAGCAAATGGAGAGGTGGACTCGGCGATGAGTTGTGGACTGGATCTGGTAAGGAATAGAGAGGATAGAGGGTGAAGGGCTGCGCCATAAGATTACTGAAGGGAAGGACTACCAATACGACAAGAGGCTAATGATAGGGCCCATGACATTTAAATATAGTGAGGCGGAGGCAGTAAAGGTAATAGAGGCGTATATTGGAGGCAAAGTAAAGATAGGGGGGGCAAAGATGGTATAAATGGATTGCGGCAGAGGTGAAATAGGGAGGACGTGAAAAAATTGGTTTTGAAAGGGGTTTTATTACTTATGTAAGTATATAGAGGAGAGGCCGTTGCGGGAGAGAGAGAGAAAACATTGTCGCAGACAATAAGAGCGTTAGCGGCAAAAGCAAGGAGATGGAAGAGCGTCACGGCCTAAGCAAGAGGCCAGTCGTACAGGCTTGATATAGTAGCAAACCGACGAGGGTGGTGGCATCGCCAAGGACTTTGATTCGAAGACGTCGAAGGTGCCGTGGTTGCAGCGGACAATTCTCATGTCGGACCTGCCTTGCCTTCGTGCTGAGAAGACGAAGGGCTCGCACCAGCTACCCAAGTGATATGACGACGACGAAGACGACGACGCTGACCTTGTTGGATCTTTGATGTGGCCGAGACCGTTATCGGGCACCCCTAGTTGATCCGCAGTGGCACATCGTCAGAGCGCCCTGCTACAACTTTGAGATACCTAAATCGAAGTCGGCTGCAAAGTCCGTAGAGGACCAGGAAGGCCACATCTTTTTGGATTATCGCACGAAAGTATGCCATAAAAACTATCTCATGTGCTATTCTCATGGCCTTAAGGTTCAACGACGTCAAAGAGCTTGGTATTAATTCCTTCGGTGTTCACCACCAGCTTTAGATTGAGATAGACAGGCTGACGAATCACTCCAACCGACAAGCATCGCCATCACCAACAGCGATTGATTCTGGATCGGAATGTGAAGAGGACAAGAATCCAAAGAAGACAAAGTGAAAGAGGCGAGAAAAGAAGGGAGCCTTTGAAGATATCGTTTCAGCTCTCGAGTTTGTTTCGATCGTCGGCATTGAATAACTCATGCCAAGACTACACAAGTGCGACAAGGGTGAGAAGTGCTCACGACGGAAGAAGTAACAGCACCTCATTCAGCATTTCAAGATGGGACATCCAGTCAGTCCAAATGGCGGCATGATCCTCGTTGCCGACAACTCTGGGAACCCTCTCACCGTTCCCACCGCGCGTTCATTCTTCACCATGAGCTACCTTGACCAAGAGCGATTCGCAGCAGTTCAATTCCGCGATGTTCAAGACAATATTCAAGTAGTTGCTGCATCCCCAACACGTAGAAATGGACGACCGTGGCGCAACTGAAGAATCTTTTACACCTCCACACCAGATGTTCCCGACTCTGTCACCTCAGATACAGCAGCAATACCAGCCAAACCACATGCCGCAATCCCCAAAGTCAACTGTTCGCAAACTCCAAAGTTAAAATAACCTCCTAAACCTCGTTATTCCCATCGAGCGCATCCCACCGCGCTCAGTCCCTCCACGAGCGTTCTCTCCCGGCCCGGAAAACATAAAGCTCAGTCAAAATGAAGAACCCGCTCTTCAAGCTTCTTTTGTCTCTTGTAGAGCTTTTCCAGAGTGGATAATTATGTGATGACTCCCATGAATCCTTCAATGGAGGTGAGCGGCTGTTGCGCCACCTGGCGCGCTTGGGCCGGTTACGTTCTCCGAGAGGTGGGCTTCGGAGCTTCGGAGACAGTTGGCGCTCCTTTCAAAACATATGGTAAAATCCCCAAGTCTTATACCTGTGATTACCCGCGAATCAATCTTGGATCAATCCCAAGCACCAGTCATCACCAGCGACAATTGCGAGGTGTCACGTCCGCCTTACGCCATCTTGTGCCACTTTTAATTGTGTCGTCCACCTTCATATACTTGACAAATGGTGTCGTCGGGGGTTGCCATAATGTGTCATCGCGAATATCCCTGAAATTGCGAAAGCGAAGACCACCGATCACATTGGCCATCACAGCTACCCCTACATCTTTGAGCAAGCTCGTGACAAACGCCGCAAAAGTTTGAGGCGCTATATTGTTGGAAGAACCCTTATGTCCGCGCAGTCTTACGCAGTGTGAGACAGGGTGTTAGGGACAAGGAGGGGACGCCGGGGCCCCTGGTAAGTTCACAAGGCCACAGATCTGACAGTAGGTGCCAGACAGTCTGGAAGTATGAACCACCCCTTCTTCCCCCCAGTCTCCTCCGAAAAACCCCCGCGTCGTAATGTAGGCAGCGCCCACAACTAGCGTATCGACGTAATGAGGGGCGGGACGTAACTGTTCTCAGTATCCTGATGCTGAGCAAGAATTCACATCACATAACCTCTCCCTGCAGATTACAATCAAATTAAGTGAACAAAAACGTATATGCTACCTGCTACCTATCTGCTTGAATCTCTCCTCCCGACGAATGAATTTGAACTATTTGGTAATCCCTCCTCCTATTCGATAAATAACCCTTAATCCTCACTCGGAAAAAGCCATCTTTCATGTGCTTTGCACTTAAGCTACATTCTTCTCCGCATGCCCTGCAGGCAACACATCAGCGACCGTCTCGTCGCTAAACGCCAGATCATCCGCAACGGACACGTGGTCCTTGACGCGGAAGAAGATAACGGGGAAGGCAATGACCAACGATCCGGCGAGCAGCACCCAGTTCGTGATGAGCTCGTTCATGAAAGACATCTTGTTGGCGTCGAGGGACCACATCACGGCCGCGCCCGCTGACTGGATACCCTTGTAGAAGCCGACGTAATTCGCCATCCTGCGGCCGTTGTTGGTTAGGGCACCCATGTACCTGCAGTGCGTTAGTTCAGATTGCTCTCGACTGCGGGGTGAGAGGAGTGAGTAAGGGACGGGGGAGTGGCTCACCAGTAGACACAGCATTGCCAGGCGGCGTCATAAAATCCGTAGGCCATGTACAGGAACATTGGGCCAAGGTAGCCACTGTCTTCCCAGTCGCCGAGGGTGATCGTAGACTCGCGGGTGAAGTGCAGCTGCCACTTGTAACCGCCGCCCCAGATGGCAAAAGTAAGTACGAACAGTACGACAAGTGAGACTTTGGCACGGATCGTGCGGCTGAAGCGCTCAATGTCAAGCGCGTTTCCAAAGATAAGGGCGCCAATCATCTGTGACATCCAGTAGAGCAGCGAGTTGAGCGCCCTCGTGCGGGTGTTGAAGTATGCGCCGTTGACGGAGTTGGTCTGGTACGTCGTAAACCAGTTCGAAGACCAAAACATAGGAAACAGAAGGAGTATGTATACGTCGGAGCGCACAGTCTCCCAGAGTCCATACAGCTCAGAAGTCCACGAGGGATTCTTCATAAGAATGACCCGCGAACCGTCGGAACGGATAACCTTATCTGCGTTGACAAGACATAGGGCTAGAATGGCGCCGAAAAACATGATCACGATGAACCCGATGTAGGTCCCGTCCGTGACGGAAGTGCCGACTTTGGTGTGGATAGTCTCGCCAAGCGGGATCAAGGACCCCACAACACCACCCAAGTTGAAAATAGTCCAGAACCATGCGAAAGCGCGGCCTTTCTCAGACTCGAGTGGGTAGGACAACATGATTGTACCCTGCGCAGTCCAGAGGAGACCGGCGCAGACGCCGAGAAGCGCACCAGCGAAGATGCTGAACCCCTCCACAGTGTAATGCAGCGAGACGAGCAGTGCAACAGCGTAGATGCAGTATCCGACACCGCCGAAAGCCAGGGTAGACTTGACACCGAGACGATTAACGACGGAACCAGCGAAGAAGCCGACGACGGCGAAAGTGCTGTACAGAGCAATGTTCTGCGCAAGTGGTCAGCTCCATTTCTATGTCCCCAGTTGGTTCTATCCTTCAAATTCACACGTGCACATCCTTCCACTACCCCGCCACATATACAACCTATTCTTCGCACCAAGCGTAAACAGGCAATGTAGCCTAAGAAAATGCATAGTTACCATATTGTCAGCCAGAAGGGGGTCGGCGCGTCCTCCACCGCCCAGCCCGCCAAGCGCATTGAACATGCCCGGGCAACAGAAACACACGAACGAGACCAAGATCAGCTGGAATTTCGGCGACGCGTACCATGGGATGATAACGGAACCAATTTTGCGCTCGCGATACATCCAGCCGGTCGGGCGGTCGGGGACAACGGTGTCGAGTTCATTTTCGACAGAGAGAGTCTCCGCGGTCTCGTGGATCTCGTTCATATCGTGGGTTTTCTTGGTCTCCGCCATCGTGATCGTGGATTGTTCTTTCCCGTAGTGGGATTGAGGATGTCGACGAGGTGGTTGGATAGTAGGAAGAGAAAAGGGAAGGTAGGAATAATATAGCAATTTGCAGATTGCTATTTGCAGATGGAAGATAAGCTAGAGGGGGTGGAAGCAAGATTTCTTGTCTAGGATGGCACGTTTGCACCTGTGCTACCTTACCCAGTGTAGCTACACCCTAGTTCGAGGTTGTGGATGTGATGGTTGATGGAGGGGAGTGGTCGACGGGAGTGGTCGACGACAAGAAATATCGCGTACTGTATACTGCACAGTCTGCAATCCGTACACAAACAGAGGGTAGCTGTAGTAGTAGTAGCAGTAGCTTGTACCTTGTGGCTGGGCACGAGCATGGGTGAAGGTGAACTAGAGAAGAAGAAGAGCAACAAGATGCGCTTTGGCGCGCCTCGTAGCAGCGGAAGTCGAGTAGAGTGAGAGCAACGGGCAGCAGGAAAGGGAACGATGTAAGGAACGACGAGCGAAGGAGGTGGGAAAAGAGAGATTAGCGAAGTACTCTGTACTAAGTCATCGAAAGCCGCCGTAACGTTACTCATAATGTAAGCCAAGATTAGAGTATGGCTGATTGTTGCGGGTGCTGCGGCCTAAGGACGCTAGCATGGTGGGAGTAACGTTGAGGCTGGCCCTGTCATGGGGTGTCGTGTGTTCTCCGCGGCTCCCTTTGTTTTCCTAGCTTTCGTTGCTCTGATTCAGTACTCTAATTAATGTTCAATGATTACATAGTGTCTCTGTAAACACAAATAGAAGGACATTGCAACACCGAAGATGTGCAGTCAGAACCCGATATAGTAGAACACAACATGCAGTAACTGTTGAATGCCGCACGTGAGCCGGAAGAAAGAGGAGCCGGGTTGAATCTCGTCTGTGACAGCTAATACTACCTACCCCTCACCTGAGGGCTTGCCACATATTCAAGGGCAAGCGAGCCCCCATCATCGATCAGATACTGTACGTCGGCCTCAGATAGTAGTGGCTAATTAATTAATTGTATTGATATATACTGCGCTGTATAATGTGATATTACGATGCCCTTTTCCGCCTGCACCTACCGGTAATACTGAGATTTGTGGTGTGGCGCCAAGCAATTATCGGCAAGCAACCCCAACCGGCTATGAGCCCGAAAGCCATCAAGGCCGCACTTATCCCATATTCCAGGGAGGAATAGAAGAGTCAATTCAACGGCGATACTGGGCCTTCATCTGAAGCCCAGGGAAGCCGCACAGTAAGCCGCAGACAACTGCGGCGCCGCCGGCGTGACCCATATCCAGCATCTGAGAACTGTACGCCGCCATCCATATGGACACCGAGTACAGTAGGGGCCGCCTCCGTGTTGCCAAGCTAATAGGAGGGGCCGGTTATCGCAGCTGGTTCATCCAGGTAAAGGGGCTCTCAAAGCCAATGGCCTGTGGGGTATTGTTGGCCCAAAAGGATCACGCCGAGGACTCAGGGGCATAGAAAGCCGAGAGCACCCTGGAGTTTTCGGAAAAGAAGGCGACGACCACCACTACCGAGGCTGATACTGCCACCGAAAAAGAAGCCAAAGCGAGCACATCCATTCTGAATCTCTGCACTTAAGGGCCTCTAAACGGCATTCTCGATTACGAGTTTGCCTACAAACAGTGAGCCCCATTTGAAAGCGATGTATGGGCACCTCGGCGCTCAACAGTAGGGCGAAAAGCTGACAGCTTTCGGTGAATACACGCCGAAGTTTGTAAGGCCAGCATTGAGTCAAGCGTCACCGATTTGACGATGCTTCAGAACCAGATAGGAGACATATACCTTATCTAGCGGGCGACGGATGAAGCCAACCCAGCTGCCTTAATTTACATAATTAAGGCAAAGGGGCCATGGTACGATAATGTCGCCTCTCAGCTCGAGCGCAGATGTCGAGGCATATGAGAAGACTCTCCGTTCTCATGAGCTTCGAGCGTAGGATCCTAGCATCGGAGCCACAGAAGGAGACCGTTCTCCAAGCCACGACTCCTCGCAGTGAATAGAGCCGTCGTTCAAACGGAAAACACCCAGTCCTTGACATGGGTAATTGACTCTGAATGCACACGGTAGATGATATACGCTCGTGAGGCTTTCACCGTGTATCACACCCTGGCCCGACCATTCCCTGTCAGCACTGCCAGCGGAGCGGTAATCAACGCCGTCGATGAAGGCTCTGTCACCACTAGGACCGCTTCTGACGACCTGATCCGTATCGTACAATTCACCGAAGTGCTGCATGTTCCCTCCATCGCAGGAAGCCTCTTATCCGTCGCCCTGCTCCAGGAAAAGGACATCGTTACCCATGCTGTCAAGGGCACGCAGGTGATCCTCAAGTATGAGGACCACATAGTCGGCGTGGCAGAGAAGATTGGTCGCTCCTTCGTGTTAACCGGCCTCAGCGAGGAAGCCGTCCCCGCGAACCGTGTGGAAGTTATGGCACCAAATGATGCCACCTTATGACATCATAGGTTTGGACATCTGAGTTTTCAGAGTCTGCGGCGTGTGGATTTCATCACTGACGGCATGCCGAATGCCCTGGGCGACTTCACAGAGCCCTTTGAGTCTTGCCGGCTCAATAAGAGCACTAGGGTGATAAACCGGCAGGCCGCAGAGGGGGCCAAGCGTCCCCTTAAACTCATCCACAGCAATGCATGGGGACCATGTAGAGTGCCATCCCTTGAGGACGGCGTCTTTTTTTTCACCTCCACCGATTATTATACTCGAAACTCATGGGCGTATACCCGAAGACGAAGGACCAGCTCCGCACGATATCCACCGAGTTTCGCATGCGTGTGGAGCTGGAGACTGGACTGAAGGTGATAATCCTCCGCTGTTACAACAGCGGAGAACATCAAGGACGTAAGGGACTCTTCGGGATCACATACGGGATTCAATTCGAGTACACCACGGCGTCCCTGTACGACTCAACAGGAGCTTGGCCTCTGTCTCGAGAGCGATGCTCGCCGACACTGGACTTCCCCCTGAACTCTGGGTGAGGCCGTGGTGGCGGCATCATATAATTGGAATAGGACGCCGACAGGACCAGGAGGGATCACTCCTGAGGAGGCATACGGCGGCAAGAAACCGTCCGTGGCACACCTTCGTGCATAAGGATGCGTGGCATACGCCCACTTAGCTGCTGAACAGCGTGACGGAGACAAGCTGTCTCCAAATGCTGTGCGTACTGTCCTCGTGGGCTATGTGCCCACGTCAAAGCAGAACCACCTGTACGATCCCCAGAGGAGAAGGATTATCGTATCTACATTTCCTCGTTTTGAAGAAGGCCACCGCCTCCTCTTCTCCCAATCCATCGCTCCCTGACCCAGGCCGTTGGTTTAGACTCAATGGAAGTGGAACCCCTGGACGGACCCGCCTTAGAATTGACTGTTCACGGTGAGTACAACCGCCATCTTCCTCACCAACGAGGTTGACGGCGAATTTACGGAGGACCGAAATGGTCTCAGCCACACCGAAGAAGGGATAAAGGACGTCGTCCGTCCCTCTGGGACAGAAGCTTCGCCGGGCCTCAACTCCCCCCAACGTCCACGCACGCCGCCGTCGTCAACGAGAAGTGCCACCGGCGGCAGGGGCCACAGTAACGACGGACTGCACGAGGTCGACAGCCAAGGCGGCCATGATAACTGTGCACCAGCACACGCCGACCGTTTCTCACAACCTCTTGGGAACGCCGCCACAGCAAGTAGAGGAGCAGCGGTCCAAGAGGAGGCCATGGACTTGCCGTGGACTCTGCGGCGAAGCCGGCATGGGAGACAACCGACTCAGTGTTTCGAAGGACCGCATGCTGCTGTCATCCATGACATCCCAAAGCCGCTGAACTACGCAGCAACAATGGTGGCTCACGAGTATGCCGCCGACTGGGCGCTGGCGATCTAGAAAAAGATCACGAAACTCCAAACTCCCAGGACTTGGGAGTTCGCAAAGCTGCCAGCAGGAGGGAAGACTGTCTGTACCCGTGGGAATTTAGAGTCAAATACACGCTCACCGGAATCATCAATCATTTTAAAGCGAGACTCGTAGCACATGGCTTCAGCCAAATCCTGCGGGACGATTTCCTCGAGACAATCTCGCCGACAATTCGAGCAGAGTCTCTTCGCTTCCTCCTAGCCATAAAAGCTGCCGAGGGCCTCGAGATGCGTCAAGCGGATGTAGTGAGTGCATATCCGCACTCGGAACTCCATGCGGGGTTCTATCTGAGACCTCCTCGGGGGCTAAATTGCCCAGAGGGAACGGTCCCTCGTGCACGGAAAATCATCCCGGGCCTCAAGCAGCCTGGCCGAGAATGGTATATCGAAGCATGCAAGGGCTTTAAAGAACTCGGTGTCGGACCCCTATTCTCAGACCCCAGTATCTTCTCGAACCCCGAGCGGACTCTTATCATAGGCTTGTACGTCGATGATATTCTCATAGTGAGCGAGAGCTCCACGGCCATCGACAAGGCCATATCATCCATCCGAAAGCGATGGGAAGTCAACAATCTCGGCAACGTAAGCCACATCATCGGGTCCCGAGTCATTCGGAATAGGAAGCGTCGCCTCCTACATATCGATCAGACGGGACATATCGACCAAATGGTCGGACGCTATGGGCCCACCGATGCGAAGCCGTGCCCAACCCTGGATGCGGGTAGATTCGCTCTCATAAAATGAGACAGGAGCGAGGCACTGACTGACCAGCGCCAGTATCAGGAAGCGATCGGATGCTTGGACTGGGTGAAAATATGCACCCGTTTTGATATCGCATATGTCTCGACCCAGTTGAGCCAGCACTGCAGTGCTCCCGCAGTCAGACGTTGGAACGAAGCCACTCATCTCATACGCCACATGGGTGGCACTCGAGATCTACGACTCTACTTTGGGAGGCCAGGGAGCACCTCTCCCCTATCACAAGGCTACTGCGACGCCGATTACGCCGGCGATCATACGGATTGCCGCTCCGTTACCGGGCACTTACCCATGTCGAATAAGGGGCTCGTAAGCTGGACCTCGGCGAAGCAGCGATATGTGGCCACATCCAATACAGAAGCCGAGGATATCGCTCTTTGTGAAACGGCGAAGCAGGGACAATGGCTTCGCACGCTCCTTAAGGCGCCTGGCTGCCATAGACTTCTCGATGAGAGTCAAGCCGTCCAGATCTTTAGCGACAACCAGTCGTGCATTGCTATCGCTGAGAATCCCATCGCCCATCGCCTCCTGAAGCATATCGACGTGCGTTCCCTCCATATAAGGCAGCTCACCTCCGCTGGGAAAACGAGATTGTCGTGTATACCAACAGATCACATGAGGGCAGACGTGCTCACGAAGCTGCTACACCTCCCAGCATTCCAGCGCTGCATCAGGGATTTCCGACGCCGCCCGCCAAATAGGCACGAATACCCGACCCCTTCGAGACCATCGAAAGAAGTCAATGACCCAAGCCACCTATCCGGTCATGGGCGACAAGAGGTGTTTGTGATATACCTCTGTGAAAATGGGTGAAAAGGAGCGAGGACGCCTGGGTTGTTTGCTGAGACTCTGTCGGAGCTCAACAGGTAGAAGTTTGGTAGTACGATACCAAGGGCGATGATTTTGCTTCAAGCAAACATCATGGCGATCTTTCCGCTCGCCTTTGGTAGTCGACGAATCTCCTCTCAAGGGTCGTTACACATAGTCCAAAGGGGTGGAACACGCATTCATTTATATTTACGTTAGTCTTCATGACCATGAGCCAAAATACTAGAAGGTTCTCTAAAACCGGATGAACTAGCTGCGGCGTCTTCGTGGGAAGTTGCCGTAATAATCGCTGGGGGTTGGAAGCAGGTCAACAGAGGAACACCCGCAAGTCTATGAGAGCCTGAACGTAGCGCATATGCGTCAATACTTAAGCGCAGAGTGTATCACAGAGTCAAGACTTGAAATCTGCTGACCGGGTCTGAAATTGCTCCCTGGAGTCGCCGAGAAAGGAAAAGCGAAAACACCTGACCTGCGGCGCTTCGCCTCAGAAGAAGCGTCGCGTTCCTCCATCGGCTCATTGAATGTAAGGGGCTTCGATATTGGTACGAGGCGGTCCTTTCTGGCTTTCAGAACAGGATCCACAATCCTCCGTGTCGTCTCTCATGCGTCCTACAGCCGTCTCCTTTCCTCAGGTTTTCAACATGACAGGAACCCCTCGAAACTACGAACTCCTGGAACTTGAGGCACAATTAGGCAATGATGGCTTGGTCAAATCATGTGAGAACATGACAGGGAACACGACAAGTCTGGAGAGTGAAAAGGTCCCATGTTGACATGACTTTGTGGATCATTATGATGTCCAACAAAGTGTTTCGACTACCACCATCGAATGAAGAGTGCGATTCTGGAGAATTCAAAGGGACAGGCTGTTAATCTGAGTAAAGAGGAACACTTCTTGGAGCCTCCGCCAATCAGCGAGCATACCTGACCTGCCTCGCTGCGTCTCGAGAGCGTCGTCTTACTCCACCGGCTCACCGAATTGAAAGGGTTCGCTGCGCATGCCACCAGCTACTTTAGGGTTTGCTACACATGGTATCGCTATTTTGCGATTGAGGCCTTGCTTTGAGTCTTTCAGTCTTTCAGGATTTCAGGCATTCAGCGCGCAATTCAGCGCGCAATTTAGAGTGCAAGGTTAAGCGAGAAAGAAAAAATGAGTACCCTCACTGCGCCTCGCCTCACAATTCAGAAGAAGCGCGGCTGGGCGCTTGAAGTAGTGATCACCTTAACCACTTAACGGAGTACTGGGTGGCCTAAAAGGAGAAGGATTCGAGGCGAAGGCGATATCGAAAAAATTGACAGCTTCTTGGCCACAATCCTCAAGTCCGGAAAGGAGTAGCTAGACTTGCTTTGTCAAGCTGCGGTTGAAGCAAGCACACCGCGAAGACACAGCGCACTACATGAGGCGTCTCGAGAGGAAAGATGGCGTGGTATAACGGCTGAGACGATCGCAGTCACATCGCTACGGGTAGAAGTGAAAAAGACTACCTCCAACACAGGTGTATAGAAAGGTGGTAAAGTGGCAGTGCGAGGGCGACAGCGAGCAATGCTGGGTTGAGGATTGTGTGAAGATATGACTAATTTTAAAATGTGGTTCATCGATTCCAATCGAGAAAATGACCGCGCTTTTTCTCAGCTTGTTCCCTCACGGAAATTTGTGGACTTTTCTTAGCCTGAGAGAGATCTGCTACCGTTGAGCTGGCCCGTTCCTTCGCCTTCGCTAATTTCGGATAGGTCTCATATACCAATTTCGACCCAGCAATCGTCTACACCAAGAGGGAGTCGGTTGAGGCGACACATTAAGGCTACTTGCAATCATGCGAATGCGTTCTCGGTGAATCGTATATGAATCTGGGTCCGCTGAAATTTCAGTATTGAGGTTACATCGGATATGTGCCAGCAAAGTTTCATATTCCCCATCTGAGTCAGGAAAGTTTCTATATTCTCCTTGCATAGAAGCGCGAAGACTGGCGGCAGCATTGGCGCTCATATAATTGACATTGGCCCGGTCAACATCATCTCCGTAATGGTCCTTCCTGTGTTGTTCAAAATCTTCCACCTCTTTCTCGTACATCTTGCGTGCCTTTTTACGGCTCGCCTCAGCCTGCTTATTGTTTCGACCCTAGGGAGGAGGTTCCCCAGGGTCAGATTTTGGTATTCATAGAATTGTCTATCTTCTCTAACTCTTCTACGTATTGCGTGGTATATATACGTCGACTGCCAAGGGTGAGCGGGAAGATTCCAGAGATATTTGCTTAAAGCAAACTCATCCCCCTTGGCATCGTTTGACCAAGCTTCTACCCCTTGAGCTTCGACAGGGCCTAAGCAAACAACTGAGCTTTTGACAGGGAGCACGCAAACATCCTTAGCGACCTTCGTTTTTACACTTATACATAGATTCAAAGTTGAGGCTGCTGTTGAAAATGTATATTTAAGGCTTTCACTTGCTTGATCTGAAAGTCGTCAGACTCATCAGAAGTATAAGCGTTCTTGTCGGTCCATTCGTCTTCGGTGTAGTTATAGCCTTGGCCAAGCGCATGTCTTCTGAAACTATGAAAGTACTTATTCCCCTCGTACAGCTTTTCAACCAATTCGCTTTGCTTATGAAGACTACGATAAGTTCGGTCGTTCTCATGTATTATTCGTTGACTCTGCTATGTTGCTTGTTTGTTATCGATGCCTGGACCTAGCCTTGCAAATCCAGTCTCAAAGAGTTCTCCACAGTGCATATACTCCCCTCCTTACCGCTCTCATGCTCAAACAATGAAGCTCCCTCAGATAATGAGGCCAGGCATGTGTGTTTGGTGCAGATGGATTGAGGGCAATTGTCTATTCTGTGCCCAAGAGAGATACCGGCGGCGAGAAACTTGAGTTCATGGAAGATTCCATCGAGGTTGACGATGTGTACTTCCGATACCCGTCACGCCCAGAGCAGCCCATCGTACGTGGTCTGTCAAGCCTGGATACTACACTGCTCTGGTCAGAGCTTCTGGTTGTGGAAAGTCACTACTTTTGCACTCCTGGATCGCTTCTAAGATCCTCTGATGACCTCAACGCAAGGGCATAATATGAATTCGAAAATAACACTGATGTTTCGATCCCGTTTTGCACATTAGACAGATGTCAATTATTAGGTTTTACATAAGAAAATGTCGACAAGATCTACACCTCGAGTGTCTGCAGTGCCGCTCCCGTGGCGGCACAACGTGGCCCGTTCGTTTCCTCGGAACCCAACGTTGTTTAATCAATTTGATATAACTGTTGTTATTTTCGACTTTTGGAATGTTTGATTGGTGTTGTTATCGCATACATATCACCTAGTACATCCTAAGTTCACGGCGCCCTAGACTCACGCGTTCATAAATGGACTTGAACCTCCTCGATAATTCCGCGCTAGTGGGTTGGATGGGAAAAAGGTTGGACTTAGGTTCAACACCGTTGTGCAATTATGGATAGGTAGAGTGAAACAGCGTCGTGAAGACCTCTCATATTGTCCTACTATCACCACATTCCGCTTGATCTAATTCTAAACACCCATTCTCCATCCAGTTCATGATACCAAGAAGCCTACCTAACAGATATTTAAATGAATGGTATCTCCTGGTCCTCCACACTCGAGCTTCCTTTGTAAGTCCCCCCTGTAGGTCGACAATGATAATACCACCCCGAAGTCCATGGCTCCTTCATAAATGCCTCCATGTTTTTGAATATTCACGCTATCTCAACAACCCGAGTTTTTTTTACTGCTTGCGCTAGGCCCCCTCTGTTTTTCTCCTCCTCCAGGGCTTGAACAACCCACCGCAAGCGAAATGCCTGGAGCTCGGTTAAAGGCGTTTTCCCTATATCGTATGACTGCAGCCACGGTAGAAATTCTCTCGCACGCCCTCCATCAGCAGGATCTATTGCAGGAGCAGATATGGGCAGCGAGGACAAGGGACACGAAATCAGGGCCAAGCAACCCTGATTCTGCACGCGTTACGCATAGATGGCTGGCGGACGGCGACAGCTTCGCCTTAAGAACCGCATTGCCTTCTGATCGTCTTGTCGCTGAACACCAAGACGATGGTAACAATAAAACGACAGCGTAGTCGATGGCTCAAAGCTTCAGCTCGCTGCTGACCGTCCAAAGCTGGTCTCCACGGGCCACGGGCCCGTCATAAACTAAGTCAGCCCTCTACGAATGAATGCCGAGATCACAAAGAGAGCGCGAGCTACGTTTATCTCGACGTTACCAAGGACGTGGAAGTCGAGTTTGTTGATGTCTTCGGTACGGGAAGTGTTGATAATTATGCCGACACACCCTAACCCTAAGTGTAGGATGGCTGGTCATCACGATTCCGCTCAATTCCCGCCGCTGGGCCCAGCTGTGGTGTCCCCAAAATAGCTAGACCTTACGAATGACCCTTTGCCATTGCCTCGTCGTCGACGAGATGCTACCAGGAATTTTGGCCGTAAGACCCCACGCCCGCCAGCTCCCACCATTTCTGACGCACTCGAATTTTAACGACCTCGAAGAACCCCAGTGAGTCGCTCTACTCGCGGCTCCTGACCAGGGACGAGAGATCCGCGATATTGACCAGGGAATGTTTGATGGAGGCACTGAATGTTCTCACACCGAAGACCATGGCGATATGAACGACGCCGCCACCAACCCTCGCGAACGCCGATGGCAGGTGACCGAATGTCTTCCCGAACGTCAGTTCCATCCCGAGCTCTTGGGCAATCACTGTTCCCTATTATATTGTCCACCGGCCAGTAACTGTGCCGTTCCTCCTCCATTATGTGAACAAGTGCTTTTCGTCTGCAACCTGCGCCACCATCGTTTGTCCACATTTATCGAGGAGGACATTTAAACCCATAATTACAGCACCAACCCTTCGATTATGGACACGGGTGATGTGACAGCTTTGGGCGGGCACTTGGATGCCCTGTGGATGGGGCCGGCAGCCGAATAACTTCTAGACCGTCATGCGAACCCTTGAGGCGCCGTGCTGTTCAAAGTAGAGTGGGGTCATGTTGTCACTCGGACGGTGGGCCGGCCGTTGGGGTGAGCGCGGCCCCCTGCCTGCTCCCTATTTCAGGGATTGCCATGGTCGGTCCCCTAACTTAGGCCTTGGTACTAGATAGGTCTCCGTCGTGGCCGATCATAGCTTTCACGCAATAACCGACTTTCCCTCTGAAGCATGTGACTGTGGGTACTTAGTCCCTGACATACCTATATGGGAAAGCGACATGAGGCTAAGCGAGCCAAGCCGGCCAAGCCGGCCAAGCCCGGACCAAGGCGGTTAATCACGATAGGTAGCCAACTAATGTAGGAATACCGTAATTCGCATAATGCACGCCAGAATTTCCCCCGTTCATGCCTTTCGAGCCGGCCCTTCCTTCGGAACATTGTCATCTCGCTAGAACCAACAGGCATCAAATCCTGCCTGGATTTTCTCTCACTCTTTCCACCCGATTCATCTGCATTCACCAGACGTGCTTGCAGTGTCGCCCCTAACTGCGCCTCTGGATCCACCGACTCCGGTCCTCTATTCCTGACAGCCGCGACCATCAGCATCATCAATAACTTCATTTCGGCCATCAGCGTCATCAATAACTTCATATCGAACATCGACAACAACAACAACACCATCATGCATCTCGTCTCCCGTGCTGTTTGGTCACTCGTGGGCTCGTTGGCCTGCCTCGGATCCGTCGTCAACGCTGCCGGCGTGCTGGAAATTGACGTGGTCTTCCCGCGCAGCAACGAGACATATGCGCCGACAGACGAGTTCCCCATTGTCTTTGCACTCCAGAATGCCGAGCTGGCCAAACATCTTAAACCCTCTATTCACTTGCTTGTCCGCAATGGTTCCAACTTGGAGTCGACATTCGGGCAGCGCATTTACGACCTGACTTACACCAACTACTCGACGGAGCCCTACTTTATTTACCGCCACCTCAACATCGACACCGAGGGGCCTCATGAGCTGTTCTCTACTGTTTCGTGGCAAAGCTGCGACGAGAGCGGCGACCAGGTCGGCATCCGCGGCAATACCACCAACCTCAGTATCCACTTCACCATCAAGAAAGGCGGGCAGGAAGCCGATCTCGTCACTGCTACGGCCAATGACAAGACATGCTCCGCCCAAGACGGAGTTGCCATCAACGTGACTGACCAAACCCGCGAGGTTCCTGCCTCTTGGGACCAGTCGGCTGGTGCTTGCGCAGTGTTGGCCTCTGCTTCCCCGACCCCGACGGCGAACCCATGCCGGGTCAAGATCGACACGGCTGTGGCCGCGAGCATGTCCGCCGCTTTGTATGCAGCATCGTGCAGAGGTCCTGAGCCACCTGCCGACTGTCCAGAAGAAAACGGTGTCCAGCAGCTGGCCGTTGCAGGTGTCACGAGCTTCGCGGCTGTGTTCGGCGCTATTGGTTTCCTTCTTGCCTGATCAGACAACGTGTGACATTCCACAGGGCCCTGTAAAAGGGAAGGTCGCTAAGGATGTTTGCGTGTTCCTTGTCAAAAGCTCAGTTGTTTGCTTAGGCCCTAACCATAGTATCCAGTTCTAGAGTCTAGTTGGGCGCATTTTGGGTGTGCTAGGGCGGGCCGCGGGGCGCCTTTGCCGCGGCAGCCCAACTAGACTCTGGATCCTAGTTGGGCTGGCCGATATCTCAACGACTCGACGTCCAAAACCATAAAAATTTACGGCATTCAAACCGCCGCTTGATTGCAAACAAAATGGCTTCTTACGTTTTTCGATCTCGGCCTCCGCATGGCGCTCCAGGTCGATGCGAAGGGTTGGCGCGTAGTTTTCGTGGGGTCACGGCACAGTGGGTCTCTGTCGGTCCCCGGAGTTTGCGGATGACCACACATCTATCTGTCCCTCTCCTATTCTCACTTACCTCGTCTTCTTTCTCTTTCCCTTGGACGCTGCAAGCGGCAACGCGGTTGATGGACAGATAGATCGCCCACCGCCCTAACCATAGAATGCCCGACTAGAGTCTGGTCTGGCGCGGTTTTGGTGGTGGC
>WCAA01000073.1:0-114312 GCA_010623925.1 Antarctomyces pellizariae
CAGAACTGGTTGCTATTGCCTTAGTTACTCACGTTATCCATTAAATCCTAACAGTATATATTCCACAAACCAATCTTTGGCCCTCTTTTTCTAGGAGGTGGCCTGCTCTATATACTAATTTTGGGTCCCACAGCTTCCCACTGCCAAGCCGGTGGTGTCTTAGTGTTGTATTGGCAAATAGGATTAACCTGCACATTTGTTTGCCTTCTTTCCCGCAACTGCCTCACCGCCGGGTTGTTGCCACCCCAGCGTCATGCATGTTCATTTGCCGTTGGGCTTTTACCTGTTGCTAACGGGTTAGCTATCCCTAATGACTCAACCCGGAGGCTGCATGCTTGTTTACCTGTTTGTGATTTTCCCTATCCTAACGCTGAGCTGTTTGCACCTCTGCACTCTATAAGACATCTTGGTTGCCGCCGAGTTGATGGCAATCTGGCCTTGGATCCGCACGCCCGTGACATCTACAACTCTGCTACTTCCTGCCGCCACCAGGCCAGAGGGCGACCCGGCCATAGATCAGCGCACCTGTGACAGCAACGGTAAACAAGCATGTGTGACACTGAGACGGTAATAACCCAGTAATAAGGTGGGCATGGGAAAGAAGGCAAACAAACGTGCATGGTAATCTCATTTGTCAATGCAGCACTGGGACGCCACCGACTTGGTAGCGGAAAATTATGGAACTAGGAACCAGTATATAGAGAAGGCCACCCTTGGAAAGAAAAAGGCCAGAGATTAGTTTGTAGAATACATACCTGTCTGTGGAGTCGATGCTGTGGATTTCGCACTCTGTTTACCATAACACTTACACATTATGTGTTTGAGGGTTGTTGTAGTGAAACAAAATGTTAATATGACACAATGCTACTTGGCAAAGCAAAAATGCCTTGGAGCTCTGTAAAAGGCTATAGAAAGCTGTAAAAGTTTCTAGAACATTCCGTAAAATGTCTAGCCAATGAGAAGTAAAAGATAGTTGTCCAAGCTTTGATATGATTAGATACAGCTAAATGCAATAAATGTTAGTATAACAATGAGGGCATTGTATGAGATAAACCGTAGGGAGCTTTTAGTTTTGCGCAAAATATTTACAGAGCTTTTGAATGAGAACTTTATTTGAGTCAGCAACTTCCCAGCCATATCACTTGTACTCGTGGTACAGAAGCCTGGTAAAGGAATAAGATTTTGTGTAGACTATTGGGGCCTCAACACTGTAGCGGTTAAAGGCTGTTAACCTCTGCCATTAATCCATGAGACGCTGCGCAATATGTCTCGTGCCAAATGGTTCACCAAGCTCAACGTCATTGCAGCTTTCCACAAAATACGCATGAAGAAAGGAGGCAAATAGGAAATCGTTTTTTGTACAAGATTTGATCTTTTTAAGTACCTTGTCACATTATTTAGCCTTACAAGCGCACTTTCAGCATTCCAAAGATACATCAATGAGAATTTTAAAGAGCACTTAGACAAATTTGCCTTAGCATACATTGACAACATCTTAATCTACTCTGATAGATCAATAGAAGATTACCACGTCAAAGTAAAGAAAGTACTGCAGAAGTTACAAGACGACGGACTTTAAGGCGATATTGATAAGAGCGAGTTTGAGCAGACTTGAGTCAAATACCTTGGATTTATCATTGAAGCCGAAGTTAGGGTTAGTTTGAATACAACTTGTCATTAACCATTCGTAGAAGGTTTGTATTCAAGCAAGCACAAACTCAAGATTTTACCATCTTTGCAGAAGACTCCAGCTCAAGGCTCCTTCTTTTCGCCCTCTCGTTATGGTTTTTCACCGAGGACCGGTCACCTTTTATCAGATGCTACAAAATTCTATTGATGTGGCCAAGCAAAAAGATGATAAAGACTCTTTGTGTTGCCAGTCAACACAAAGCATCGGTGGTTTAGTGGTAAAATCCATCGTTGCCATAAGCTAGTCCATAACAAGTCTAGCTCATACTCGATGGGCCCCGTGTTCGATTCACGGTCGATGCATTACTTTTTGTGTCATCATGCTATGATATAGAGGAAGTCAGTTTGTCTCCAAGGTGATCTGTAGGCTTGGTCTAAGAAGCTCTATTCAGCATGTTAGGAATGGAGTCGTTGGGAACATACTTGCCATGTGTCGAAGTAGCTACCGTGTTGGAGAAATGAGCTGGTAAGCGAAGACGCACCTCTTACGTACGCCAGGGCACCCCTCTCTTAAGAAAGATATCTGTGGCCTGCACGCTCCCCGTACTCACGTTACTGATGTGACAAGCAATCTACTAAATAAATGCCTACATCCAGAACTTTGGTATGCATGTCTGTACTGGTTTCTGTTGTACGCCGCACGTGAGCTGGAGGAAAGTGAATCTGGTTTGAGTCTAGTGCGCGAGACTCAATACTACGTAACCCTCAGCCCGAAGCTTGACAGGTATTCAAAGTGTCAAGCAAGTTCCCAGGAATTGGCATACAAATTGTACGTAGCTCCCATAGATATTATTTGTTGAATGTTCACTACCGACCTAAAAGACTCTCGTCCCAGTGTGGAACTTTAGAGAGTGTTCGGGTCGATGCATGAGTTCTTCCATGCATCGACCAGCGGCTCTTTGAGCCTTTGTCTCGCGTTCTCTATATTAGGAGAACCGTATCCCACTTAGATAGAGAATATGATTTTCCTTTTTCACAACACCAGATACCTTCCGCATGCAATTCAACAGTTAGATAATTGATTCCATTCATATATACCATGCTATATACTGTGATACAACGACGCCCTGTTCCGCCTGCACCTACCGGTAATACTAAGATTTGTGCTGCAGCGCCAAGCCACTTATCGGTAAACAACTCCAACAGTCTCAGCATCTTCAGAGGAGCAGTTCTCAGCTTCACGATAACGATCAAGTCCATCGGTTTCTCCGGACACATCTTCTTCATTGGCTTGAGTCTCTTGCTTGGCTCGGGAAGAGTAGAGAAGGAATTCTTGCGATTCTCTCCTTATGTGACGATATCAGCGTACATTGTTGTCCACAGTACATGGTAAATTTTGACTAATTCAAGCCAAGGCCCAACAAAGCCCTGGCTTTCATTCGTTCGTTTACGATGCCAAGCGGTTTGTTCTACACAACCGAAGCATGATTGAACAGACACCACCTCAATTGTATTGTTCAGCCCTGTCTTCGCCCCGCAAAACAGCGGAGTTCGGAAACAATTTGATAATTCTGACTTGGATCCAGACTAAACCAAGGGTAGAATCGTTTTGGAACGCGACCCTCCAAATGCTCGAGGGTCATACCTGCTCAAGACTATCTTACTCACTTGATGGCCGATATCTGAACACTGATCTCGGACCAATTCGTCTTACCCCGGACTCGAGTGCTTCTTTCAAGCCTGAGCCACTCGTCCGTACACCCTTTGTTCAGAATGAGTTGGTAATCAGAGATGGGAAGAAGTTCCTGTGGCTCCTACAGGACGATGAGGTGGTCTAATCCCGCCTACATTATAACGAAGTGGTGGCAAATCTCGTTAATTGTCGTCCCAACAACGAAAAAATGTGTTATGATTGCAACAAATGGGTCCCGCCATCCAATCAGAATGCCCATGCAGAGGAACATATCAAAAGTATGGCTACGCCGGCTGGGGAACACGATTCGCAAAAGCTTTGCCGCCTCTCGAAAGAGCTCTGGGCGCCTTGATCGTTGAAGTATATCCTAGAACTCGCAGTTTCTTCGAATCTCAATGCGATTCATCCACGCCTGCTTTGCATTCCTCTAGACAGTGCAATGCCTCTTCCTACCTCTCAAACGCACAAGATGACCCTTAAGAATACCAACGATCTCTATCATTGTCTCATCCGTCACTCTCGTCTTCATTAACTCCCTCATCTCTCAAGCACAACAACCCTAGCCCACTAACAAATCAGCAGCATGTCTTCCACTTTACATCAACGACATATGGCGAGGTGATACCGCTCATGTCGTTTCGTCGGATCTCTGATATCATAGACTAATACAATTCCATTGGGTAACCAGTTTAGATGGCGCCTTTTCTATCAGAAACAGGGCACTGGCAGTTGTCGTGGGAATACTCCGCAGTGGCCGTGGCATGAGGACTAGGTATGGCTTTGCTGATGATACTTGCGCATTGTTTGTGGGGTTTTCGCCAGTGCCAGGTTTCTGGAACGGAAGAGAAGGGGTGCGCTCATACCAAGTCTTGGAGCTCGACTGGGAGCTCTGGGAAGAGATATAATGCCGTTTAACATGAAATAGAGATGTTGGCCATGTTTAAAGATGTGATGAAGCTGTACTGGGGATGGAAGGATGTTGATGCTGATGACTGAAATACGAGGGCAAACCATAGTTGTGCCAAGCCACTAGGCAGCAGCATGCCCATTGGTGGCGTCAGTCTACTTTTGGCAGACCGCAGAAGCGACTAAGCAACTTCTCCTCAAATGGCCAAGCTGGATTTCAAGCATAGCAGGCTCTTCCAACCTTAATTCTTTTGCTGTATTCCTGAACTTTATAACTCCCACCCATCAGTCCAAAATCACAATTCTCGCCTGCAAACCTACACAATAGCGGCCCAACTCCACTCTCATCTCCTGGCGTCAGCACATATCCTCCGCCTCTTCTACTATTCCTTTCCCTCATGTCATAAACCCAATCGACCACAGCAGTTTCAGGCTGAAACCAGCGTCCATCTCTGAGTCCCACTCGGTTTCAGTAAGTGGAGCAGCAGCATTCTCCATCAAAGTGCTCTGCGACCGTCCTGCTATTAATTGGCCAAGGAAAGCTCCCTTTCGTGATTCAGAGCAGCCTTCGTGCGTTCAAGTCCAGTGCCTGACATCAGAGAGGGGGAGAAATTCGTTTGTCTATATCTTCTTGGAGCTCCACTGGGAGTTGGAAAAACAGGTGGAAAGTTGTTTGAGTGTCTATGGCGTCGCTCATTGTGTGGTTAAGATGATGTTTGGATGTAGGTAAATACTAAGGCTCGACTGCAGAGGTTGGGTAGTTGCGCTCCAGGCTAAAAAATTAGGCAACAAGCGTCATCATGGGGTTCCTTTCGCCTCCAATGCAGGCCAAAATCGCCACCGGCATACGACAGGACTAAGACGATTCGAGACTGGTATGGGTTTCCAGACGCCTAAGATGGCCTTCGATAAGAGCGATTTCTTTCAGCTCCTGCTCTTCCTTGTCGTGTGTCAATTTCATTATCCTCAACCACAGCTCAGCACGACGACTCACGACAGCCAAAAGCCCATCAGCAAATCGCACCACTGAAGGTCGTCTGACAATACTTCTCGACCACCTTCATTCTCATCTCTCACGTTCCTAAAATCTAAAATCGTGGTAGGCTCAGTGTCTCATCCCGGCGACATCCATAGTTCTCTGGTAATACATTGCCGCCAAAACTGAAAGCATTCGCAATTGCTAGGCTCGCTCAAGCCCTCTTCCAATGCCATGCGCTGCCTCCACACGAAATTTTTACAAGCGGTCCGGGTGTTTGCGATGCGAGCGCAATCGTCGTGTTGAAGCTGCCATCCGCAGGCAAAAGGAAGGGAGAGGATGGGGTGTGTCCATATTTTCAGCTGGAGCTCGACTGGAAGCTGCGGAAAGAAGCGAAAAGTGGCAGTGGACTTTATCATGGGGATTCTAATTCCATAGCGAGGCATGTAACGTCCTCGAAGTGAGCATCATCCGCGATCTCGATATAAGGTACAACTCAAACTCCACCAAGAATGCATTAATAATCTCAGTCTCTTCGTTATAAAGTCCCATTAACGTGCGTCCAGGCTTCCAATAATCCTGCAAATCTCCCTTCCACGCCTTCAACGCTACAACTCTAGACTGATAGCAAGCTAACAACAGCGCCGGCAATCCAGAGTGCACATGGACATCCAGGGGGACAGGCAGCTGAGTGTCTCTCATATCGACGACTGTATAGATAGCCGAATCGAGTGCGGAAGATGGACGGCGGAGTTCCCGGGCGAGGGCCCACTATTTGTTAGGCCGGAAGCGGTTTCCGTAGACGTGCTCTGCCCGTACTTCTAAACATGATAAGCCCATCAGCATTGATGCATGGCGGCGCCTGCGCCTGATTTGCATGAGCAGTATTATCGCCACTCAAAAAGTCATTGTTGGTAAAGAGGCAGAGAGATGAATGCTTGCTTCAAGATCGCATGCCGGATTAGGTAAGTGGAAAATGCCTCGGCAGTCGGTCAAGCTCTACGACTATCAAAACGTCTTTAATTTTCCTTCCGTTTCTCTCTAGAACGAGACGGAACAGCTGTATTTTAGCACAAGCACCAGGCCATCATAAGACTAGTGTCTAAGGACCTATCTACAGATCAATCCACGCGCAGACCGCCGTGGCCCTACGCAATAACACACGGCTCCTTCTTAACCCTTCTCTTAAAAATTGGTGCTCTGCCCTTTCCCACCATTGTTCGAGGGCCAAGGAGGCTACGAGATTTGAGCAACCATTTTATCTCACTTCTTGAGGACGTTTACGTTGGCTTCGATATGGAACATGTGGGCGGTAGAGCTGGGGTCCTATTCATCGGCAAGTATCGTAACAAGCTCTCCGCAGCAAACTGCGCAACCGGGATACCGCTTCGCATAAAGAATAAGTGGTTATCGATGATCTTGAGAAGCTTCCTCTCCTGCTCAGCCCCGTCACCGCCATAAGGGTGTCCATCCTTCAATACATTAAGCACCACATCTCTCAACGCCTCCAGAGTAGCCAACCTCGACAAATAACAAACTCTTAGCAGACTGGGAATTCCTGAATCATAACTCAATGGTACCCAAAGCTTTCCTGAGACGTCATATAGTGGCAAGAAGTCCAGCATATGGTGTGACAAACGGCATTGAAATTCACTCGTTAGCTCGGGTACGGGCGGGCAGTTTCCGATTCTGAACCTCCAGTACGGCGTATAAATACGCTTGAGGTCATCGAGCTGAGTCCCATCGAAGGACGAAGTTGTATGGAGTGGTTTGTCGTCTAGGCCGCCCTGGTTACGACCGACCAACCAGTGTTGGTCCAAGTTTGCAAAGGCCTGTTTCCATATCATAACCTGTATGTCGTTCGATAGTCGTAGGAATGGATGAAAGATACGGCCAACCTTGGAGAACTGGAGCGGCGAGGGACTTTTCGGACGCTGGTGCTTGAAGCAAGAAAGCGCATGTGGCACTTTGGATGGCTCAACATTAAGTGGTTCAGGCAGGACATGGACATGAGAATGCTGTTGTGCGAGGTACGAGAGCGTATAAAGCGGCTTTGAAAGAGGATAAGTGGGCACCGGTTGAATTTCTGCACGCATAGCGTATGTTGTGGTGACGAGCTCTGGAAAGGGTGCTAAGGCTGGTGGCAAGTTCTCGCTGTGCCCAAGAACTTGTCGCTGGTAAGACGCACGTTAGTTTAGGCTTTGATGCAGGCTTGCTATCTGATGTGCGGGATGGAGGCCGTCTCACCACTTGGTCAGCCATACATGTAAAATCGCCCTTCCGTGCTTATGAATTGCCACTGAATATCCAAGTTTGATGTATATATACTGTACTTGGGACCAAGAGATGCAGTGATTGGTTTTGATATGGAGACGAGCGAAGTTGAAGCTGCAGGACGAGAAGTCAGAGCAAAGAGATGGTCGTCCTTCCTGATAGGATACGTCATCCTGTTCGTCGTCGCTCCTGCTGGCAGATTTCGAATTTCTCATTCGATTAAGACAGAGCTCCTGCCTGATTCAGTTATCGCTGGCGAACATGAAATCAAACCCGCCTTCAGCCAACATTTCTTTTCATTTCTATTCAAGGGAAACCACTGGACCACCTATGATTTTAATACTTCCTTGGCACAATCCTTCCCCTCATGTTATCACTCGGTGCCGTCAAAAGTTTATAAGTTCCCCATACCTCGCCAAGAGGACCCATATCCTCGGGCCTAGTAACCTTCTCAAAATGCCACTTCCTAAAAACCAAGGCCAGCAAAATCCTCATCTCATGAATGGCAAGCGTTTGACCTATACAATCTCTAGGTCCATGCTCAAACGGTCTCCATGCACCAACTGGTAGCGAGGCTATGTACTCTTTGTCATCCCATCTCTCGGGTTTCCACTCATATGAGTCCGGTCCCCAGATCTTGGTTGGGGTTTGTTTGGAGGATAAGGTGGGGGACAAGGAGGACTGTGTCGTTCACTTTGTGGCGGGTACCCTCGCGGGTGGAGAGGTAGAAGTCCTTCTCACTGTTTGAGACGGACCGGGCCGCTGCAGCAGGCGGCTCGACACGCAAGCTCTCTTTCAACGCATTCGTCAGGAGCGGAAAGCTGGCACCGTTCTCCAAGCGCCTCTCGGCTCCTTCGTCATCCGATCCAAGAGCATCGTCAATCTCGGCCAAGACACGCTTCAGACGATCAGCGTTCTCTGGCTTGCCCAGAAAGTACGTGGTCCAGGCGATGGTTGAGGCGGTGGTATCGTAGCCAGCAAAGAGAAACGTGCGAAGTTAATCAAAAGAGTGTTTTAAGACGGCTGGGTTGGGGTCTTGCTTCTTTACGGATAAAGTAAGAATTGAGCGCGAAGATGCGTCTTTAGCAGTGTTGAGAGCATCCGTGATGAGGTCCTTAAAAGAATTCTCGAGAGTTCTGCTTGGTGTTAGTGACTGAACAATCAATCGATCTGGACTACTTACCGTTTCGCCTTCCACACACGATAATACTCCTGGAAGTTGAACCACTCTTGCCACTTCGTCCAGCGATCCGCCGAGATGCCTTGGACCTTCTCGAAGGCGTTGAGCAGTCCGTTTGGTCCCTTCAAGCCCTTTCTATCGGGTGAGGTTTGGGCATTGAACGACTTGTTGAGCACCATGATGCCGATGACGTCCAGAGTGAAACCGCGAAAGAGCTTCATAAGTTCGGAAGGTTCCCCTTTCTTGTACTCAGCTTCAAGGTTATTCAGAAAGATCTTGGACTCTCTAACGATAGCAGGAAGCATGTAATTTTTGATATGCTGCGGTTGAAAACCAGGAGCATAACGTTTCCGAGTGGCACGCCATTTTTCGCCCTTTTACAGTCAGTTGTTACTCCAGACAAGCAATCATTGGAGGACTTACCTCATCCAACAGCATACTCTGTTCACCAATGATCGGTTCAACGTCTTTTGCTGTCCACGATTTACTCGGTCCGCCATATGGGTATTGTTCAGAAGACTGGGTGATCTGCTCCGCGATAAAAGGATCGGCGATGACGACGAGGTAGATAATGGGCTTCATATCAATGATAAACATGTTGGGACATTTCAGATCTTTCCAGTACCTCTCAAATGCATGATCTGAGCTGCATCAGCTACTATCCATGTGCTTGCGTTATATGAGAGGGATGTAGCGTTCTCAACGGCTAAAGGTCGCAGGCGAACGAAGAGTGGTTCCACTCACCTGGATGCTCCCTTTGGTCACGCTTATAGCCATCAAACTGTTTGGCATTTCCTAGCCAGAAGCTGCGTGGAAGTTGCGGGATATCTGGAAACTGCTGACGATAGCCGTGAACTTTGTAGAGCACCCAACCGAAGATTGCGGCCAGAGTAGCAACCACGCCGCTCACGATGGTGGTTGTTTCAACCATTTTGATCGTCACTCACCTTATTCTTAATGAGAACCAAAACTCTTAGAAGAAAGAAGATATTGGAGGAGTAGAGGAGAAGCGCTTATCTTATGAGACGCATGTTGCCGTGAATGAACCTCGAGGATAAATGCCCGAGACGTGCTACTGTGCAGATTAGGGAGGCCGCATAAACAGGCCGTTGTACCTTGCACAATTTGCGAGGAAGGACCACAAGGTTTGTACGCCTCGGCTTTGTTGGTGATCTTGGATGAAGTGTACAGGCGCTGAGAGCGTGGCACACCTGTTGCATCACTTCTCAAAAGTTCCGAGTTGCTTCCATCTCAACAAGGCCGAACGAACACAAACTTAGTGCACCGTAGAGTATAAATTTAATCAATTGGATATTGTTCACAAATCACCCTGAACGAAATCGTCAGTACAAAAGTCGAAGCCAGCTCGAAGTGGATCTCGCGCTGCTACCTGTGTAGCCAAGCGAAAGGATATGAGCCGTCGCGTAAGCCGTCATTACGACTATTTTACTCTATTGGCTCGCATTGAGAATTTCGAAGGTGATTTTCGATTCATCTTCACCAAACGATGTGTGAAGATGCCGGCATCGCAGTGTAATTGACCATTGGTGTAGATAGTCTTCAATGTGATCTTCAGCGGTCTGCACCTCTGAAGCTTCATCAGGTGGCAGGTACTAACTCCCTACGCAGGCGAAATGCTTAAGGCAACTGAATAATTATGCTGCAACGCGGTTGTTGGACGAATAATGCAGTTGTTCACCGCAAATGGGACATATATAGCGAGGAAATTGTTGTCACGGCGGCACGTTTCAGCGGTGGTCGATTCCATAGCGGTTGGTACAGAAGCCAGTGGCGGCTGCCATTTTCGCTCCACCTTGCCCCCACCAAATATCGAACGTCGTGACCTTTCGCTTTCATATCTAACACACCTTGAACACCGCTATGCCGCTGTTCACTATGATACCAAGATATGACTGGAGTGTCTTGACGAAACATGAGGGCATACAACAGAAATCTTCGCCATCGAGACCACAGCAAAACCCAGCACCATCATCGTTTCCTCAATTTCGCCTGCTGCCAAAAGAGCTCCAGATGGAGATATGGACGGAGGCTTTCTTCGCCAGCCAGCACTGCAGTTCCGCCGACAACTGCGCATGTCCACTACACAAATCATTCTCGAGCCGAGGACTGAAGCATGTTGATTGCGAGCCAGCGAATCCAGACTTTGACCGCAGCTGGAGCGCCAGAACAGAGTCGGAAGTTGCAGATAGTAAAAGCCGATTAACCAGATGCGGGCATTACTGCCAGTATCATTGGAAGTACGGTGAACTGGTTACGCTCGGTGATAAACCATTTCAGAGAAAACCCGATCAAATGTGCCTTCAATTTGGGAAAGCGAGGGAGCCGCAGCTGTCGGTACTCTTAAGGACTTGTCACCTGAGCAGGCTTGTGGTTCTAGAGTGTTGGAGGGAATTTCTGGATCCGGAGATGTGCGTTATATCAAGACCAGTTGGACGGAGTGGCTTTGTGCGAGAGCTAAGAGGTGATTCAAAGAGGGAGTGTCTGGCCAACTACGAGGTGTTCTGTTCTTGCGAGCCAAGGTGCACGAATTGAGACGGGTCGAGCCGAGAGGTTCTAGCGAATACGACGGGCGGCAGGCAACCGCACCAGATTAGGCGCCAACAACACCAGCAACGAATATCAAGATGAGGGGTACTGCTAGGGCGTCTTCTGTATAATCCAAGCAAAGTCATATGCCAAAAGCATCCGATTGAACCGCCACTTACCAGCTGACTGCGAATCAACTTGAGCAAGTCGCGCAACAAACTTATTGGGCACCCAGATCATAATTGACTTTCTCTCTACTCCAGTTGCCAATTCGACTGGCTCGCCAGCTTCAATAGTCAAAGTCCGGACCATCAAAGGCGCGAACAGTATGGCACAACCATCACTTTTGTTTTTTCATGGCATTCCAGTCGAGGTACAGGTTATGATCTGGGAGGCCGCCTTCGACGCTTGCGTGCACTGCTCGAATGGAATCATCGCGGACTGTACATGTCCATACCATCAGGCAAAGGCGCAAGAATGTGTAATTTGCCACCTACGACTTTCCGAGTGCAAATGCGCTCTCGCCGATATTGAAGCCAAACTAGAGCAAGCCCGTAATGGCAACATGTACTCTACTTTTAGCCGCTACAGAGGCACATGGCACATGAAGCATAATATGTGGAAGCGAGTGCCAGCGCACCAACTTGCGGAGCAGGATGAAAGGGAAAGAAACCCAATGTGCATGGATTGGTGCCATTCCTATTGGAGGTTCAATAAAAACCGCGTTCCTCGGGACATCACCCTCGCCAAAGCTTTTCGGAAAGATCAGCCCTGTTGGGCGACCGGCCAGGCGAAAGAACCGATTTTGCCGGCTTTATTGCGCACCTGTTATTTGTCTAGGACTGTGGTGATGGAGCGGTGGAGAGAACTTGTCGAGACACAGTTAAACTGGGAAGATCATTTGGAATTTTCTAAGCCGCCGAAGAAAAACAGTTTCTTGTGGCGTCTTATAGATATTGAAAGTGCTCCTCCGAGGAGGCGAAAGGCGTTTTAGGGTTGGATTGGATAGGAAATGCGAGGAACCCAACCACCGCACTTCTGCAGTTTTTACGAACAAAAAAGTGCGCCAAAGATTGAGAGCGCGCATTTCTAGACAAAGTGCACCAAATCGCACTAACTATTCAAACGCCCCCTTAGTGCTATCAGCACTTCGTCAAGAAGCTCGTCCGTGCTTAATGTTACACTAGCCTTGAGACACCATTATAAAGAATTCAACATCTCTCGGGACAGCAAACTAGTGTGCAGCAGTATGCATCTTTCTCTCATGGCCGAGTGCCCAATCTGTGTCTTGATCTCTCCCTTCTAACCTTCTTGCATTAGCCTGCTCTCTGCTCATCAAAACCTTAGTCGAAAAGCTCTGACATACAGCACGCATCATCATCTGAATCATGACTTCTTGCTCTCCACTCTTCATATGTCGGCCAGCTTGTCACAATCTACTTGGCTATTAGACTGATCACTCTCCTGTGCTTTCTGGCCTGTTTGCAATGGTTTCTTTCCTGCTCATAGCCTCAGTCGAACATGGTATAACACGCCTCATCATCCGAATCATAGCGACTAGCTATCCAATTTTGATACGAGCCAGCTCATCGCGGCTTATTTTACGTGTTAAACTGATGACCCTCATCTACCAGAAGCCATCATACCTTCTGATCCGACTCCTTCCTCACGGGCAACTTAAGTTGCCCCTCAATAGCCCTAATCTCATATCCATACCGCCTCAGCCACAACCCACGAGCAAAATCCCGCCAAGCAGCCCTCCAGCATTCCAACACCACTTCTCTAGCCAACCAGCAACTCATTAGTAGCGGCATCAGACCCAAAACCTCGGATTTTTGATAGGATTTCGTTGCACAATGGCTCTGATATCGTTGAGGAAGTATTCGACGCCGGAAAACTCGTAAGCGGCGGCTTCCCAGCCTGGAAACCAGAAGCTCTTATGGCCACATCCGTATGTTGTCGCTGATTGAGGTCAATATTTAGCTGAATGTTCTGCACTCCATTTTGAGTAGTGAAACAGGGACGTGAAGGCTGTTGCCCATATGGTGCGCTAGAGTAGGATTGGGAAGCGAGAGAAAGGATAGAAGGTTGATAGCTGGGAGGAGGTTTCGACTCGTGATGCATCTTGCGACGACATAACCTTGACAGTATGTATGATTACTAAAAAATCCCTGTTGATGAGTTGATTGATGAAATCTGTGTACAAGGTTGAACTGTCAAGTCTCTGCTGCCTTGGTCATGCAGTACCGCGTAAATCAGAGTTCCAATCAATATGTACCGATGTACTTGCTGCTTCGCTCAATAAGTGCGCCTAGGAGACTAAGAACAAGACATCATTCCACGATCATTGCTCGATGACGACAAGTGCAAGGCGCTGTGGATTATTACGCTCTTTCTGCCTCAACTTTTTCCTCTTACAGTATCGTAATGCTGCGGCATGTACCCGCTTGGGCATTTTCGAGAGTCGTCGCAGGAGAGTCCATTCTGAGATCGTTCAAACTCCTAAATTCATCTTGAATTTGAAACAAGTGATTAGAAACTGGTTGGCTGCAGCGAAGGGGAGTTTAGAGCTCTCGTCAACATAAAAGGAAGCACTGTTAACCGATTGTTTGAAGGAAAGTTCTCCCGCGAAAGCGCAAATTCCTTTTTATCTTGCCATTGCGCCATCCGAGCGTTCATGTACGAATGGGAAACTTCGCCGTCGATGAAGTCGCGGTCATCATAATCGCCCTACACAGGATAGTTGCCTTCGAATTTGGGCCACGTTGTTATTATCTCCACGGATGTTAGCCCCATCTCTTTCCAGCTTACCCCGAGGGGAATCCTACCTTCGGCTCAGTTTACGACCTCTTGAGAAGCTTTAATTGAGCCTCGATAATACTAACTGTGGCCATATACGGTATTTCGGACTTGTCGAAAGGCTTCAAGAGGTCTCTCCAGCACTCCAAGGCCACGACTTTTGCTAAATGACATGTTCGCAGAAGACACGGTACCATATTCATTTCTGAAATTGCAAGGGGCTTCTATAGGGCATCTAATACTCGCTCGAACTGATCTTCGATTTCATTCATCAATGAAAGACGAATGTCTCCATCAAAATAATGTTCCCAGAAGTCGTTATACAGATACGAACATGAAGAGGCATCGTAGTTTCAGCGGTGTTTAGGGTTGGACTTGCCGAAGCAGTAAGACGTATGCTGCTTCATCGATGTTCGAACTTTTGGAAGGGAAAAGAGTGCATATTTCCAGATCGTTGCGGAAGCTCAATGGGAACGCGAGCAAAAGGGTGCAACGTCACCGAAGAGGCGGTTTGTGTGTTCTTATTGGCCGTTGCTAACTGTGTATGACTTTGGGGACTTTGCTTGGAGATGTAGTGAATAGAGGATGCGGTGTACGATGGGATACTTCGCGCTTGCTGGTACAAAGGTGCTTTCTATTGTGTAACCCACAGCGCCAAGTGAGGGGCAACAACACTCGATCTCGACATATTTGCACATCAACCGGTTTTAGCTGGCGACTCACAGCCTCAGGTTGCAAATGTTCGCTCTCACACAAGTACAGTGTTTCATTTCTGCTTGTCTCGCATCTGCTAACCAGTATGCCAGGCATATTCATTCGGCTGAGGCAACAATAAGTACCCAAATAACGTTGTATGAGGAGTTCCTCCGCCGACCTAGCACGAGTCCTCCAAGGATGCTGTATGAAGAGTTCCTTCAACTCGCCATACCTCCGATAGTCTTTCACTCCTTCCCACGTTCTCCAATCGAGCTTCAAATCGAAATCTTCAAGTCTGCTTTCTTCAACACGCCAGATCTTAAGGAGTGGATCAATTACAATCTTCCTGGCAGACTGCTCTGGGCTCTACATGCTCTGTGTCGAGATGTGAAAGCGAAGCGTGCTTGGACGTTCTGGGAGGCGCGTTGGCCCCGTTGGGGCACTGAAGGTGTGATGATCCGCGTAAAAAACCCCCTTGCATCTAACTCTGCTCGACACGGGATCCCGTCTCCAAGCATCACCAGAGTCTAATGTTACTTCATTGCTATATGCTTCGTGACTCTCAAGATTGGTGGCACTGGAGACGTGGAGGGAGCTACTTTTCCGACATGTGGGAGGCAAAATTGGCCCCTACGCGGACGTCTTCTGGTTTCTTGACGCTCTCTGGAGGGAGCGTAATGGTCGTCTGTCATCAACCACCGCGCGAGGACCCTAGGCGGATGGGGAACAAGTTTCAAGAGTAAAGGAGTATCGGGAAGCTCATCGTTAAGAAAAACGAAAGCGACGCCGAAGAGGGGGTGCTGCTAACCGGTCGGCCGTAAGAGTGCTCGATTCATAATTGCTTTCCAGTAAGAGCAAGGGGCCTTAATTGGGGATTACGAGAATGCTGTCTCGGTTGGTGGCCAATCACCGCAATACATCCTCTTTTCGCTCACCATAATAAAGAGTGTCAAGTACGATGAAGAGCCAAGGCTGAGATTTACTGGCTAGCGCGACGGCCTAAACAAGGAATTATTTCCGAGGAACAATGTTATAAAGGTCGTGACGTTCTACTGAGGACCTCATTCTCACTCAGATTAGAATGTTGTGGCAAGTTCATCTATTCCGTCGGTCTCGTCCTCACACATCACGAGTTGAATTTGGCCTAACTTTGGAGACCTCTACGCTGCATTCTCGACCTTTGGCTGCTGCTGCTTCTCTGGAGTATCGAATGGCTTTTGGGCCCAGACACGACGATTGTTCTCGTATACGTGGTAGTTCTTATCAAGCTCACTAGAGAGCTTGGCGACCCAGACCCCCACCTCCTCCGCGGTCCAAGGGGTCGGTTCTCCGAACTATGATCGTCAGTACAGCTGCGCTGCCCCTTCAGCGACCTTTGGGCACAAAAAACTTACCTTCGTGAGAAGATACATAGCCCAGCCTTCTAAGCCTTTCTTGAAGTGAGCCAGCTGCGCTCGGCCGGCGTCCTTGTACACTGGGTGTTTGGCCCAAGGCCCAATTGGCACTTTGAGGAACTTCTCCTGGACCTTGGTAAAGCCAACGCTCTCCATAAATTGCTTCATGTCGTCATAGAGATCTAGCGATCTTCCTGACTTCGAGGCTGCTTTGCGGAGTAGCGGCCCGAAACCCTTCAAGCAGGAGTCGTCAGGCAATCCGTTATCGTCGCACAGGATGTCGATCTTGAACTCAATCTGGAGAACTGGTTAGCGTTGAGCTCGAATGAGGAGCAACTTGTTTACATGCTCGATCCATCCTCCAGGCTGCAAGTTACTGTCGAAGTTAGCTAAATTCTGAGAGCGGAATTTTCATACTGACTCGTAGGCCTGCTTGTAAAGAAGACGAAGATCTTCGGTTCTAAAGGACCCAAGCAGCAGTCTCATATGAATCAGATCAAACTTGATATCCCAGGTCCATGGCTTAAGCATATCATCCACCTGGCGTACTCGTTAGCTTACAACTGAAGCGTAGCTCTATGGGTGCTACTCACCTCAAGGACACAATTGGGGGGAACGAAGTTTTGTGGCGGCGGGTAGAGATCCACGCCGCGGACAGACACTGACGGAATTAGTTAGCTGGACAAAACAGAGTGCTAGTCAGATATCAATGGCTGTACTCACGATTCGGAAAAGCATCAGCAACATCGATAGCCCAGGATCCATCTCCTGTCCCCAGATCCAGGACATGCTGTGCTTTCTCCGAGATAGGACTGCGGAAAAGAGGATTCTTCTGCCATGACTCCAGGACTTTGAACATTGTATGCACAGCCTCCATGGACTCGAATTGCTTGTCGTCGGATGGCACGAAGTACTCTCCATGACCCTCGCGGACCGTCTGGTAGCGTCTTCCGTGCTCCACCATTCCTTGAAACACTTTGCTGGCGATCGAGGTTGAGCCCCTGGTCCTGCTATCAGCAGACGTTCAGCCCTGACTGGGTCAAACGAGAACTCACGAGTAGATAGAAGAACCATAGGCGGAGTCATCATCCTATTCGTCCGTCAGTAAACTTGCTGTAACGTTGCTTCACACTGTCTTACAGCTTCTAGGTCAGTATCCTCCGTCAAAGGCTCATCAGATAACTGATTTGCTGGCTGCATAACGGTCGGTTCAGGTGCCTGAGCAGGCTCTTCATGCTCGTTGGCAGAGGCAGCGTGGCTAGCTTGAGTATCAGCCATTATGAAATTCTGGGAGAGATCGCTCTTTTCCCACGAGTATGCGAGTAGATTCTTAAACTTATGAGTCCGGCGCTGTTTCCAAGCTCGGGTTTTGAGGAGTCTGAGCAAGTCGGGGATATAAATATAAAGGTCCCTCCCAAAGTTACTGGGCGTGTGAAACGTGTAAACCCAAGCTCATTTCACATGCATAATTCTTGCTCAATGCTACCCCGCGAGATGTAGCTGGAAAATATGATCACACCAACTAGTTGGCCGTTCGAGGCAGGGGATGCAGAAGCATGGTTTCGACAACATGCCCCACGAAAAACCGCTTCAAGCCTCCTCGTCCTCATGGAATTCCAGCCCATTCTTACCAAAATTGTAATAGCCACTCCTGGCCTTTGATCTCAGGCGTTTCTTCGCAAACCGTACGGAGTACTCGTAGATGTTCTCGAGCCCTAAAGTGTAGCTACGGGGGGTCATGCACTCCGTGGCGAGCCCCTGTCACGGCCAAGAATAACCCCTTGTCAAAGCTGAAAAACTCCGTGTAGTCGGCTTCGCGGAGCTGTTTACAACCTTCCCGAGCGACCTTATATGCACGCAATTTCAAAAGGCCGTTTAGCTCCTCGAATCCAGTTACGATCGGCCCCGAAAAGATCAAGAACCACACCATATTCTCTTATGCCATTCTCGCTTAAACCATGCTTAGCGTTATCAATGAGCATCATGTCAAATTCTCAAGTTATTAACCCGACTGTACTCGGACTACATTAACAGCACGAAGAAGCTTCAAAGACGTTAGAACGAGCCGACTTCAAATACACTGCGTTCCTTAGCATCAGCCATGCTACTTCAAAGCCTGTCAGCTTTCCTACTGGGGTAAAATTGCTTCAAATTGGACGACCATAAGGTTAATCACTACTAACACAACCATATATCGTCGTCGCCAACAGCACTAACAACATGATTGCACCAATGAGTTAGACTGATACTCCTCGTAAAGCCACCTCAAAGAAGAGCAAGAAGGCCGCTGCTACGCCAAGGCTTTAGCTAAGACCCTAGCTGAGGAGCAGATGAGCCCTTCGCCTTCCTGATTTTTCTTGTCTCCAGCAAGAAGGTCAAAGCATCCACGGCGCCGTTCACTTTCGGCAAGCGCAAGGAGCTCTAAAGCTTTTTCCCTACTTTATATTTACTAACACTAGTAACGCGCATAAGCAGAGCTCATATTACTTTACCGCTGAGGACGATGCCAGAGGATTACAATGTGTCTTCCTCACCGCCCGTTCTTTCATACTGCTGCTGAGATCAATTGGTCCCATTTGACACTTCTGTCGAGCCCCCACGTTAGGTAACATTGATCATAGGCGTCCTTGTGCTGCTGAGTTGATCTTCAAGCTATTGCTTTGGTTTATGTACCCAGATATTCTATGCCTGTTTTTATAAGTCACCTCAAAGCTACTCAACCTCATCCCCGTCATGATAGACCATGAGCTTAAGGCCACATGGCCCCCTACTGCCAAGCTTCGCCCATGTTCATTTGGGACACAACTAGTCTTGATCATCCAATGCGCTCGTCCAAAGGCATAGGCTTGGTCCGCGAACCGCAGTGCTGCTTCTGAATACGATTTTGCTGAGACTTACACTGACTTCCACTGTCCATTTGGGTCCTCTATCCATTGCCTAGTATACCGACCACCCAATCTTCCCCCTCCCCATCTTCCCACGCAGCAAGGTCCAGGAGCCACCCTGCACAGCCCATCTTCCACGCCACTCAAACCAAGCAGACCTCAACGACCGCCCCATTGCCCTATTTCCTGCTTCCCACTCCACTGTCCAGTCTCCCCTTGGCGTGCGTAAGAGAGCGGGAGTCCAGCATCCAAGTGCCAGGTTCCAAGTCCTACCAGCCAGTTGTTATATAACCCTCCCTACCTTCCCAAGGAACAAGCTACCGCGTCACCAACAAACCGGGCTAAAAGTACCAGGACCTGGGCTGACCGCAGCGCCAGGGTGTTTAACATCCGGTATTTACGCCATCGTGCTTCTTCCCCGGGCTGCGACGTTATTCCCAATCTCATGATCGACGATAAGAATGTTGCACATATTGTCATCTATCGTTCATCTGTTACCGTTCTAACTGCTGCCATGGATAGGAACTGAAAAGTAGCTGCCAGACCAGGTATGTGGTGTCCGAACATTTCTGCCCCTCTCGGTTCCGAGTAAGGAACCAAAGCAGAGCTTCGGCATGGGGCGTGAGGAAGAGCAGCGAGAGACACACGGCAAGCATAACACAGTTGCACTGATGATAGTTTACGCTGTTGTATTCTCCTATCATGCGGATAGGACGTATTATATAGCTATGTTCTTCTTGCGGTTGTAATACCAATGCTCATCCAACCTCTGCTAATGCAGGGTAAATGAAGAGTTGAGATTTCTTTCTTTCGCGCAACAATGCCATGCGTCTTGGAGATTCTCTCCTTTCCTTGCCATTTCTCAACCATCTCTCGACCCAAAATAGCCAGGGAAAACTCCATCTCCGTCTATACCCTGACGCCACGGAATATAGTGAAACGCATCGATCCTCCCGCAAATCCATTTCTCGCACGATCATTCGCCTTCGTCTACGACCTCCTGCTTCGGCCTCCTGCTTCGGCCTCATATCCCGACGACACACATTTTATACCTTTTCAATCAGCGATCCTATCATCGCTGGGGTATCAGAAACAAACGAAATGATATCTCTCTTGCACTCCCTCCTCGCTACTTCCTTCTCTCCCGCCACCTCTCCTCCCTTTTCCCTCCAATACCATACTCTGCTCTTCTCTCCTCCTCTACTCACTTCTCAGCACCAAAGCCCACAATATCAAGTATCTTACTACTAACAGCCGTAGGGTACCCTCGTCCCAGCATCTCTTGTACCACCCTCATAGCATTCGTCCTCTCGCCCTTCGCCACATACGCCCTCGTCATAGCTTCATAAGTACTCGGCTCCCTCTTATCCCTCCCCAGCATCGCATACACACCAGCCGCCCTGGTGATATCACCCTCATTTGCCCAGCCATGGATAAGACTGTTTGCGATATACGGCGTAAGCTCAACTTTCTGATTCGTCATTTCGGTAACAAGGGCAGAGGTCTCGGACACAAGGTGGGCAGCGACGAGGGACTCGACCATGGCCTGATACAGACAGGCAGCTGGACGAATTGAAGCATCGGCCATCACGGAATCAAAGATTGAACGCGCACCATCGATATCGTGGAGCACGCAGCCCTTGGCGTGAATCAGACTCGCGTAGTGCACGGCATCAATCTTTTCGCCAGACGCACGGATGGAGTCGAGGACTGCTTCGGCTGCAGCCATATTAACAGGTTCGAGTGTGGCGTGCGTATCGATGAGTAGCTTGTATGTATGCGAAGTCGGTTGAATGCCGCGTGCCGTCATACGGTTGTGATACTCCAGAACCTTTTGCTTGTCCCTCTTCGTGGTGAGGAAGAACTGCATCAGCGAATTGTAAGGCGCAGGACGGGCTTTGTAGTTCGGCATGCTCTCCATTTCTTCAAAGAGTTCCTCGGCAAACTTCTCATCCGACACTCTGCACAGAGCGTTGACGATCGTGCCATAAGTGACTGATGTAGGTCTGATCCCAAGCGCTCTCATCTCGGCAAAGTAGAACAAGCAGTCGTCGATGCGGCGTGCTTTCCCGAGCTTGCCGATAAGAGCATTGTAAAGAAAGCTTGACGGCTCCACACCCTCAGACTTGGCCTGGTGAAAGATCTTGACTGCCTCGGATGCCTCGTCAAAGGTTCTAGTTGACTCTTTCAATGTGGTGATGTACAGACCGAAAGTGTTAGCCGTTGGAGCAGCGCCAATCTCGCGCAACTCTTGGTGAAACTGTGCGGCTGCGGATCTGTTGCCAATGGTGAGACAAGCGCCCACCATGGCATCGAGAATGCTGACCCAGCCGTAGCGCACAACCTGGTACTGTGGTAGCATTGGCACGTCGGTCTTCGCCATGGCGTAGATGTCGTGCACGAGATCAGTCCGACCTTCGCGAGCAGCGGCACTAATGAGTTTCGCGTAGGTAATGTATCTTGGGTGGCGGCCTGCACGACGGATGTTACCGAAGCGTGCCAGGGCCTCATTGAGACGGGAAGTCTTGACGCGGGCAGACATTCCGCGCTCCAGATCATCAGCAATGAGCGCCGAGCCTTTGAAGTCCGTGGACGCGGCGTAGGGATCGAAAGAGTCCTCGAATGCTGGCTGGCGGATAGGCTGGTTGAAATGAACAGGCATGTGTGGTGACTGGAAGAATACTGGGTGAACCGGTTGAGGGTGCGCAACGACGCGTGGATCCACGATGTTGTTCTTAGCCGTGTACTCCTGTATCAAATGGATGCCTTCATCCACCTCATCGGCAAGATGTGCGTTAGACGGCGCAGAGTCTTTGATGCGGCGGAACATAAACTCGCTCTCCGTCAAGCCCTGAGCCACATGTCCAGATCTGATGAGCGCGAGAGCATACATTGCAGTTGGCTCGATGAAAGCATTCGAGACCGTCGTCTCTGGCGCACAAAGGATCTGCCAGAATCTGCTCGCCTCAGTCGCCTGTCCTGAACGGATACAGTGTGCCAAAAGAGCAATCGCCGACTTCTCGACCGCGATATGGTTGTGTGGGATACGGCTGAAGGCGTCCATGGCCGCAGCGCTGTCTCCGGCATCAGCGGCGGCGACGGCGACCTTGCTGATGACTGGGACCTTTGAAGAGTAGTCGAGTTTCTCGGCCCATGCGAGAGCGTCTGCAAAAGCGCTCTTGCCAATAAGTCCGTCGACGAGGCCATAAGCGATGATGGTCTCGACCACAGCTGGATTTTGCTCCCTGTCTGCGATCTTCTCAAAGAACTCCATCGCTCCAGGCATCTTATCCGAATCGATGTATGCCTTGACCACAGCAGCGTAGACACGCGCATCCTGACGATCCGGGATCTGGATCATGGCGTAGTTATCAGCCACGGCGAGATCTCTGTACTCGGTGTAGCAGACTTCGACGGCATTGACCAAATCACGCACGGAAGCGTAGGCATTGATCATTGCTGGAAAGGTGGCAGCCAGAGGGACAACCTTCTTCATCTCCATGTCGTCGTAGAAGCGTGCCATGTCAGTGATACGCTTCTGCTCCGCACACGCCGCGATGAGCTTGTAATAAGTCTCAGCGGGGAAGACACGATCCCTATTACTCGCCATAGCAATATCAAACATCTGGATAGCATAATCGAGTCTATCATCCTCGGACAGGATATCAAACTCCAACTCGCTGCTAGCAAGCATGAAAGTGCCCTCCTTATCCATGCCTCCAAACCTCGTCCTCTTCTCCTCCAACGACTTCTTCAAGCCGTTGATCTCGAGACTCCTCTCTGCCATAAGGCTAATCAATGTGTTGTACGTCGCCGTATTAGGCGTCACCTTGCGGCGCAGCATATCCGAATACACATCAAGTGCCTTGGGCACAACTTGGATCTTCTCGCACGGGAAGTGGATGGCGGCATCGAGGAGGGCGTTGTAGGACTCGGCGATGGGCTTGATGCCGGCGACGAGCATGGACTCGAAGACGGCGGGGATCTCGGCAAAGCGCTCCGATTGGGAGAGCTTGGTGAGGTGCTCTGCGTAGGACAGGGACTGGAGATCGGAGGTGCTCGGCTGTGGTGCAACCGCAGACAGTGGTGTCTTTCTGAACTCCTCCAGGCTGAGTGGCGGCGTGCGAACACCAGCTGAGATGACCTGGTCGAGGCCATTGATGTGGATATCTCTGATCTGCTGTGCAAGCTCTGGCGTCACTCTGCCCTCCTCCTCGATCCCCTCCGCAATGCTCCTCTCCACCTTTTTCAAGTGGTCCAGAGCACTCGTGCTGTGAGACTTCTCTAGAACAGGCCTGGAAGCAGCAACATACTGGCTGACTTCCTCCCCGATCTCGACGGTTCGTGGCTCAGTCTCCGGTGCACTAGGCTTCCACTCAATGCACTTTGTGAACTGAAACTGGGTCCACTCCTTCTCCGGCTCGCCTACTGGATGCTGTTTCTTCCAAGCATCAAAGTAGGCCGCAAGACCTGCATGATTTCCAGCAACAAGTATAGCTTCCGTGCGTGGCTCTCTCTGAACAACAACAGTTCCGGCAGCACCTACGCTGGAGCTGGTGTGAAATGCATTCTTGAACGTGTGCGGTAGCTTGCCACCTCTATGATGGTTGCGACGGGAGAAAGGTGTGCGGTTGTGCTGGTTTGGGTAGGAAGACGGGTGAGTGGCGGCAACGACGGATTGGGCGTAGCCGTGAGTGAGAGTCTTTCCGAGGCCTTGACGTGCAAGATTGGAGTAGAGATTCGAATAAATCGGCATTTACAAGAAGGTTGGACCTCTCATTGATGGGAGGTGAAACTGTGGTGTTTGAGTTAGTTCTTGTGAAGTAAGGTGTGCGGGCGCAAACGGTCAAACGATCAAACGCGTACCAAACTTACAAGTAAAGATTGAAGAAACGGCGAATGCAGGTTCATTGACAGCTCCGGCTGTCAACAAACGCGCTATTAATTGGGTATGATTGATTCGAAAGGCAGACTCGAAAGGCAGACTCGATCGTCGAGTCAATGTTTTGATGCGTAGCTTGATCTGTAATTTTAATCCCCTGCTATTGAAACCCTAGTTTTTGATCCCTAGTTTTGATCCCTGAAGACCAAAAGAAAACTGCTTGGTTGCGTAGTTAAAGTTGTCGTGGTTGTGAAACCAGCACTTTGATCAAGGGAAGATTGGACGTGTGGCAGCCTGTCGATTGATATGTGTAGCCTTAGGCTGGTGACTCGGGGATAGGTACACCGTATCGTGTTTGAGTATCTGTGTAGCGCGAATAGCTGTCCTCGCTCGGATCTGGCCAAATATCGAGGTTTGCAAGTGATGACGAGTCCAATTTTCGGGACAAGGAATGCAACAGCTGCAGTTTCAGTTCTGCAGCAGGGTCACTAGGAGTATCGCTTAATGATCTTACAGGAAGACCGGAAGATGGACAGGGCAAAATCAAGATTGAATTGCCAGGAGCTTGTATGCTGGTCGGGAAAGGTCGCGGAGGATAAAGGTTGAATTGGGAGAGGGATCTTTGCAATCTCAAACTTCGTATATCTACAATCACAGCGTTCTGCGGTGTTTCCAGTCTTTCTCGATCTTTGTGTGGTTGGTGAGTCTTTGTGTGGATGGTGCGTTTTCTCGATCTTTGTGTGGTTGGTGCGTCTCGCCCCTGCCAGGCCGCGCTGGAGCTGTGCCGCGCCCGCTCGAGAACGTTCCGGGTTGGTGCGAATTTGAACCGGCATTGTTGTTACGGGGATTGGTCCACTGTGAGTCAAGTCCGTCAGGACTCCACCGACGTGGCTTTACATCCCTTCCATCCCTTCCATCACTCCCATCACTGTCAGGTCTTCCATCTTCCATCATCTCTCACGGACTTCAGCTGTCTTTGTCCTTCCGTCATAGTTCACCCTTTCATGTCTCTCCGCCTTTCCATTCTAGACCGGGTTCAGCCTAGATCATCTCATTCCCTTGGGGCCCATTGGTGCCGCCGTCAGGAAGTCCACAAAACGCTTCTTCCCCACAAACTAGTCTATCAAAATTTTAAACTCCCTAGGGTGTACGAGAGAACAGCATGGAACGCTGGCCACGAGAAGGGCTGTCTGTGTCCGAGGCGGCCAGGAGTCCTGTCAACAATTATGTGGCGTGGCGGCAAAATTACAACACAGTTATGCACCAGCAGATTATCATTTATAATTAATTGCTATTAAGTGTTATTGATTATTGTTAATTATTATTAATTTCTATTAATTTTTGTAGAGGAGAAAGATGACGCAAACGTACGCACGTAATATCTTATAGTTGCATGTCTGTTCAAATCAGGCAGGCCTATATATCCCTATATGTAGTAATGCTTTGAACTACTATTTCATTGTTATCTTGGGTACTGTACCTCCTTCGTAGATCTTTGGGTAGTGTACTGTACCTCCTTCGTAGATCTTTCCGTAGAGCGCCGGTCCCAGACTCTTCTTAAATCCGGCGCTTCTGATCCTCGGGCCAGCGGCACAGATGCTATTCTTGTGGGATTTTTTAAACTTGGCTCCACAGGGAAACTCCATCCCCACTCTACCTTTGATCTGTCCACTTCCGGTAAGACTGAAAATGGCACGTTCCTGTGAAGAACGTTTGTCAAACTCCGCACAGCCGCACAGCCGCACAGCCGCACAGCCGCACAGCCACACAGCCACACAGCCACACAGCCACACAGCCACACAGCCACACAGCCACACGAAAGCAGGAGGCACGAGGACAGCACAGCTTTCACGCTGATCTACAAACCTTCGTGTTGCCACCGAGTGTGTTATGTGGAGTAAGACGTGTTCCCGATCCTTGAGGCATGGGACTAAGCAGGACTGGATTGCCCTCGTAATCTCGCGTTCCCGATGATCTTAGTCATGTGATCTGCCGACCCTTGTCGCTTCACTACCCGCCAAAAAGGGCTAGTCTAGAGTGACAGCCTCCTGACATGCTCAGCCTTGCTACTATCCACGTGGGGGATTATCGATGCTGGCCACCATCTATTCCTGATCTTGATCTAGTATCGTTGATACTTCGGTTTACAGCCTCCTACTTACCGTGACGTCTACTCCAACTCACATGGCCCCTTCCGCCGTTTCGCAGCCTTCGGTTGCGTCAGCACCGGGAAAGGTGCTCCTTGCAGGAGGATATCTCGTGCTTGACCGTGCATATACTGGCTTAGTATTCGGGCTGAGTGCTAGAATACATGTTGTCGTTACGGCTGGAGACGAAGAAGAGAAGACGGAGGGTGAGGATACATTGGTGGTCGTAAAAAGTCCACAATTTGAGAACGCAGAGTGGAGATACAAAGTGAAGAGTGAGAAAGGTGAAGGGGGATGGAAAGTTGAGGTCGAGCAGATCGAGAGGTATGTCTATTTAACATTCATACCTATTCCATCCTCTACTTTGCAAGCAAGGCTCATGTTCTCTTCACCTATTGCAACCTGCATGGCTAGCTGCACATTCGAACCTATACACCGATTAAGCAACCCACACATTTACACCTTCCCTCGTTCTCAGATCACGTTACCCATCCTTTCCCTCCATTATCTTTCATCCAGTCTGCCTATGCTTCTACTTTTCTTAATCAGCCAACTAACACCTCCCCAGCCCATCAGGAGGAAAAAACCCGTTCGTCCACTCCTCAATCCTGCACACCCTCGCCCACACTCAAGTCTCCCTCCCCCCAACCCTCCACATCACCATCCTCGCAGACCGCTCGTACTACTCCAACACCCCTGTCACGCGCTGCTCGTCATCCGCTTCCTCTCAATTCCCTGAATACGGCGTCCCATTATCCGCTGCCCACAAGACAGGCCTGGGTTCCTCCGCAGCCCTCACAACTGCCTTTTGCTCTTCACTCCTCAACTACCTCTCCCCTTTTTCTTCCATCTCACCCTCTTCGCCAGCGGTAGAACAGATCGAGAAGCGTCGTCGCGAACTACACAACCTCTCTCAGATCGCGCATTGCCAAGCTCAAGGAAAGGTAGGCTCCGGCTTCGACGTCGCAGCCGCAGTCTACGGCTCTTGTCTCTACAGGCGCTTCTCCCCCGCCTTGCTCAACACCTTACCCGAATCCTCCCATCCGTCGTTCTCAACCGCCGTCCGCACCCTAGTGAGTGAAGGAAAGAATGCGGAGGGATTACGGACAGAATGGGATTTTGAAACCACCAAACGCGGGGTTGAAGTGCCAAAGGGGTATAGTTTGGTGATGTGTGATGTTGACTGCGGCTCCGAAAGCGTAGGGATGGCTAAGCAGGTTTTGAAATGGAGGATGGAGAGCCCTGCTGATGCTAAGAGATTGTGGGATGGATTACAGCAGGCAAATGACGATCTCGCCATGGTCCTGTCGACCGGCGATGAGGAAATCATCGCGGAAAAGATAAAGATGGTTAGAAGTTTTGTTAGAGAGATGGGTGACAAGTCTAGCGTCCCAATTGAGCCTGAGTCGCAAACCAAGCTTCTGGATGCGGCAAGTGAGGTGGACGGTGTGGTTGGTGGTGTGGTTCCTGGTGCTGGTGGGTATGATGCCGTCGTTCTCCTCGTTCGTGATGACGCGGAGACAACTAGCAGGCTTGAGAAGTTCCTGGAGGAGTGGAGCGCTCAGGTGGATGGAAAGGTTCGCCTCCTCGGCGTCAAGGGGGAGATGGAGGGTGCGAGGATCGAGAATGCTACAGGGTACTCCGAATGGCTATAGAACAGAGACAGCAAGTAGGGGACCTTTTGGTATTGGAAGGCGGTATATCAGTGGTGGTAGCATTCTGGATAGAGGTAATAGTAGTGTTTCCGGCACTGAGCTCATCACCTTCCAGAGCTTGTCTAAATCCATGGCGCTCGTACTGGAAGCATGCTCAACACGACAATCACTCCCAGCTGAACTCTCGCACCTTCAAACAGCTTTGCATCGTCCACCAAGCTCAGACGCCCATAAGTGTGATGGTGGTTGAAATAGTGTCTCGATAGAAGAACATCTGCTCAGCATCGGCCTTTATATACCTAATACAAATCTAAGTTGCGAAAACTAGTTTTCCTTATCCGACAACCAAAAATAGCTGTTTCCGATCAAGTCGCAGTCCTGTATACCTGGCAAACGTTCGCTTTTCCACCAGCCACTTAATGCCGATAATCCCTTCAAGCGATGGCGATAGCGCCAACAATGACCGCAGCCCGGCAGCTCTAAGCGTTTGACCTGAGAAAGCTCAGAGCCTCATCCTGAGCGTTCGTCGAGGCCGATTTTGAACTGCTGGGCGTTCGTTCGTCCAACCGTCTCCTTTGGTCAAACGCACGTATGAACTGAGCATCCAAACCCAACAGACCACGCAGTGGCAACAATCCAGACCATGTATACTCTTCAACTTAAATTGTGATCGCTTCGAGGAGAAACATGACTGCGTGGTAAGTTGGCTTTGTACACTCCTTGCGTTCTCGGTGCTGGGTTTGATACTCCGTCCAGGTAAAAACAAATCAGATAAGTTATAAGGAGTGGCATTTAGGGCAGTAACCGGTTAACGGCGATGCGGATACTGATGGCTTATATCGGTTTGTGTGCTAGCTTTGAACTTGAGTTGAACTCGTAAAACGATGTATAGGTTGCGTGAGAAGCAGGGGCCAAACGGGAGGCAAACAGGGGACAAAAAGGGGGTGAAGGGTAGTGTTAACCGCTTCTGTATGTAGGCATGTTATAAAGGGCTCTTCCAATAATTCCCAGGAAGAGGTCTACTTCATATGTTCGTTTGAATGGCTAATTTGTTCCGTTGTAGAAGCAGTCTAGCTCGGAGACTTGCACAGCTTTGAATACTTTTTTCTCCTTAGACTTTAGGTTTCTCGACGCCGACAATTAAGCTCACTGATTTGAAATGAGTTGCACGGAATACCGGCGACAGCAGTATCTATAGGGTTGAAAACCGCTGGTCCATCCTCTCTTTTGAAGCCCCAATCAGGAGCTTTTATACAACAATATGGGAGGACCTCAAATGCGCTGAGCGGCTAGGTGGCAAGTCATGAAATCGATCTTAAGCTGAAGTTTTCTTGGTGGAGAAGGAAAGATTAGGCGTAGAGTAGCTGGTCCTGTATAGAGTTCGAACTGTTGACTTGGATGACAAAACGTGAAGTCGACTCGACTCGTCAAAGCTGCCCTTGGGAATATTGCTCTACGACCCGTTTGCTTTACAGATAATGGATGAGGCGTCCGTCGTTCGCAAAATGGCGTGAGCAGTATCTGTCTATTTGCCAGGGGTTTAGAGTTGATGACGGCAAGAGCAGCAGTAACAATAAGACATATCCGGGCATTGACAACAGTATACAGTATATGTCCAAGCTTGCCCTCATTCCGCAGCCACACATCAACTTGGCTGCTCTACGCAGCGGGACCAAAGTACTCTCAGCTACAAAGGCAAGGCTGCTTCAAGCAAATTCACCAAGGCGCCCTGCACTCGGTACCCAATTTCCTCCTTAAGAACTCAGCCGTGAACCCATAATTCCGACCCACCATACTCCCAATCTCATCCGGCAACAGTTGTCCCGTCGTCTGCTCAATCAACGTCCTAAGCATCATCTCGCAATTATCATCGCTCCTTGGCCCATACTGGTGTCATGTGGTCAATTCCGGACTTCTTAGCAGCTTCTGTTTCGAACACAAGGTCTTTTCAGCAGTCGTCGGTTGAAGCTCGATTGGGATATATGTCGTTGTACCGCCAGCCCTCGTATATGTGGTCCTGAGTTGCTCGTGATGCGGGGTCGTGTCTTCCCTTTTTTATCATGACGGTTGTTCTTTCCCTAAATTAGGCGCCATATAAGCGCGCGCGGCCTCGTCGTGTCAACAATTAGCCCTCGGGGGTTTCATAGTGAAGTTGGTTATCACATCTGATTCTGATGGGTTGGCGGCAATGGCGGGTGGTTCCGGGGACCCGAGTTCGAATCTCGGTGAGACCCAATGGTCAACCATGTTTCGCATTCTGTCCTCTTCTTTGAGTTCGATGGTTTGGGGCATTAATGGCTGTAGCTCAATCCGAAGACAGATGTCGTCGGTGATGAGCTGTAAAGGTGAGGCGATGAGAGGGCATGGCGATGATGTTGTGCTTGGCGCCGGCAATACTGTGCTTCTGTACATGAGGCACCCATGTCTTTTCCGGCATAGGACGCAGCTATAAGGAGAAAAGCGAAAACGAATAATCGAAATCATGCATCCGAAATTCCGAAAGAACATTCAGCACTCTTTCCAGGGGTAAAGCCAAGTTTTGTTGTTCTCTTGCATCAAACGTGGGAAGAGAACGTTATCGTCATCCCATCTTGGATCTCCGAGGTGTCATGATCTCCAACTTGCATCGATCGGTTGTCTCGATTGGTCAAACCGGCCTGCTGCACTCAATTGGGTGCATTTGCATATTTTATTGGTCTTCACCATTGGTTGTAAACTTGGAGAACTCTCAGCCACTCAACGATAAACAACAAGAGAAGAATAAAATGACAACAAACCAGAAACTTCAGAACGCCATGTAGCCATACCGAGTGTTACACGCGTCTAATGGTGCTGGCTGGGCATCGCGGACCCGATAGAAAGGTTGACGGCTTGCCGATGTCTATCATGGCAGGCTGCATGAGTTGACAGCTTGACAGCGAGGATGACGAACTGGTCGAGAGGACATCGAGATGGTGAACCTTGTGTAGTAAAGACGATTCTGCCGTGATATTATTTATCTTGTCGAGTCCTCCCTAAACTGCAGCGTTTAAACAACATAAAAAGACGCTAAGTTTGTATCGAGGTGCCAATGTCAATAGTGTCGATCTATAATGTTCTGTTCCTGGGCTAGAGCGGCAGTTCGCTGTCACTTTTTGGTACCCGCCGGCCAAGACCCCTTACCGCCCACTAATTGAGCGACAGGTAATTTCAAAGTTGGGGAGCGTCAAGACTAAAAATATCGGGACCCCTGAGTCCCAGTTCTTGTAACTCATGTCGTCTCGGACTTGATTCCTTGCAGATACTCCACAGTATATTCCCAACTTCATTATCGTAGTCTTTCATTCAAGAGAGGCTGATTGAAGCTCTGTTTGTGTTATACAACTTCGTCAATCGCTGTCAATCGCCAGCGCAACCTTGGTTGATACCCAAGGACCCTCGACAGCCTTATCAACTCAAAAGTCTCCCGCCCGCGCATGAAACCACTCCACAACTGAAGCGCAATTGGATACTCTAGCATAACCATCGAAAGACTATGCGATTTCACCATTTTCTGCATCAGATTATCAACAAGTAACAATCAGCACCAACTGAGAAGGCGAGCCTCGAGGTCAACATGCCAAACTTCTTCTCTCGCCTGAAGGGGAAAGATGGCGCTGTGAAGGCGAAGAAGGGAGAGACTCAGCAGATTGATGTTGCTCCGCCGAAACCAACATGGACTGATGCATGGGCGAGAACGAGTGTTGAACCGGAGGAGATCCAGGAATTGATCCACTACTGCACTCAGGAGCTGAAGAGCAAAGGTATGGTTTCAGCCTCTGCCAGACAAAATGGGAGATTCCAGGATGACTGGAAATAACAAAAATTGAATACTAACTGCGTGCTAGCTCTCGAGGTGCCATTGTTTCTTCTTCCATACAGACCGAACACCGACCCTTGTGCAGCGAGGACATTCATAAGGAACTTCTTCAAGCAGAAAACACTGCCGCACGGCGAAGATTTAAAGAGCGATTTGAGATTGACAGATGCGCCGGTGTTGATCAGTATTCTGAAATGGTGCTGGAGCAGATTGGCAGGAGGAGTTGTGAGCTGGGACGCATACGAATTGTTCAGAACTGGAGAGCAAGGTACCTACATAATGCAGTCGCTGTTGACGAGCATGCACTAACTGAGTCCCACAGATTCGAACATGGCGAGAGACTCATTCGCAACCTTCATACCTCTAAGCGTAGACTCCGACGCCAGAACAAAGATTATCTTTGACTTCTTCGAGCTTCTCGCCGCTATCGCAGCCAATGCTAAGACCAACGGACTTGGAGGAAGGAAGCTGTCCAGATACGCAGGATGGTGGGCATTCGAGCACGCAGACTCCGGAAAGGGGTTCGATTGGGGATACAAGGGTTGGACGGTCGCTGCCGATGCCACGAGTCATTTGTTTTTCGCATATCTGAGGTCTATGTCCCCAGAAACTAGCCATGGCCTTACTGGCATCTCGACATTGCCTCGTTCGCTGCAAAAACTGGTCGCTGAGACGGAATACCCGCCAGAGACGCCAAGATTGATGCTTTATACTACGCCAAAGATCGTCATGATTGTAGACTTTGTGTCGCCAAACCCATTCGCCTTGCTGAACAGAGCAAAGAACTTCCAGTACAGAGACCAGGATGCGGCGTTGCAGGAGTTCTCGAACTATGAGGATCCGGTTAAGGCCTTGACTCCTGAGTGTGGAAGAGTTATTGAGCTGATCTCCAACTCGACCCAGAGCAAGGAGTGGTCCTTCGACGAGACTGAGGAGGATGCTCTCAAGAGTGACCTGGCGGCGGCCCAGACACAGCGGAGACGCGGACATAACAATACCCTTTCGCCAACCGCTCGGTCCGGCAATGTTCTCGGCGGCAGACCAACCACTCCAGCTTGGGGAGAGACTGACAAGGTGGAGAAACCATGGCAAGATTTCATGTCTGAAGGCTTCTCTACCAAGGACACATCTCTTCTGCCATTAACCATGCCGACGGAAAAGATTAACCTCCCAGTCGATACCTTCCGTGGCCGTAGCTCACAGTCCCACAGGCCACGTCTTGAGCACGACCGCAACCTTGAGCCGGGAGAGCTTGCCAGCATTACCAGCTTCGACCTGGACGAGTCTTTCTGGTGGGTCTGGATTAGCAGTTTGGCAGGTGAGGAGCCAGCACAGCGCAAGGCAGCTTTTGGTCGTTGTGCTTTAGTCGAAACCGAGATTCCAACTGGAAAGTGGATCGTCATTGAGGAGCAGGTCAAGGGCGCAGCAGATGAGCCAGGTCCAGAGGCATATGTTGCCGAGAAGAAGGGTCGTTTCTGGTCGAAGCGTGGCAAGACTGTTACTCGTGCGACGTCGAACACGACAAAGCCAGAGACGCCTATCAGTCTGTACAGCACTGTCCCAGGACCTTCGAAGACTAGCATCAACAATGAGCAGCAAGCAAGGATTCAGAAAGCCGCAGCGCAATTGCAGCACAAGCAGAGGCAACAAGAGATGGAACAGAATGCGGGCCAGAGAAGAGGAAGGGAGGGAGCGGACATGGCCAAGACGAACAGTGTCATGACTCTGCAACCGGCTGTTATTAGTGAGCTCACGCCAGCAATGAAGTGGGCAAGTAGATACGACAAAGAAACCACCAGAGCGGCATATTTGGCGAACAACCACACCGGCAAGGGAGCTCAGAGTAACGATCAAGCGAACAAAAGCAGCAATGGCCACGTTTCGTCACCGGCTGAGCGCGACTTGCCAGCCGTGCCACGGCTCAGTGCACAATCCGAGGTCGACTTGAGCAAACCTACACCACACGTCAAGCCACTGGTCGACATTCCACCAGCACCAATGCCACCTACTCCGGCCGTTGTTCCAGAGAAGCGTCAGTCGCAAGTTACCACTGAGGAGCACCCAGCTGAGCGCGAGCGTCCATCCACACCTACGAATCCTCTTCGTATGAAGGGCGACTCCGAGTCCTCTCATCTCATCACTCCACCGCGTAAGACACAGCAACAGTCTCTTGCACAATTTCTCTCCGAAATCGAGCCTGCCGCCGCGCCGGCTACTCGCCCAAACATTGGTTCGCCAGATAGCAATAACCTGAAGAAGAAGACCACGAGGGAGGAGAAGAAGGAGAAGAGTGGCATGTTCGGCGGAATGTTTGGTAGAAAGAAGAACCGCAACTCCCTGCAGATGTCCCCCGAGTCAGTCGCACATTTCAAGGAGAAAGAGAACGTCAAGCCAAACAACAACCTCGTAGCTCCAGCAAGTGGTCTAGGCCGCTTCAACTCTTTCCGCAAAAAGAGTTCTCCAGTGGCCTCTACAAAGCCACCGTCCAGCGCACAACGAAACATCGCTGAGGACACGCAAGCTCGCAATACCGAGCCAGCGGCCCAGCATGAGCACTTCCGGCGCTCCTATGACCCGAGCGTCAACAACGAGAGCACATCCCGCCTCAACACTGGCGACGCCCATGCAGCGCGCAACGAGTTCTCTCACTTTGACCAAGGGCCGCTCGACGACGTGCCAGCTTTCGTCCCAGACGACAACTACATCGATGAGAGGGAGTCGCGCCAACAGACTCAGCAGGTCCATCAGTCTCAGCCACGCAGTCACTCGCAAATGTCGACACCGACGATAGAGACTGGTAATCCTATTGATATCAAGAAGGCGCCGAGCTTGTTGAAGCCGGTTAGAAAGGAGCTGCCACTGCCGGAACCGGTGTTGACGCCTGCACAGGATCGCTGGGCGCAGATTAGGAAACAGGCTGCAGAGAGGGCCGCAATGAGGAGTAGTGAGGATAGGAGGGAGCAGAGGACTGATGATGGGGAGACTAGTGGGGATGAGAGTAAGTTTTCCGTTCCGTAAGAAAATAGTAGGGGGGATGAAAGAACGGATGCTAATGTAATATAGCTATTGAAAGTCGCGTCGCCAGAATCAAGGCCAGAGTCGCGGAGTTGACTGGTAACATGGAGGACGGCAGTCCACGCACCCAGAGCCCTGCTCGTCGTCAGATCTAATTAGTTCAACGCCTGAACACCACAACCTTTTCGTTTCAATTTCAAAACTTCGCTTATACCCATTTTCGCAAATAAGGCAACCGCCAACCACACAGTTTCGTACATCAAACAATTTCCACCACACCGCTTTCATCTTGAGATACCAGATTCCTCCCTGCTACTTGCTTTATAATACCTTCGTATATGCGTTGCTTTGCTGCGTTTGTTTACTGCTTTTTTCTTGTCTTAGAAGAAGATAGGGAGGATATCGGAGAATGCTCCTTGCTGTTTGTTGGAGGATAGTCAATAAGGAGAAGAAGGGGAATGAGAGAGCAAGGGGAAGATAGCTAGATGCATGTAAATAGCGAATCAAGACATAAGAAAGTAACTGATTTCGAGGTGTTTGTCAACTGAGATTTCGAGATCGATCGAAATTTCGAATTATCTTGATTATCTTACTGGTTACCGGTTTTTGTTGAGTTTTCATTCCAATTTTAATTTCGAGGTTCGTTTTGTCTGCTAGGTGAAAGAACCGATTCTACCCAGGAGAGCCACTCTAAGCCTTCGTCCCAGGAGGGGGTGAAGCGAGTTTAACAGTGGTCAGCGAACCTGACGCTCCTCTTGGCCAATGGAAACTCTCAATTTTAATTGAGCCTCAAGTGCTCTAGTGTGCTTAAGTGTCCGAATGCAAATATGCTGTGGCTCCATCACCAATTTGTCTGTCAGACTCGGTGACCACTGTCAGACTCGTTTCCTCCTTTTAAGAGGAATGAAGAGAACGAGAAGGGGGTTCCCCCAAGTTGCTGGGTTTTGTGGAGATGTCTCTATCTCGATTTTAACCTTGAGGTTTATTTTGTCTTCTCCTCAGAGAGCTACCTGGTGCTACAGTGATCACAGCTTATTTTAGTAAGAAAACTTCTGGAATAAGTGAAGCAAGGACTCTTTGACTAATATGTTTGTATTATTAAGCTCACATCTATCTAACCAGTCAGGCCTTCGTCAATTCCCACCATTGCTAAGAAGCAGCAGCCGACTACATCTCCCAGTGGAAGTTGGTCGGCTCCATGAACAGGCCCATGTCGTCGTACAAGAGCACCCCTTCCTATCTACTTAACCATCTACACATGCGCTTAAGCTCGTCTCCTGAAACCTTACAAAGTTTTTAAAATGCTGAGCGCTCAAATGTGGGGTGTGCTGGAATAATGCGATTTACATGCTGATCCTCGTACGAAGTACTTTTGCAGAATAAGCCTGCGTCCTCATAGACCTTGCTCTCGCCCTCGCCACAGCATAAATCTGTTTCCAGCTTTATAGCATTTATCGTAGTTAAGTAGAAGCGAATGACTGTTGAGCCTTCCTACCCTATATCTTCCCTCAATTCTTGACACCACAGAATGAAATGACTTAGAGTAGTAAAGTACCTGCTTGTACAGCTATATTGCAAACAGGTGCGCTGCACCGCACATCTCCTTCATCTCGGCTAAGCTTGAAACAATGCTTTGCTTGATCCTTATTGTCTAGCAAATGCCATTGCTCAGCAATTGCCGTAGGAGCAAGAGATAAGGGGTATTGAGGGTACAAGGTACTTGTGCTGAATCGGCCTGTTCCCTCATTTACCTCGCTCTCACCTTTACTATAGTATTACAACTAGTTATCATCTACAATTCTTGTGGACCTACGAGGTTTAATTAGTGCTATTTACCCGACGCTTATCATTGAATCCTAACAAAGCTTGTCATCTCCAGACCATGTTGTGAGAGCTATACATCCTCTTCTGGCAATATGAGCTTGAAGCTCTGCTTGTATGCGCCTTTCTCGTTCCTCATACAGCTCTTTGAGATAGCGGCTTAGTTGTCTTCGAGAGATCAGCTTGTAGTGTGGCGAATAGTGGTAGATTAGCGCTTGAGTCTCAGGCTGATCAACCATAGATATTGACAGGTTGTTCTTGATTATCTCGTCTACTAGCAAGCGCTTGTCTTGTCCGTCTTTGTTTTGCGTGTATTGGACGCAATTCGAATGCGGTATCCGAGCTGAGCTGGTTTGGTGGAGTTTGGTGGCTTCTACTTCAGAAAGAGGTATCTGAGGGGGGAGTTTGCGGTAATGGCCCGTGTAGTTATTGGTTCCATGAAAGCTTCGGTCAATCTCTTATATGGCATTATACAGCAAGGCTGGGTGCACTTGGTCTCCATTTTCAAAGGCTTCCCTTTAACGATGTGCCTTGAGTGTAAAGGGTTTGGCTCTTTAGACATGAATGCATTGCTGTTTTGTAGCGGTGGTGTCTTCTTCCTTTACCACTGGGTTCCAGTGGCAAAGGAAGAAGAGGTTCTGACCGTGTCCATACCGAACGTCCACTTTCTGGCGATGATTGTCTAGAATATGCTAGGGGAGGTGATGAAGAACGGCTCGCTATGATAAGCCTAGTGTATCAATCTTTTTACCGTTTACTCAACCATACATCGAATTCAATGATATATAACAACCCCTGCATTCACCACAATCGCCTGTTAAGTGAAATCAAAGTGAAGTTTAGCATTTATACCGTTCTATGAATGGCATAAACTAGTTATACAACACAAACTTGCATAAGAGTCAGGCCGGCAAGGTTCCATGCCGGGTGAGGAGGTTGAAAAAGTAGTGCCAAGAAGTCGATTAAAACCTGGGGGTCAAGTGCGGCGCAAACTCCGTCGTTGGAAACTCTATGCCGGGTAAAATAAAGAGCTTTGCTGGATGCGTACGGGGAAAGTGAGAGGGGAAACGGCGCGAGGTACATCCAATACTAAAGTTATAGATTAGAAGGGCGCCAGGTATGAGTCTCACAGCATGGAGGGTATAGGTTACTTATACACTTCCTAGCTTACTAGCCACACCATCACAGTCACATATCACAATCGATGTCACAAGTTAGGCCCAAGCACTCATTATGTAAGCTATATATACAAAAGGTATCTCGCTACAAACACAACTAGAGTTGTCCGTCAGTTTCCTCCCTTCGGTCAGATTACAAATGCGCCGTAGGCGTTGCAATAGCCCTTCCGCGCTTCTCTTTACGACGGAGCTCCTCCTGGTCTACGCCTTCGCCGCTTGCTTGTGCGTAGAGGTCTTGACCTAATTTGTCGGATAGGGTGAGGACACGGGTTGATACTGTTGCGCCGTCACGACGATTCTTGCCTATACACCAGTTAGCACCACCCTCATTGGATTTAAATCGAAAACTCACCTTCTCTCCTACTCTGCGAGATCTTCTCGATATAATCCCACAACCTCCCCGTCGCCTTAATCCCTCCATGCTGGCCCCTGACCGGCGTCCACTCAGGCGCAAGCTTCATCTTCGCCTTCCCCTTCTCACTCTTCAGACTACTCTTCGCCACTAGACAGATCCCCTCCTCTTCAAAACGATTATAAGCATTCTTCAACGTCTCCTTATTCACGGCCTCAAAATAGGACAAATCCCCCTGATGATAGAGCGTCTTCCCCAACAACTGTGCCGAGTCCTGCGCCTTTGTGACATCGATCCATATATTTCCTGTGGCAGGGGATGAGGGGGTAAGGCCCATCAAAGAGACGGCGCCGAGCCAGGAAGCCTCGATAAACGGCCAGATGAGGAAACAGTAGAAGTCGAAGTTTTCCCTCCCAGCTGCGCGCTCGGCGTCGCTTAAGCCAATTTCCTTCATCTCATTATTCTCGTTGCGCAAGATCTCGATAACTCCGTCATGCTCCAAGCTCTTCAAAGCCACGTCAAGGTTTTGAGCGAGGCCTTCGGTAGGGTAGATAAACTCGCCCCTGAACAGCTGAGAGAGAAAGAGAACTTGCTCTCTTAGGTCGTTGAAAGAGATGCGCTGGTCGGCGCGCAGCCCACCACGCTTTATACGCGTGTACATACTAGCGCTCACCAGCGCCTCAGTGATAAATAGGTGGATCGTCATGTTGCGGTAGAAAGACAACTGGAACCTATCCACAGCATAGTAGGTCGGCTCCGGCAATCCCTCCACCAATCCCACCAGATCTTTGCCTAGCACATCTATGCCGCGGTCAACAACGGAAGTTGTGGAGGCGCGACCGAAGTGTGCGACTCGGCCACCCTTCGCGCGCACACGGTCGGAGAGCCATTCTACGCGTCTAATGAGTTCTACTTTCCCAACACCACGGCCACGGAGGGTGAGCAGAACTGTGCCGATTAAGGCGGTGGGCATAACGACTGAGACTGCATTGATATCACTCAACACCTTGTACCCCATTGTCCTCAGAATCCTCTGACGGACCGCCGGGTCGTCTGCGGCTTTTAGGCCGACGGCTTGGGAGATATTCGTAGAGCGTGCTAACTGGTCTTGGATAAACCCACGAAGGGACCAGGGCTCGTGGAATCTGACATCAACCCGACCGAGCTTGAGACTAAGGACGGAGGAGGCTGATAGGAAGTCGGAGAGGTTTTCTTTCTTCTTTGGCATACCGAGGAGCTCGGAGACGTAGCCTTCTGTTTCTATAACTTTGTCGTATTGGGTTGAGACGGGGCAGATGATAGTATCTTCTACGCGACCACTGAGTATGGAGTCCAGGATAAAGGAAAGGATTCCGAATTTTGGGGATAAGAGCTTGCCGGTGCGTGACCGTCCGCCTTCGATGAAACATTCAAAGTTGAAACCACCTTGGAGGAGGGTGTCGATGTAGGCTTGTACGACGGTGGTATAAAGTATGTCGTCGCCAAAGGAGCGGCGAATGTACATGGCTCCTACATGCTGAAGGAAAGAGCCCACGACGGGGAAATTGAGGTTGTCGCCTGAGACGACGGTTGGGAGGGCGAGACCGAGGCGGTAGCAGATTAGTTGGAGGGAGACGTAATCGACGTGGGAGCGGTGGCAAGGGAGGAAGACGATGGACTGTTTTTTGCGCTCTGCTTCTTCGGCGACTTTGCGGAGGCGGAGGACTTCTTCTGAGGATACATGGATTCCTGGCTGACGTTAGCTCTAACCGGTTGGTAGCTGAAAGTGAAATGCATGCCTTGATGATATGCTCTCGTCAACAGTTCTGTGCTCATATAGTATGCGCCTCTGACGAAAGTGTTGCTTTCCATCTTGCAGATCATTCCGTCGGCCGTCTTCTCGCACACCTCCCTCAGACTCTTCTCAATCGCATTCCGTCGTGCAATTTTCTTACTCTCATATGCTCTGTCGCTCTTGTTGAGCAGTCCCTCTTTTTCCTCGACCGCGATGCGCTTGTTGGCGAGCTCTGCAATACGTCTCTGTAGAATCGGTGTCGACATAACATTGGCAATCATCTTGGCACTAAAGCCATTATAGAACACTGGTGGCCCAATCGGATTCTGGTATGCTCTCCAATCCTGCCCGACAAGATGTCTTCCAATCTCGCCGAGAAATCTGTGGTGTTGTTAGAATTGGATGCTAAATGGTTGACAATTGTGCCTAAGCGACACCTTGAGGGATACCTACTCAAGTGGAGACTCTCGAAAGCGACCCGCATGGCTCATGAGCGCTTGCTCTCCTCCAGTGTCTTTCCCAGGTGGTGCGACATAGCCAGATGGATGGAGAGTGACTTGGTCACCAAAAATCTCGAGATCGGGCGCCGAGTCTTGTTGAGGGTTGGAGTCCTTGGACTTTGCCATGGTGACGGCCCTATGGAAATGAAGACTGAAACTGGTCGGTGAGTATGTACAGAAGAAAAGAAGCAAAGATATCGAAACGCTATCAGCACATAGCAAATAACACACGGAAGAGACAACAAAACGAGCAAGGGACAAGAGTCGAGGTTGAAGATGACCTCGGGAAAGTTGGATGGGGAACTTCTCCAGGAATTGGCGTCTCCCAGAACCCACAAGCCGCACATGCCGAGCAGTTGACGTGCGGCCGTGCGCCAGCGCCTGGGTCGTGATACGCCCCCCCCCCCCTCCCCTCCTCACATTACCACTATCAACGACATCTTGCTGGCTCAGCACCACTTGTCGTTTTACCCCCCCTATTCTGGACCCAATAATCAGGCAACGACGTCGTGCTGAAGAGGCAAATCGTCGAGACCATATGCGAGCCAAAAATCGGCTCCAAGCTGCAGCTACCGGCCGGATATTAAGTCAATTCGAGACACAAAAATGTACCCCAAAACCACTGTTCAGCATGTGAGCAACAAGGTCACGATCGAGTAACTTGTCGAGGTTGTAGGTCTACAGGTCATACTCGGAGAACGTGTCCAAACAGGCCTTTTGAAATGCCTTCTTTGTGATTATAATACTTCAGATTAAGACTCTTACATCGAGATATAATCATGCGAAAAAAAAAAACATAATTATAAAGATGATGTTATGCAAATTGGCAGAATCGTGCGTAAACAGGGTGAAGGGGGCTGGCTTATCACTTGGGGGGGCTGGCGTATCACGACCAGCGCCAAACCGAAAAGCCCGAGCGCGAGGCTGTTTATGTGAAAGCTCGCAATTAAGCCAGCCTCATCCTCAACAACTCCATCAGCTCCAACGGAATAATCTCCGCGACTATTTTACTGCGACGAGATAGAGCGAGGAGGACAAAGATGGATTCGACGACGAAACAACATATTGGTGCACACCTCCTCTCCCTCGGTCACCCGGCCGAGAACGCTCAGCGCATCTTCCAAGAGAAAGTCATGCTTCGTCCTCTCCATCTTAAGCCTGGCGAAGGCGCGACACCAGATGCGAGAGACTACCGCCGTAAGATTCGTCAACGCGCCGCCGAGAAACTCAGGAAGAAGAAGCCACAACCATTGACTGCGGCCGAGAAGCGCAAGTCTGGCCTTCATCAGATACCGAAAGGGCAGTGCAAATACGAGATCTTTGAGGGCCTGAATAGGTTGTGGGTGGGGTATATTCATGAGGTTCTGGGAACGGGGAGACCGGTTACGGCTGTTGCTGCGGCGAAGCTGGCGAGTGCTGATTATCATGGTGCGAATATTGAGGTGTCGAGGAGTAGGTGTGCGAGCAGGGTGGGGGTGAAGGGCATTGTGATGAAGGACACCAAGTACACATTCGAGATCGTCACTACGAAGAACGAGCTGAAAGTGCTGCCGAAGGAGCACACCGTATTTAGGTTTAAGGTGCCGGAGCTGGAGAAGAGGATGGATGAAGACGACGACGGAGAGAAGACTGAGCAGAAGTGCAATAAGAGCTTGGTGTTCGAGATACATGGCGAGCAGTTCCAGCATAGAGCAGTTGATCGCGCGAACAAGAAGTTCAAGCATCACTTCTTGCCAGAACTCTGAGAATCGAGCCGAGGACGTAGGGCCATAACTTATGGCCAACGCAACAAAACATCTGGCCGGGGAAGGTTCCTGAACCGATCGTGGATCGTGCCCACACGCCACAAGCTACTCCCGGAGTTACAGAGCTCAATAGAAGGGCCAAAACAAGCTTTTTTCTTGACAGCCGGGCGGGTAACTAGGCGACGTTCGCTGAAGGCCGCACTGACATGCTGCAAGCCTAGATCACTGCTACAAGAGAGAGTATATGGGAAGCGTAAGCGTAGTCCCGAGTATCATGCTACCTTCAATCTGAGAATCAGACAGCTAGCATTTCGGTACTGCTAGACAGGTAGCGGGGAGCAACCTCTTGGTTGGCGCCGACATTCTTCGTAACGAAGCGAGCACGTTCATTCTAACCACTAGAAGACCACGAGTATTTTAGCTACCATAACAGCTCGTAGTGCAGAAATCAATGGTCCTTCGGTGCTGCCTCTTTACACATTATAAAAACTTCCCGTTATTTATATGATTACCTCCTCTTTTCGCCATCTAATCGCTGACTTGGATATTTTGACGTGAACGGCAAGCGCGCCTAACCCTGGACAAATGTGCTGCGCCGCTCCCCGTAGTGACCACTGCCGCACATCACCACCTAATCCCGACGACAACCCATCAATTATCTCCCAATCTTTCATTTGTTTCACGTCTATTTCGTGTTTATCAAACGCTTCTACATCACTATAATTTTGTCCGCAATGGAGCACAAAGAGCATAAGCCAAAGTTCTCCATCGCTACCCGCGCGCAGGCGATGACCCTCCGTCACTGCGGCTACTCCTTCAAGAACATCGAGCTCCAGACCGGTATCACAGAACGCCAACTCCAACACATCATCCGCACCGCCAAATCGCGTGGTTACGACGCCGAGAAGAGCTTTCGCCTCGAGGACGAGCATTTTCCAGACGGACATAAGACCGGCAGGCCGAGAAAGTTTACCAACGAGCAAGCCGAAGCTCTTTTAGAGGCCGCGAAGGAGCAGCCGGACGGAACGAAGAAGACGAACGCGGTTCTGGCGAAGGAGTTTGGGGTTAGTGAGAGGACGGTTCGGAGGAGGAGGATTCAGCAAGAGAACGCTGCGAGCGGGGGAACGCCGAGGAGAAAGAGCGAGGTCGCGACGAGCACCCCGAAGTCTGCAAAGAGGACAACCTCTGCGCCGGGAGGAGCTGCACAGCAGACACCACAAACACAAGGAGACCTTCAGCAATTGCCATTGCCAGGACCGATGCAACAGCAGAGCCAAAGCCAAACTCCACAACAGCAACAGCAACAGCAACAGCAGCAGCACCACCACCACCACCATCACCACCAGGACTTCCAAGGATCTTTGACCGAAGGCTCGACGCCATCCACAACTGAGGGAGGAAGAAGTGACGAGAATTTCGAAGAACACTTGATGCAACAGCTGCAGAACGAGGCTCAGCACGAATTACCAGTTCAACATCACTCTGCTTATCCAGAAATCGGATTATCACCGTACGCCGTTCCCTCACCTTATCACGCTGCTCCGCCTCATCATCAGCAACCTCATGCGCAGATGCATCCGCGCTAATGAGCGACTTCTCAAGACAATAAAATACGTTGTTATCAGCTATCTCATATAATGCAGCGCAACATCACTATAAGACTACTGCATCAACACCATTGAGGGCCCACCTTGGCGGAAGACACAACGTTGACGTGTTTGCCACGAGTTCTCACCTCGACACGACATTTGTCCCAACATCACTTCCGCCATTATATACACCACTTCTGTCCTTACAAATTTCCCATCACGGCACTTGCAGTACTTCTGTCCTCGAAACTCCTCGCTTTCAGTGCTCTCTGCCTCAGCAATAATCAAAATGCCCCGTCGCCTCCCATGGCAAATCAACACCGCCGACGCCACAGGCTCGCGCTCGAGTCCTGCACGTTCAACAACAGCCCGCCGCATACCCAAACCCATCCTGGATTCCTCAGACATCGAAGCCGACGCGGCTTACACGCCACGCCCTCGCAATCCAACGTCTCGTGCCTCCCGTCCTCCAATCACTACACCAACTCGTGAGAATCCTACTCCTGAACATCGCTCTCGCGCTCACTCAATTGGCGAGGAGCTCCAAGCCCCACCAGAGGAGTATATGCTTCTCGGCTGGGGCAACGATGATCCCTACCGCATGGTCGAAGACGAATTCCTAGACATCGCAAAAGAATTCACTCAACACCTTCACGCTGCTGAATATCTCCGTCTTAAGGCTGCTGCTCGTTCCAAGTCCTTCTCTACTACAAATATCGCAAGACCTGTGAGCGGAGCATCGATCCCCAACGGGACCAGAAGGAAACAGGATAGTATTGAGAGAGATAGGAAACAGGCAGACGCTGTGGCCAAAGTTAAGGAAGCTAAGAATAAAGATAAGTGGGAGAGAGAGCGTGATGTTATGAGTGCTGAGGAGACACCGGAGCCGTGGGTGGGGACGGCGCTGCATGGATTGATGGAGGAGAGGAGTCAGAAAGTTTCAACTATTACGGACGTGGTAGAAACAATTAGTAGGAGTAAAGCTGTTATGGGATCGAAAGGAAAAGCAAAAGCGACAGACAATAAAATAGACGCCATGTTCGAGGAGGCGATGAAAGATGATGAAGGGCAAGAGGAGATAGAGACAGAGAGTGAGGAGGATGATGATCTCGATGCGTCGGTGGTCAAGCAGGAGAGGAAGGCAGAGAAAAGTTGGACGACTAAGGCGTTTGTGCCTTCGTCACCGCCTCGACCTATACGCGCAAAGTATAGACAGCCGGCGTCGTCACCGCCAAAATCCTTGCCACCTCAACCTCAAGCTGTCCCGAAAAAAGGAATGATATTCAGGTCCCGCGTTCCCGAAGCAATCAAAGAGGAGTCACCGTCCTTCTCGGCGGCGTCACCAGCAGCGTCGGCTGAGCTACCGAGGACGTCGGCTGATGTTCTGGCACGCTTGGCGAGACGGAGGGAAGCAGCGAGGCTGAAGAGGGTGAGGGAGGAGAAGGGAAAAAATGAAGAGAGGAAGAAGAGGAAGAGTGAAGATGGGAATAGTGGGGTTATACCTACGTTTTTGCAAATTTAGTGAATGAAGAATGGTCTTTCACGTGGAATCTGAGACTAGGATTTGCTTGCGTGGTTGATTCGAAGCAGATGATGTGGTTGCGCGCCTGCGCCGTCGAAATTGATGAAGCAAACCAGTTGGTGCCATATACTGGCGCTATGATAAGAGTTTAGGTCAACACATTGAGTCCATCCACCGGTTATATATATTCAATGAAATGCCTTAGACAAACCATACGGTCGTGATGTGACGAGTTGCCTTTGCGCCACCAAGACCATGGCCGTTCCAATTCTCATCACACCAACTACATGTCAACCAATCCTGGAATCATGATGAACGACTCATGACTCCAGACGCAGCTCGCCTTCCTAGGAAAAGGCCACCAGCAATCAAGAAAGCCTCTCGCCCTCACCTAACTCACAGCTGGTATGAAAAGAGATGATATTCATGGAGCGCTTGCAGTCGTCATGAGCGTCTGGGGTATAGCAGCTCTTTCCAATGCTAGAAATACCGGGCTGACAATGCCCGACTTTCAATTATGAAAAACACCACATATCAATCTCAGGGGCGTGCGATGAAGTTGGCTATATTGTTCGTACAATGGAATTTATAGAAATCAGTGGCTCAGACTCCGAGGGGGGAGAAAAGAGGCCTTGCCTTTACTTCAGACCCTTTTGTGCTGCCTGAAAAGACCAGAGGATCCTCATAACAATTGCGCCATGAGCTCGGCGACACGGAAGATGTGCGCATAGTATAACGTAGGTGTTACCAACCCTTTTCACTTAACCAAGAGCCCAATGAAGGCGGCTTGCTTCAATATAATCGGTAGTGTTTCCACTAACCGGTGGCTGGTCAACCACACGCAACCAAGAGCGAAACATGGAGACTACAAGACCCAGAGCAAGTCTCTTGCCACTCTATCTGTTTCGCTGGCGAAGCTCAGCATGTCCACCCATAGCCGTTTGGGCGCAGCCCCTAGTTCCTAAATATGAGCTTTCCATGTCGTTCAGCCATCGCTTGCCGCCAGGAACTTGTTAGTCCTCATCATGCAGACGACATAAGACACCATGTTAAACTCTATTCAACCGGTTGCAGGAACCCGCTCCCAGCCGAGTGCGCCAGGGCAAGAACTCGAGCAAAGAGAAAGTAAATCCGTTCATCGTCAAGTATGAAGACATCTCGAACTCATGGGAGAAGTATTTGAGCACCAACCAACTTCGCCACAAGGAGATCTTTGAGAAGGTTTTTGAACTCACCCACTCGGCAGATGTCCATTTCTCAGGCCAGAAAGAATGCTAAGCGGCTTGAGATGATCAAGTGGAGTATCCGCGCTCTTCAAAGCACGTCCAATAGATAGTCTTGCTTTGTTTACCACCACTCTACGACATCAACCGTCTGAGAATTGAGCACGAGGTCATTTGTTAGCCTCGAACATATATATATCGACAACATCTTCACGCCAAACCGCAGCCATGGCTATGAATGCGGCACCATGTTTCTAGGACTGTCGGGAGATGCTGCGCAACGGCTAGGGGGTTTAAAGAGGACACGAGGCGGAGGATGAGTAGAATACATTTCGGTTCGAAATTGGCAAAAGAGACAGAAAAGTCAACATTCATGGCTGAGGGCACTAGTTTTGCGTGGGCGTCAACTTCAGGGACAGAAGTTGTGGTTGTCGCTAAGGACAATGAATTGCATTGCTTCGGCAAAAAAAAACTGCCTTGCTTGAAATAACGACATAGAACGAGAGTTTTGAGCAAGGCAGCAATGAAATCATTTCGCATCAAATCAACTCGAGTGATGACAAAAACCAACATTCACCTCTTAGCTAACCTTGTACCACCACCGATTCAGCTCGCCGACTTCAAACGTTTACGCGACTGACAGTTCAGCCCTCGAAAGGCGTCTCAAAAGGCCTCTCCCCTTGCGGCGTAATCCTCGCCAAATGTCTCCTCTGTCCATCCTGCCAATCAATCAACGCACTATGCAACGCAACCCTGTTATCCCACACTACAACAGTTCTCTCCTCCCACTTGACACGAGCTTGGAAGTCTGCGCCGTAGGCGATGTGGTCGTAGAGGAATTTGAGGAGGGCGTCGGACTCTTCTTTTTTGTAGCCTACTATGTCTCGTGTGACTGTCGGGGGTTAGCTTGGGGTTCGGGAAAGATGATGAGGGTTTGTCCCCTGGTGGGGATGGTGGACTTACATTGTGGGTTGACGAATAAAGCCTTCTCGCCGGTGACTGGATGAGTGCGGATAACTGGGTGCTCGGTGATGAGTGGCTCGCGGCGGACGACGCCTCCTCTGCGCCTGGAGGCTTCGACCTGCTCAACACCCGAATGAGTGGCCTTCAATCCATGAAGTCGGCGCTGAAACTCTGGGGAAAGACGCTTATAAGCCTCAACTTGGTTGACAAAGATAGTATCTCCACCGGTTTTTGGCTTATCCAGAATGTAGAGGAAAGTGGTAGCTGGTGGCTGAATCTCGTAACTAACATCCGAATGCCAGGCCACAGAACTGGTTCTCTTCTCAAAGAACTCGCTCGCGAACTTATCCCCCGCGCCTCTATGCACAAGATGGATCTCTGGATACCCTTCAGGGGACCCAGAAGTAGGATGGGTATGATGACGTCCAAAGTACTCTCCGTACTTCAGTGCCTCAACGATAGACAGGTCGGCAAAGTCCTGGTCACGGAAAGCGACGACCTTGCGCTCGGCTACGAAGCGGGCGAGTTCGTCTTTGCCGGCGTTGGTGAGAGTGGAGAGCTGGATGCCGGTGACTTCAGTACCGATGGTTGGAGTCAAGTCGACGCGCTTCGTGCCCGTTGGGAGGAGATTTTTGAAGGAGAGGTCGGCGTCTTTGCCGTGACTGCTGAATTGTTACCATTTGTCTGTTTCCAGTGTATCATATGGACTTACTCGTAGTGCTCGTGTGGGGTGAGAGGTGGGTACTTCTGCTCTTGGTTCCAAGTTGGGAGGTAGTGCTTGTACTGAGAACTGGTTAGCATCGAGTTTGAGTTGAAACGGGGGAGGTAACAAGGTAACAAACCTTGGCGGCGTAATGAGCTTCAGTACCCTCGAGCTCGTTCTTTGCGTCGTAGGTTGGCTCACTGCCAATGTCTTTATATGCACCGACCTCGCTGAATACCTTCTTTGGGCGAGAGGCCAGGGCGTCGGCAATCGGAACTGTTGCTGATGGAGCCATTGTGATACGAATGGAGTGCTATGTGGATGATGGAATAGGAAGAGATGTTTTGTGTGTGGCTCTTCTTGGAGGGATAGGTAAGCTGCCTATATACTCCTACCCCCCACTGTGATGTGCGCCATTGCGTTCAACATAGTCTATATCACGTCTTGCGATGTTTACACAGCACAAAGTGGTGAATCTTTGCCGTCTGTTCTAGTGGCTTTCAGGGGTTCCAAGTCTAAGGTCCAGGAGGGCGAACTCAAAACAGCAAATTAAGAATGCATGTAGCACGCAAACGAGCACTCGCGGCCAACGATAATAAATTAAGATTACAGTGGAACTGATTAGAAAGCTAACATGTCACACAAGTAAAGTAGCGATACTAACGATCACGCAAATTTTAACGGCCAAAGCCTTGAATGATGAACCTGGTTGCCCGATGCAGCCACTTACTTTGAAAACGCCATGAATGAACGGTTTGAGGTCATCCGCTAGAATGGGAATAATTGTCGTAGCGCTTCTCTGCCAGCAAAAAGCAAAAAGCATAGGCCATTTTCTCAGAACCCGTCACAAGAGGCAAGTAGGAGACTACACGAACGACCAAATGACGAGAAAATTGACGGAACTACGAGTATCATATCCAGCTTCAAATCCTGCGAATGCTGGCTGACTATTGGTTCTTGATCCCATGTGGCTACTTAATTTTCAAGCAATGGCGGACAAACAACGCAGATGAATATCACTGACCTTTCCACTGGAGAACCCGCAAGTGCAGGTTTGGCAGGGTAGCTCGTGGCTTGCTGGTGTTGATGGCGCAATGTGGAAGGATTGTTTGACAACAGGAAATGATGGACCAAGATAATGATAATTGGGGGAACAACCTTGTCTTAGCTTGACAGCTGCACACTACTTGAAGCGGTCTCATCCTTTAAAGCATCTCAACTGTCCGTCCAAAATGAAATCGAGCTCGTGGATCCAGTCGATGTTATGTGAGAGCACGTGATAGATATATGCCAAGACTCCCAAAGAAAACGATTAATGTGCTAATGCTAAGTGTGGGCAAACCATAGTTGTGGTTGCGAATGATGCACAAGAAGGAAGAAAGGTTCCTTAACTTGAGTTTCGCATCTCGTGATCTGCTTCTGCCCACCCTTGCTTCGAATTGTCAAATATATGAAATTCATGGTCGAGGTGGTGGATGAGTCATCAATCGCTGGCTGATGGCATTGATAAGCGATTTGCTAAAGTGGCTTGGCTCGTCGACCGTGTTAATCAGCAATCGCGGGGCAAATTTGGCAGATAGTATTTTACCTGGAGGGCCGTCTTCAATATCAACATCAAACAACCAAATACCCATAACACAATCCACGGACTCTAACAATGGCGTCCATGGATCTCGACGCTCCGGTGTCTATCAGCACCGGCCACAACGCCGTTGCTCAGACCAACGCCACTATTCTCTGCTGTAACTGTGGCGCTCCTATCGACGGAACCTCCTCCGCCAACGCCCTCTGCTACGACTGTGTCAAGCTCACCATCGACGTTTCCCAAGGCATCCAGCGCGAGGCCACCCTCCATTTTTGCAGAGATTGCGAGAGATGGCTGCTCCCACCAACCTCATGGCTCGTCGCCGCGCCAGAATCCAGAGAGTTACTGGCGCTCTGCTTAAAAAAGCTTCGAGGGCTGCATAAAGTACGAATTATAGACGCCAGTTTCATTTGGACAGAACCGCATTCTCGCCGTGTGAAAGTCAAGCTCACCATCCAGGATTCTGTTTCTGAGGGTGTTGTCCTACAGCAGTCCTTCGAGGTCGAATACGTCGTGGCATACCAGCAGTGCCCAGATTGTGCCAAATCTTTCACAGCCAACACATGGAGAGCCTGTGTCCAGGTCCGTCAGAAGGTTACCCATAAGCGTACCTTCTTGTACCTCGAGCAGCTCATTCTCAAACACGGCGCCCACAAGGATGCCATCAACATCAAGGAGGTCAAGGACGGTCTCGATTTCTACTTCGCAGCCCGTAACCAGGCCACCACATTCGTCGACTTCTTGACCTCGGTCGCACCAGTCAAGAGCACAAAGTCTCAGGAGCTTATTTCTATGGATATTCACACCTCGACCAAGTCTTACAAGTTTTCGTACGCTGTGAACTTGGTGCCAATTTGCAAGGATGACCTTGTTGCTCTCCCAATCAAGCTTGCTCAGCAAATTGGAAACATCAACCCAGTCTGCCTCTGCTACAGAGTCGGAACCTCCATCAACCTCATCGACCCATCCACCCTCCAGACCACCGACGTCTCCACCCCTATCTACTGGCGCGCACCATTCACCGCTCTCGCTGATGTGAAGGAGTTGTTTGAGTTCGTTGTTCTGGACATTGAGCTCACTGGTGTTGAGAACGGCCGCTTTGCCCTCGCCGAATGCACGATCGCTCGCGCTACCGACCTTGGCGTAAACGACAAAACCTTCTTCGCGCGCACCCATCTCGGCAACGTCCTTCACCCAGGAGACTCCGTCATGGGCTACCTGTTATGCGAGACCAACTTCAACAACCCACAATACGACATCATCGAGAGCAGCAACGCATACAGCAGCTTAATTCCTGACGTCATCCTGGTCAAGAAGTTCTATGCCCGCAAGAAGAAGGCCAAGGCTCGTAACTGGCAGTTGAAGAGAATCAACAAGGAGGAGGCGGATGTGTTGCCTAAGAAGGGTGATCAGGAGAAGATGGATCGCGATTATGAGATGTTCTTGCGTGATGTGGAGGAGGATACTGAGTTGAGACAGACGCTTGCGTTGTATAAGGCACAGCAGAAGCAGAAGGCGGATGATGAGATGTCCGTTGCGGAGACGAGTGATGGCGAGGATGAGGTGCCGAAGATCGATATGGATGAGTTGCTGGACGAGTTTGAGGAGATGAAGATGAAGGATTCCGAGATGACCTAGGCTGCGAATCACGGGACGAGCTAGTCTTGCTGAAGGATTGCGACGTGGTTTGTAAGCGGGCGTTTCTGGGATACCTTAGCATCTTTGTTACAGTGGTTCAGTGGCAACATTCATGAGGAGTTCACGGTCAGGTTTGTTATGACGGATGGCAAAAAGAATGAGGATGTGAGGAAGCACGGATTATGTGCCCAAAAATACCCATCTGGTAGTCACTTAACGAACCGCGTGACTTCTGATCTCAGAGGATTTGAATACAGACATTATTTCTGTCTACCGGGGCTTGTCACTCGCATGTGTTTCTCTTGTGCTTATTAAAGACTGATATTCCCGATTGACTAAAGCAGTATGATGTTTGCCAAGAGTCTTGGCAGAGTGGGCAGATTTCGTGGCGTCACTTGGATCGTCATTCGTCCTCGACTACAACTACAAAGATACCAGTTGTTTCGCGTTAGCTGGTTGTTACACCCAAAACATGCCTCATCCCTTAACCACCGTTCCCACAAAGAAATTCCTACACATCACCAGTCAACTCGACGCCATACACGATGACGAACGGGGCTGATCAGTCGGATGGGATATCAGGAGCCGCACCCAATGCCTTCGCAATCTGGCACTCACATGTCGCCTTGAAAAGGACGTCATTCTAAAACGCTGCATAATACGCGTGGAGCCAGCATTCTTTTCTGTTAAAGATGAAGTCCTCTTTCTGAGGGCGGGTTTGAATAATCAGCTGTTTGCGGAGAATGTCAATTGTGTTGCGTTGCCTTATTTCTGCCCGGCGGAGTGGTTGGCCGAGGATGCGTTCTTAGATCAGGACTGGGAGTTGGTAAAAGGTGTTGTCAGGAGGTTATGCGAGCAAGCATATACTGTAGCGTCTTTCTTTCGTGGCAGCGGTCAAACAATAGAGAGCCTCGTACCTTCAGTCCCCCAGCATGCCAGCTTGTCGTGAACTACTGGGTAAGCTGTCTCAAGCTCGGGCATCAGGACGCCGCCCACGCGCTGCCCATGGTATTGTTACCCAACCTATCAACGCTCGAGCTCCCTGCTTCCCTTCGAACCGAGATCGACGAAGAGTTGCCAATGTGTGTATCCGCCGAGAACTTTATCTCCCTCCTCTTCAACTGGGCGACCGATATCCACCGACTTGGGTGCTAGCCTCAGGAAGGCCTCATAAACCTCTGCTCTGTCATCTTCGCAACCTGACGGCCAGCGGCATGGAAGGCGTGTCCAGAAAAACGTGGGCGAAGGATATAAGTTGGTTTGTATGGTTTCTTCTCACGATATTCACCGTGGATGGTATATACCGCATCCACGCCGACGGGTATCATCCTTCAAAGACGAAAGTAGCGTTCAGAGGGCTGAAGGTTGAAACGCCAGAGTGCTCCTGGGCGCAACTCCTGTTTATCGAGCAGCCTGTCCTGCGCTCCCCGGAGCTAGAGGTACTTCGGGTTTTATGGTCGCATTTTCAGGGAATTTGCCATGGGAAATTTGGCGATGACGTGGCGACGCCGTACGTGCGGGACATGGTCCACAGGTTACAGTAACACCATGGGAGCGGGCAGTCAACCCATATGAAGAGTACTCATCAAGAACTGCAGGGGTGATTTGGGAGGGCAATAGATGCGCGTCGCGAAGAGTCATGCCACACAGCGGTCACAGTGCCTTGGTAAAGAACACGTCGCAGAAAAAGCAAAATCGTTGAGACGTCCCAGAAAAATAACATTGCAATACAATGCAAAAGAACTTCAAAATTGGAGTGCTTATTGAAATCTAAACAGCTAATTCGCTGGTATGTATGAAAATATAATACCCCAGACATACAATTCAAGAATGAATGGCGTCGTATTGTCAAGCTCGATGTGTCTTTCCGAGCTACAATACTAAGCTATTTTTCATATCGACTTCTGGTAATACTGACTAGTTAGCCGAATTAACAATCTGCACTAGGAACAATTTGGTCACTCCTTATCGTGAGTAACTATAGGAGGCGACTGGTTTGACAAGGAAGGCCTGAAAGTGGGAGCCTCGCAAACCGCCAGCCGCCCAGCGTAGATGATTAATCTCTCGCAGTCCATAACGGCCCCGGACCCTCGCTCTGCGCCATGGTTCGTTGAACGTGGCGCACAGACTAAAGAGAGTACTCCAAATCTCGCTCTTTACTCCCCGTCACCGAGGTCCAGATTGCCAAAATTGTGCTTCGCAACAGTCGCTAGTGGTGTTAACTGGTGTTAACTGGTGTTTGTGGTAAGTGGTGGTTCTCAATCTTGAAACCGAAACCGAAATCCGGGCGCCAGATGTGGTAATCGGTTTTGTGTCATCTGGCGCGTTCGAGTTTGGATATTGAGATCGAAATCGAGATGTGGGCCAGCAAGCTAAGGGGCAGAGTATTTGTTTGCTTCTCTGCCGCCTGTTCTGCTTGTAACCAGTCCTTCCACATGATATCCGTGCTCCCCAGAATTTCACTTCCCTCCCTGGTTAAAGTTCATGCTGTAGCCACCCGTCTTCGGATCTTTCGTCATCTGAAAGTTATCCGTCGACAGCCCAAACGGTTTAAGAATCCCATTTCCAAGACCCTTCAACTTCCCCATCATCTCCGCCATCTCCACCTCCTGCGCAAGCTTAACCCTCGGTGGCAAGTCTCTCAACTGCTTAAGCACAACCTTCTTATCCTGCGGCGTCACACAACTCATCTTTGACAACTCAGTGTAATCTTCCTGCGCACCAGCGAGGTTACTCCAGCCTCCGAGCTCGGACTTCGCCTTCGCACGGCGTAGTAGAGCTTTGGAGCGTATCCGCTCGATATCCTTCTTCCTCTGTGCCGTCTCACTAGTGTCCTCGGCCTTCTCCGCTCCAGAACTTATAATTTCCTCCACCTCCTCTTCCTTCTCAACTTCTGTCACCTCAACCTCATTATCCTTAGAGGCCCTTCCCCTCACGGTCTTTTCTCTCGCCGTCTTCTCCTTCGCAAGCTTAGCCTTCACCTTCTCCGGGTCCAATTTATCCAGATCAACTATAGCTTCGCCCGCGGCCTTCGAGCACTCCTTCCATTCTTGTAATTGCAAATGGCAGGCTGCAATGTTGGATTTTGTGACAGCGCGCTCGTAGGAGAGGTAGTTTGGACAGGAGGAGAGGGCCTGGTTATATTTTTCTATGGCGGTGGCGTACTCGCCTTTCTTAAAGGTGTCGTTTGCTGATTGTTTATGGTCGTTGAATTCTGCAAGAAGCGCCTAGTTGGAGCTGTTAGTGGATGCGCAAGTGGATGGTGGTCGGAATGACGAACGGCTTCCTCTTCTGGCTCGAAGCGGATGATTTCTTCTGCTGGTTGTGTATCCACGATGTTTTTGCGGGCGAAGCGATCTTCTGTCTTTGGCGCAGATGTGGTCGACATTGTATGGTGGGAAATATTATTGCGAGGTTAAGCGCGTTCAAGATGTTGTTCGTGATGGACGTTGGCCGTTGAAGTTGGAGATCCTCTGATGACAGACAGCTTGGCGTTTGGAGGGGTACAGTAGTTGGGAACCCCACCACATTTTCTGCAACCTACCTCGAATGCCGTTATTCAATCTCGCGACACCTGTTTCAGTTAGCGCCTAATATAGAGACCTTCCTCTTTCGTTTGGGACCTCTTATTGAATTTAAATAGCACATATACCTATAGAGCACGATCTCAACAGCTATTGTCATCTCTAAACTATAATCACCTCGTCACAGTAATAAACATGGCCGCCACTACCACGACCCAAGAGTAAGCTCTATTCACTTCTACTTCACTTGTTTTTATCATGCTTACCTCTACGCAGGTTCCCTCCAATTCGCGCCTGCCTCTTCGATATGGACGGCCTTCTCCTCGACACCGAAGACAAATACACACAAGTCGTCAACACCCTCCTCGCGAAATACAACAGAGGGCCCCTTCCCTGGTCCGTCAAAGCCCAGCTCCAAGGCCGCCCAGCACCAGCAGCCCACGACCTCTTCCACGCCTGGGCACAGCTCCCGGCCGAAGTGACAATGGAGCAGTGGGCCGCTGATGTGGCGCAGATGCAGAGCCAGCTATTCCCCTCTGCTGCGCCGCTACCGGGTGTTGTGGAGTTGTTGAGAAAGTTGCAAGATGCGAAGGTGAAGGGTAGGAACGCGGAGAATATTCATCTTGCGCTGGCGACGAGCTCTCATACTGCGAATTTTAAGCTGAAGTCTGACCACCTTACCCACCTCTTCGAGGTTTTCACCCCTGAGCGCCGCGTTTTGGGAGACGACCCAAGAATCCCAAAGGGCCGCGGAAAGCCAGCGCCGGATATTTATCTCCTTGCGCTCGACCAGGTCAATAAGACCTTGCCAGAAGGAGAGGAGAAGATCAAGCCTTCTGAGTGCTTAGTCTTTGAGGACTCGGTTCCAGGTGTTGAGGCTGGCCGCAGAGCAGGTATGCGTGTCGTCTGGTGCCCACACCCGGAGTTGAAGAACGAGATGGTTGGTCGTGATGCTGAGATTTTGGCTGGCAAGGCGGATCCGGGGGTGGATAAGGATGGGGTTGTGGGTGAGATTGGTGATGGTTGGGCTGCTTATTTGCCGACTTTGGAGAACTTTCCTTATGAAGCTTATGGGATGGAGGTCAAGAATTAGATTCATTAGGATCTGGTGTGAGGGAAAAGATATACCGAAAGTGCTCAGGGCGAGGTAGAGGAATACGTGTAGTGGGTTTGTTGACATGGACTGCATTGGATAAACATGATAGATGATGTGCCATTTCAAGCGGGTGTGCCCTCGAACTCCTGGTTGTGTATCAAAGAGAGTGAGGGATGACTGTGATCCTTAGACAAGCACGGAGGCTATGGGACTGGGGATATCCGTGACAAAGTCAAAGATGCTGCGATGATGTATGAGCATGTTGGCTCACGATATAAAGACTCTTTCAACAACATCCTCACCATTTCTAACCGACGGCATAAAGAGGACGATATGCATCTCAAGTACTTCTCCCGCAGCACGCCACTAAGAGATGTGGTTGATCGTGGCCTTTCCACCGCATAAATTCTTTGACTTGGCCCTCCCCACCGAACTCAAAATTATAAACTTTCAATAAGCATTCCTGTCCTCACCCATTCTGCCAGCATGGATAGTATTAAGCCAACCCTCGAGGGGGTATGTTGAAAACAGTATTATTCCGAGGATCGTCTGATTCGTGGCCGGTTCCGTATAACGTTTTCGTATAGAGGGCCAGATCTACATTCGTTAGATCTGCTGCATCCGGCACCACTCTAAAACAGGAGCTGCATTTCCATTGTTAATACATATAAAAGCAGTGTAGGTGGCCACAAGAATAAGAAGCACATTTCACATTATAATTGCATTCGCTATCTGCTCTGCCCAATTGCCTATTCTAACAGATGGAAATCAATAAGCTGCTACCATGGGATTCCAACGACACCCACGAAATCCACACCTTTGAAATAAACGATATTGTATAAGGTATTACCACGCCGTGCTCGAATTCTGGGTGGGGCCTCGAATAGAGAGTTCGAAAGGAGAGAATAATGTCAACCAGTTACTGCTGGAAGATATGAGATTCTGATCAGGAGTAAGAAGCATAAGTACGGGAAATGCTACGTTAATAAGACCTCCTATATCCCGAGGTTTTTGCACACTTGTTGACTGTCGAGGTTCGTGGCGCTGGAGATGTGGGGGAGGTTGCTGTATGACTTCGGATGTAGAGAGGGGTTGTACGGCGAGAGCAGTCTCAAGATTTATTCGACACCAAGATACTTCTTTCTTCTCGGACATCATAATGGCAATCACCTATTAGAAATCAGGTAGTAAATCAACAATTCAATATGAGTTTAAAGCGTGTCAAACTGTGCCTCCGCCGAAAGCACTTCCAGACATTGCAACAGTTTCTCCTTGTAAAACGGTCCCTCATCTCCTCCCCCATACTTACGTAGCTTAGATACCCATTCTTCTAGTACTGTCATTCTGGATCAATGACAAGCATGCAACAAGTCAACAAGCCCAGAGTGTGGAGTGACCCAGAACTTCTTGCGCTCCAAGATATCCTTTGCAATGACGATGCAGCCCGTCCGGCGGTTCAACTCTTCAAAGACGGTTTCTGGTGGCCGAATGGTCCAGAGACCTCCGACGCCCCCACTGTAGTAGCACTGTACATAGTGCTGAGGCAACTTTTCAGGTGAAGGCATGTCGGCGAAGTGGTGGCGCCAGTCGTATGCCTTGATCCATTTCCTGAGGCCTGGCGCATTGCAGAACGCTTGTTCAAATATCGTAAGTTGTAATTCTCGTGGTAGTCGAAGGAAACGGTGGAAAATCTTAAGATCGAAAGTAGAAGTCATTTTCAGATCTGGAGGCGTGATAGTGGGCTAACTAGGTATTGGAACGCGATTTAAGAATTATATTTCGTAACGGCAAAGGATTGCCAGGTCAAAGCATCCTAGCTTCAAGGAGAATTTCATGGCCAACCAGTTGGCCATGAAATGGTTGCGGGATTGTATAGTCTGCCTAATGGCTTTATCATTGCCAAAGAAAGAACCTCCATGAAGATTGAACTCTATAGCTGCTTGCAAAAACCTACCAGTCCCCTTCCACCATCTCCGCATGGAGCTCCTCAAGCAAGCCAATGAGTCCACTATATGCAAAGAGAAAGAAGCTTTCCAGTTGAATGGAACGTAATTTAATTTAACCAGACTATTCCTGTTGGCCGCTTGAAAGCAAAGACTCTACCATTTAAAGCAGGTAGATTAAGAGGTCTACTATTTTTGATATTATTGCCATGTTAAGAGCCATTTAGGTTTGATTGATGCAATAAAAAGTCGTGATAGACGAGTCGTGTCTCACCCCGGATTTGAGATTAGATAAGCGGCCTGGCGTCTCGGCTCCTGTGAATCGCGTGGTTTCAGTCCATAAGTTTTGTCGCTCGACGACAGGAACTAAACATTAACAGTCTTATCCGCGACAACAACGACAACGCGACTTAAATTGAATGCGCAACGGTCGCGACTCGGCGAAGATTGTTCTTTAAACCCGCCTGCACGGTCATCAAAACCTTACCACGATTCACTCGCTCAGCCCTATACATCCGCCATCATGGCGCTCCTCTCATTACCAAAGCCGAGGGTGCGCCTCCGCAATGCATAACTCCTTATGACAGAATACTGACCTGAGACTTAGACATTCCTCTTCATCACCTCCCTCCGCTTCGGCGCCGAAATGATCTCCCTCTCCCTCCTTTTCAACAAGCTCGCCGGCTTTTACGGCATCCTCGCCCTTGTAACCGGATACTCGCTCTCCTTCCTCCAACTGAGCATGTACATCTACTCTCTCGTCGCGCTGGTCCTCCTCTGCCTACTCATGTCACACATCCGAAAAAGCTCTCCGTTGGAGATGGTTGCACTCGCTTGGTTCTACTTCATCGATACCGTGCTTAACGGCGCATACACCGCGTACTTCGCAATCTCCTGGTTTCTGACGCTCAGCGCTGCGGCCTTGGGGAAGGATGTTAACGTGCTGGGCGCGGAGACTATGGGTGATACTGCGGGATTCACAGGTGTGGGCGTGGACAAGGAGATAGATGGTGCCGTGCCATCTGCGAGCGGCAAACCAAGCCTCACGAACGCTGTGGCCTTCACCGAGTCCGTACCATCGATCTTGTTGATTGTGTTCTTCAACGCAGTCCGCGTCTACTTCGCCATTGTTCTCTTCTCCTACGCCCGCCAGGTTCTGCGCCAGTACATTTCCAGTAAAGCCAGCCAGCGCACGCATCTGCACATGGACGGTGTCGCAGATGACCTTGATGGACCATTCTCGGAGGGTTCGCCACTAGGCGGAGGATGGAAAGGAAAGCTTGGTCGCATGATGACCAGTGTTGGAAAAGATTGGTGGTTGGCTGGCAGCAAGGAGGATGAGGAGTGGGCCAGGAATGCGAGCAGGAAGTTTGTGACGCCCAAGGAGTTGCCGGGCACGACGTTGAGAGAGCAGAGAGCGAGAAGCGGAACTGGACCGCCACCGATGAGGATCCATACCCATACCCCTGGCCACAGCCTTGGTTAAAGAGGTGTTGAAGAAGGTTGATGCATGAATCCTGGTAGTGGAGATGGAGTACTTGATGACAGAGAGGTTTGGACACGACACGGCTTGCATATTTTGTACGGCGACTGCAAAAATAGTGCGCAGATTGACTTAGGGTTTGCTTGTATGCCCGGCGTTTGGGGCTCGTTCGCGGGTTATGCGTGATACAGACGATACCTAATGATTTAATACCATGTTCATGACACACAGCCCCTGCCCTGTTACTCTTTCAGGATAGCAATTGTCCAACTGGGTTTGCAAAGATGACCACATAGAAATCCAAATCCTGACCCTGCCATGTTGGCAATGAGTCTACTTAATACTCAAGTTATGGCACTACAGCCGACGTAGCGTAGTCTATTTACTCGGGCGCTTCACAATGGCATCTTCTTACGAAAGACCCTCGAGGACAAGTCGAAGTATGCTTTCAGCTGCAGATCTGTTATCCTTAGACCAATCACCACCACCTTACTAGGCAGAGATTAACCTACCGGGATACCAGCACAGCATGAAGCCAACTGAGACACCAGCTGGGCCCGAGGTCTCCACTGGTGAGAACAATTATTTCATGCACTTCATTGTCACCACTAACTAGTAGACCGCCCAGGCCCTGATACCGATAAGATTATGAGTACTTCAAGCCACCCTGAGAGCTAAGGTCAGCAAATAAAACCCGTTTCCATTATTGCCTGGCTTTTCCCTTTGCAAACGTGCAGACTAACTAGTCTTAGGCCTGCAGAGCTTAATCCTTCAGGAAATCTAGCACACCCGCACCGAGATCCAAGCCTTAGCCCGGCGATTGGCGCTTGTCAAAGCCCAACTGCGCCATGGTCTCTAACAGTGCTAGAAGAAGGAATGGTGAGCCCAGTTGCTCGCATATGGGGTGGCGCTGGGCTACGCTGTCACTTCAACCATTGCAGAGTTTGTTGGAAAGTAGGACGGAGGTTGTAGGATAATGGAATGGAGTCTTGGATAATGTGCATACTGGATATTGTTTGCTTCGCAGCAAACGCTGCGATAACGGAAACACATGAGGATGATTAGGAGGCAAGGGTTATTTCATCTTCGATCTAAGGTTCATCCTTTATAACCATTCAATATAGCCTGCCACTGCCAATCGGTTATCCAGTAGCCCATCCAACGACATGGCCCTATTGAGCAACTACGTCCGCTTGTCCGAAAACAGGTGTTCCTCTGCTAGCACTAGATTATTCACAACTGTATTCAGACCTAGCACAACTACTTGAAACCGTACCCATATCTCTCGGCACGGTATTATCATATACACCACAATTGCTGAAGCCGCCATAGCTTCAAACTATTCAGAGCTCTTTTGAACATGAAGATTCTCGGCCTTTGACACAACTTTGCCTCGACTTGACCTCACAACCCCCGTAATTTTATACTTTGGTTCACACCGTCAACCACAGACTCAACAAGACTTCACAATGGCCCAGCTTCACGGACCGATGGACCGTCTCACTATAGATAACTACCTCCGCGCGAAAATCCCCTCCGACGCCCATAAGAACGCCGACACATTATTTAAATATCTCGGTCTCCCATCTAGTGCCGCACTCTTCGAATGGCTCGACACCACCTCATCCATACATGAACATCTGAATAACCTTTGGAGCCAACGCCTCGAGAAGTACATTGCACAATGTAGAGAAGACAGGGTCTATACTCCAACCTTCGACGCGGTATACAACAGAATGCGGGCGTGCGAAATAAGGAGCTATAAATACAGCCAGAGTCAGACAACTGTAGGCATAGACAGGCGCAGATGGGGCGATGTGGACTTCTGTGCTCACTGTCTGCTCTGGATGACGCTGCACGTCCAGAATAGGATTTTTGCGCAAAGGGGGGACTGGCAGCCGTATGCTGCAGAGAGGATGTGGCGGGTTATATAGCCAATGAATTTCTACCTAATCGCATACCTACACATGACTTCCTGAAGGGTGATTTTGTCGTCTATTCGCCCACTGTTGGAGTAACTGAGGATGCTATTCATAAGTGAACGCCATCTTGCTCGATTGTCGCATTTGGATAGCTCCTGTTCTTTCAACCGGTTAGCCATCATCTTTCTTGCCGCCGATACTGACACTAAGCTTACCCGTGCTCATCATTACTCACTCTTTGATGGAAAATTGATGGAAAGTTGAGAGCTAACCAATTAATCTGAGACGATATGCGATCATCTCGAGCAGTTGTTGGCGTTACGAGTTAGCATCGCCACACCTAGAAACAAACCCGAGTCTGCACATATTCTGTCCCTATGAAAGTACAGTATGTCAAAGCATTATACGCTGTAAAGCTTCATTTAGAGACCAAGAACATGCGGAATCATGGAATGCTTCCCAGAACCACAATGTTCATGACTTCCGAGTTCTAACTTCGGCTTGCTAACTTCGGTGGCTCCAGAGACGCTTTCTAACCTGTCACGCTAAAAGTTTAACATGCGCAACCCTCTTGGGCCTGAGGTTGGTTATTGATATTAACATCGATCACTACAACACATTAGCATTCGTCCCTTTAACACCCCCCCCTAATCCCTTCGCCTTGTGCACTTACTCTGATTCCCCGCTGCAGCCGCCTGCTCACTCCCCTCCATCCCCGGCAACGCCTGCGCAATCCTCTTAAACAAATTCTTCACATTATGCCCAACCTTCGCACTCGTCTCAATAAACATCAGCCCATTTTTCTTCGCCTCTTCCTCGCCCTGCTGCGTCGTCACCTCCCGCTTATCATTCAAATCCGTCTTATTCCCCACCAACACAATGATAACATCATTCCCTCTCTCACCCCTGACATCGTCTACCCATTTTCTCGTATTCTGGAAGGACTTGGCGTTTGAGATGTCGTACACTACGACAGCGACGCTGGAGTCGCGGATGTAGGAGGGAATGAGACTGCGGAAGCGTTCTTGGCCTGCTGTGTCCCATAACTGGAGGCGGACCGTACGATCCTCGAGATACATGGTTTTGGAGAGGAAGTCAATGCCAATGGTGGCTTGGTACATGTTGTCGAAGGAGTCGTACATGAAGCGTGTTATCAAGGAGGTCTTGCCGACTGGGATTTGTTAGACGGAGCTATATTGGAGCTTGGTGGGCACAAACATACCACTTTGTTCGCCGAGGAAGACCAGCCTGGAAGCATTGTGTTAGTAGCCGTTTGTAGTGTTTAGGAAGCTTCGATAAGAAGATTTTCGCACTTGAACTTCTTCAAAGGATTGTTATAGGAGGTGCCTGCTTGCGCCATGGCGTCTTGGATTGCAGTTCGTCCGAACTGCTGGGTATGCTGTAGATGTTTCGGCTAATGATTAATTATATGCGCAAAAGTCGTCAATAAAGGCCGTCAAGAACTACTAGAAATTCGCCGTTGTGGAGGATCTATATCCTCGTCGTGGTTATTCAGGAGTCTATACAAAGTCCACTGCTGTCAGTATTGGCATCTGTCAGTGCCATCCGTCTGGCCACACCCGCCAAGCTCTCAGCCACACCTAGCTTAACTCCGGACCTTTTATCAGGGGCCCCCGGTGGAATGTATCCCCGGATAGGACCGGAATTTTTGAACTGCATTGCGAAAAATATGGGGGAGAGCATCAAGGGTCTTGCGATAACAAATAGAGATTTTACATCTCGACAACACCATACACATCGCAATTATGCCAGTTTTGAGATCCAAGGCTCCGCAGCCAGCGGCGCCAGCGCAACATGCGCAGAAGAGTCGTAAGGGAAAGAAGGCGTGGAGAAAGAATGTCGATCTTACGGAGGTTGAGGCTGGTGTTGAGGCTGTGAGGGATGAAGTGATTAAAGGGTAAGGAATCCAAATCGACAGTGTACCAAAACAACATGCTAATAACAATGCAGTGGAGTTGTCGCGGAAAAGGCCTCCGAAGATCTCTTTATGCTCGACGTCGAAGGCGACGTCACGATAACCAAGAAATTCATCAAGAACAGCAAGCCTCTCAAAGCCGATGAGATCATCGCCCAACGCTCTTCCGTCCCAGCAGTCTCGATGAAGAAGCGCGCCGGCGATAAGACAACCGACGGCATCATCGACGCCAAGCGCCAACGCGTCTCCTACGTCTCCCACCAGGAGCTCATCCGCCTTCGCAACCTGATTAACGGCCAAACCGAGCAGCGCATCGAGGTCCAGGATTCGACTTTCGACCCGTGGTCTGAGACTGCCGATGCACAGGCTTTGGTTGAGGATCCAAGATTCAGCTTCTTGCCAAAGAGCCAGAAGAAGGTTGTGCCAGCGACTTTGAAGCAGAAGCCGGTTCCGCTCACTGCGTCCGGAAAGACTATCAAGGCTGTGAGCAAGCCAAGCGGAGGATTCTCTTACAACCCAGTCTATACCGAGTACGAGGAGCGCCTGATTACTGCTGGTGAGCGCGAGGTTGCAGCTGAGAAGAAGCGTCTTGAGCAGGCAGAGAAGGAACGTCTCCAGAAGGAGGCCTCTGCCAAGTCTGCCGTGGAGGCGATGGCTGCTGAGGCCAAAGCTGAGATGAGCGAGTGGGATGAGGAGAGTGAATGGGAGGGCCTGCAGAGTGGAGCAGAGGAGCTGAAGGCGAAGAGGCCGGAGAGAAAGTCCCTGATGAAGAGGAATAGAGAGAAGAGGAGAAAGGAGGAGGAGAGGAAGCAGAAGATGCTTGCTGAGCAGAAGAGGAGGAATGAGGAGCAGCAGCACATCAAGTCTATTGCTAAGTCTGTGGCTGAGCAAGAGGAGACGAGAAAGCTTGCTTTGCAGGTGCAGAACGAGGAGGCTGATGAGGAGTTGAGCGAGGGTGAGGATCTTGAGCTGAGAAAGAGGAAACTCGGAAAGGCCAAGATTCCGCATAAGGACCTTGAACTTGTTCTTCCAGATGAGCTTGCGGAGTCTTTGAGACTGTTGAAGCCGGAAGGAAATGCGCTGAAGGAGAGATACAGGAGCTTGTTGATCCGTGGAAAGGTTGAGGGAACTCGCAGAGTGCCGTACAAGAAGCGTCGCAAGCAGGACATCACGGAGAAATGGACCCACAAGGACTTCCAGCTCTTTTAAAGAGGAGAGGAATGTGGAGATCAGAATCGGTTACGTGGGCGGCTGCGATATCCAGGTTGTTAATAGGAGTACTGGGGTTCATAGCATTGCGGCGATTCGGAATCGGAAAATGAAATTTATTGTATCTTTTCGTTTACTGCTGTCATGATGTTTGACTCTAATCCATGGAGAAGGTTGGGTACAATCTTCGGTATGCAGGCCATTAATACAAGCTCAGGATGGTTGATAGCTGATCCCGACTACTGGAATGACACTGCTCATATGCCTCGCGATAGACGTCAAAAAGCCGACTAGGTTGGGATAATAGTACTTAAGCGGTACTCACACAGACCATAAGTAAAGTGCTCGTCGAAAGAATAGTAGTCTGAGTAGTACTCATGATACTACTCCAGTAGCGATGAGTAGGCGATCGAATGAGCAGCCTTCTCTACATTCGGGACTATGAAGAACGCAAGAATATTGCTGATGAACACGTTTCTCTTCTCAACGGCTACTCCAACCTGCTGCAAGTTTTACCAGTAGTAACAACTGTTTAAGTGTGGGACGCATCCAGCAAACACGGGTGGCGAAGCTGGGTATATCGATTTTTTCCAAAGTTATGCACGACGGCCAGATTTCAACGGCGGATCGACACCCACACAGCTGCAGCCACCCGAAAGGAGAACTCCGTGGCTTTTAGCAATGAATCGCCTGCATATCTTGGCAGATAGCGCTGATATATACAGTTTCAGTGAAGCTTCCTTCTTCTTTCCGACTATGTCTCCATTGATTTCGGTGTTCAGATCTACGTGCACCCCGACACAACCCAAGTGACGTCAAACACTTTGAAGATTGGACTAACGCTGGAGCAAAGGGAGTATGCGGGTGCGGAGATCATGTATGAATACGGCTTAGGCGATCGATGGGAACATGAGTGCCAAATTGTTGGTAGGGCGCCGGCTACGGCACAGTTTATGTGTCTGGAGGGGGAGGGCCGTGGCGTGGCGGAGGGTGCGGGGAGTTTGAGGGGGTGGAAGGAGGTTAAGAGCGCGTATAGGGGCGGAGAGAAAGAGTAGGGAGCAAAGGGAAAAGAGTGTTTGGTTTGAGACGCAGGCGAGTAATGCTGACCCGAGGGGGTTGGCGGGAGAAACGGCGTGGTACTTTGACAAGACGGCTGTTAATGAGAGGATGAGGAATGCGGATAAGGCATGTGACACTGATGATTTGGAGGGCGAGATGGATGCTAACGGGTACAGAATATGGAGCAGCCAAAGCCGGCATATCAGTCTTTCTATCATAATGGAAAACCGAGTGACACTAGAGGGATGCCATTTGCTTGAGATCGTATCTGTAATCGGGTCCAGATAGCCCTGAGAACGGTAAGCTAGATGCGGCCGCTCAAGTACACTTCTTTCAGTCCAAACCCAGTCAGAATTGAGAAAGGAAAGCAGCAGTGAGTAAGTTTTTTCCTTGTTTTTCTCTATTCCAGACTCAAGTACAGCTCAAACGTTCTGCAAGATAGGTGCAATATCACTGTGCTTTTGAAAAGACCCCGCAAAACAAGTTAAAAGTTGACGAATATAAGCGTCAATTGTTTAGCAGGGCACTGCCAAATTGGCAATGTTGCTAATCTAGCGGAACTCGTTACAACCAAGGACTTCCCAATTCATGTTTTTGATGGCCAACCAATTACCAACGGCGCGAGTGCGTGGTGATTAAGGAGCGAGGCCACTGTAAGAGACAAAGTGGGAGACGGCGCAACCGCCAGGAACTTCACCATGAATGAGCTACAACGATGGCACGAATAGACATAAAGGTGGAAGAAGGGGCTGAGGTTTGACAGACCTCGTGCTCGTCCAAAGTCTTGTGCTTAAATTAGAATAACTAGCTCTTATAGGATAAATAAAGGACAACAATCCTGTGTCAGAGCATCTCTGTTGTCAACAAGGGGAATTCTCTTTGAGATGTACTTCGTCGTCGTATAAACAACGGCTCGACAGCATTTTTTGTCAGGCAAGGATAAAGCAAACTCGAGGCATAAAAAGAAGACAGCGGCCATGAACGAGAGAAATCTGCACACATCCCGTCTCTAATATTAAAGCCTTTTATTTTGTATAACAATGGCGAACTTTGTGCTTCAAGCTCAAGGACAACGCTTTCCCTGGGAGGTTCGTAGACAAATTGCTCTTGAAGCTTTGCGCGATCGACCATTCGATTATGGTGTATTAGAAGAGTTCTTTTCTATGGGGAAACACCGAATGTGGAAGCGCGATATAGAGGAGCTCAAGTGCTTGATTGCAAATTCGGAGTTACAGATCGATGAGGCTTTGCTCGAACATGAATGCAGCAGAGGCCGAGCTAAATGGAAGAAGCTTCACCCAAAGGTCTTCAAGTACTGCGAGAACATCAGAGTTGTTTATAGGTAGTTTTATTCTTTTGGCACCTTTCCTGACCAGGTTAGCTAACATATATACAGAGTCGCTGACAGCCTAAGGGACAACAAGCGAAAAGAAGCCGACCGCGTCCGCAACGTCTTCCAATTCATGCGCGCCAACCGTGCCCGTAATCGTGGCCGTCCTACTCCCCTCCCTCAAAGCAAAGCACGCCTCACACCGATGCAGAAGCCAGACGACCAGCACCGCCTGCAGGTCTTCATCCGCCGCTTCCATCGCCTAAAAGACGTAACAATCGATTTCCACCAGCCGAACCGGCTTCGTAATTCATATCCCCTACCGACCCCCTTTAATCCCGCCCCGTATGTGCCGATTTCAAATCCCTACGACCAATTTCCGCATTATTCGGAAATCTTAATTGCACACGCGAAGTCGGCGCATGGCATATCAGAGACACATGGCGCACGGCACCTCACCATCGAGATGCCTCATGCGCTGCGCGACCACAGGCGTGAAAACGGATACAGAGAGTATCTGCAGCGGCTGACCATCCTGCTCGACATGGACGTCGAAGGCCGCCGCAACTATCGTGCTAACCTGGCGGTGCCGCCCAATCCGAACTTTCCACCTCCTGCTGGGCGGGTCTGGTGGCCGCCGGCTAGGGGACATGACGACCGTGATGGCACGCCGGAGTTTGTCCTGATGAGACATTGGTTTGCGATTCCGAGGCCGAGGCTCCCGGATGAGGGGGATATTTTGAATCCGCAGGTTTTGTTTCCCACCATGAGCCCCGGGGGAGGGGCATGGCCGATGCATGCCGGGGGGAATGCCCCGTTGGCGGGCACTTGGAGGAGGTGGAGGCCGTGGTTGTGGCAGGGTGTGTCCTATGGATGGTAACAGCTGTATTGCTCATGTGCTTAGTAATCTATCGATCTGGGTATCATCTCGTACGCCGAGACATGCAAAATCGCACTACATGCCTCATATCGCTCTATCCTCTTCCTTTCGCTACGTCCGCGCTTACACTTCGCCTTCACCAATAACCTGCTTCGTCCTGCTCAGCCTCGCCTCATCTCTCGGCGCAGAAATCTTATCGAGATACACCTCATCCGTGATCCCACTCGCCAGCATCGGCACCGCATCAGTATCCTGCACAAACAGCTCCTCAAACGTCTCCCAGGCAACCCCACTCTCATCATCATTGTACTTCATCTTCCTCCACTTCTCCTCCTGTGCCTTCCTAATCCTCTCCGCCATCGTCTCCACCTCCGCACCCTCTCCTAACGTCTTAACAGTCATATGCACGCCCGTCGCCGCCCTCGGCGCCTGCTCCGCGCGCGGCTTCGCCAGCCGCTGCATCTCCGTATCCGCATCGATGTGATGAAACTGCGGTCTCATCTGCACAATCTCATTCACCGGGCTCAGATGCAACTGATCGCCCTTAAACGCCCCCAGATAATAATTCGGACTCGTCTCATCCTTCGGCAGCGTCTGTCCACCCAGCGTCTGCTTGTTCAGCACTCTGCCCTTCGTGATCCCGTCGTTGAAATCCTCCAGAATCTCCATCTGTGCAGCAACGGGGTCCTCATCCTTTGCTCTCCCTCTCCCGGGTCCTGGGGCTACACCACCGATTCCAAAGCCGCCTGCGAGGCCGTGGGAGCCTCCTGTGCCGCCCGTCCCTGTGTTCGACTTCATGAGCGTGCTCTTTCGCAACACCTCCCCCCAATGCGCACCCTTGGCTCTATCATAATTACTGAACACATTAACAGGGACATCCAACTCCAGGAGTCCAGTAGATGGCTTGATGCGCAACTCCATGGGCAAGCTCTGCTTCGCGGCCGTATAGTCGTCGTCCGCATCTCGGTTTGGAAATTGCAATACATAGAGCTGGCGACCGTCCGACCATTGCGGCTTGATGAAGACGTCGTAAGAAGCTACTATTGGGTCGTCCCCATCTTCGTTGTCTGCGCTCGGGATTGAGCTATCAGTCCGTGGAACAGGTGTGCTGGTGCCAGAGTCGACAAGGGCGGGGTCGTATGCTGTGGCCGCTGCTGGCATTTTGCTTTGTGGTGTTATAGTAGCAGTAGTGGCTTGGAAGTGAAGTTACTGTGAGTCGTAGATCTGGTATTTCGTGGTCTCGTAGGCAGGTCGTGATAGGCTTCAAGGTCCCTCCCGGAACATTTCTGGAGTTTGGGTCAGGCATTGTTTTCGCTATCGTTATCTTATCTTTATCATATCGTTATCGAGTATCAAGTAGTGAGTGGATGTCTTGATCACGACGCGGCCGCTTTGTCTTGGTGTCAGAATCATGGTTAGGCTACTTAGGGTTAGTGGCAGTTATGGCTATTAGCGGGGCTGACGACGCCTGAGACCGCTGAATGACGCAGCCGGGGCCACTGCGCGGCGGCCCAGTCTCCCAGGCGAGGACGACGACTGCATCTAGGCATCCAGCCACAACCTTTGATCTTCAATCTATCACGAATTTACACCTTCTATCCAAAACGAAAACCATATAGAGATCATCCAAAAATGTGCTCATCAGACTTCTTCTTAGGGTTAATCGCCATCCTCTTCCCACCTCTCCCAGGTAAGGCGCCATTTTTACATCCCCAAAGCCACATCATCCCCATCTCCTGTCAAACTCAAACTAACATCACCGCACAGTCTGGGTAAAAACCGGCCTCTGCTCCGCCGACTCCCTCATCAACCTCCTTCTCTGCTGTCTCGGCTTCTTACCCGGTCTCCTACATGCATGGTACATCATCGCCAAATATCCCGACGAGTATGACCCCTTACCCCAGGATGTCGAGACCGGGAGAGCTACCTACGTTTATGTCCAGCCAGCTGGTACACCTACGCATGGTGGTGTTGGACGTGCGCCAGGAGGCCAAGCACATATCCAACACTGCCACGGAAATCACGGTTATGGAACTGTCAAGCCTATGGAAGCTCCAGTAGTCACGCAAGGAACCAACGGCACTTGGAATGCTGGAAGCATGCCAGATATTCGGAACCAGCAGGAACATCAGTATGGTGCTGGTAGCAGCGCGGCGCCGCCACCGAGTTATGCGCAGGCTGTTAAGGGGGACCAGAAGGTGCAGACCCATGAGTAATAGGAGGACGAATGAGCAACCACGGTTATTACATCTAGAAGTGGCTCGGCGGTGTGAAAGAGAGAATAATACGATGCGATGGCATGGGATGGACAGGATGGACAGTACAGGGCATATTGGAAGTTTTCCACAGACTGGTTCAGGGAGGAGAATGGCGCATGGAGTAGTGCTTTTGGGCTCAATAGGACTACAGGGCCTAAGTTATGGGAAGAGAGTTTGATTCGAAACCTAAACTATTCTTCAAATCCATCACGCATCTAGGCTGCACTAAGTGATTTATTTTGTGTGTCTTTTCAGACGACTATGCTCGCTCTAGTAACGCCGCTGAAAATGTCAAATGTATCTAGGGTATCATGCGTCTATCATCCAATCCCATCTCCACTTCCACCTTATCTCCCACCTCCACCTCCTCTCCCATCTCATCTTATGTCTCCTCAAATCAGATTCATAGTCGCCTCCGGAAACTTTCCCCACAAAAATGGCCTTTCTCCCAGTCTACCAGTAAGAGGTGCCAGTAATCTCAGCCGCTTATTCTTTTCATCTACCCCCGCCACATACACGAAACCCATCACACTCGCATCCCTAACCACCTCCGGCTTATCCGCCGGAGTGGCATACACCATCGCAAAAACACTATGCATCATCTGTGGCGTAATTCCCACATGGACCAACTGCCCCATCTTCCCCTTGCTATCCCCCTGCTCATCGTCGTCATCATCGCCCCCGCCTGGCAAGAAGCTTTTGTCCAGGGCGTCAGAGGAATCGGCGAGCTTGTAGATGGTGAGGAGGTTGTAGTCGATTGTCTGAGTGTGCGGAGATAGGATGCGGGAGCTGTTGCCGAAGAAGTACTCTCTGATTTGGCGCTGGCGCACCGCGGCCATGAAGGCGCTGTCGCGGTCGACGCAGCCTCCTGACTTGGAGAGCTTCAGAACGGTGATGTTGGGTGGTTGAAAACGGCGAGACAAGTCGGCCTGGAGACGCTCGGAGCCGAGGGTTATGATGATGTTGATGTTGAACTCGGAAGCGGTGTGAGACAGGACTTCATAGCTGTTCTTCCCGGCACTGGATATTCCGGAGGTATCAACGATAATGCCGGAGCGCTTGACTTCCTCGTCCTCGTCAAGTCGGCCGGTGACTGCGAGCGCAAGACGGCTGCACACAGGCTTAAAGATCTTGGTGTCCTCCTCGGGGCTGCCAAGCCCCAACCAATAAACCAACGGCAGCTTAACAGGCGTCTGACTCGGGCCACTCGCAGGGCTACTTCCCCACCCCTCCTCAATATCCATCAGCGTGCTCATAACAGTTGCGCTCAAACTCCCAGGCAGACTCAGCATTCCCTCCGCCGGATCGGTATTAACCACTACCGGCGACCGTCCCATTCTCACCGCGTAACCAGCGAGGATCTTCACCAAGCTCGTCTTTCCGCTGTTATTAGGACCCACAACCATAACTCTCGGACCCTGGGGTTGCGAGTTCCGGATCTCTTCGAGTGCGAAATGCAGGTTCGCATACTCCGTCATCGGGGTTTCTTCCGCTGTATACTCTTCACACTGCCCTCTAACCTCAAGTCGACATCCATGGTACGTAAAAATTGCAGCCTTGGTGCCGCTGAATGTGTATTCATGGTTGATAGCCAGCTCAGTGCCGAAGAGCTCTGCTTGGCCTGAGATGAGCTAGGCGGTGTTAGTCAGGTGATGGCATAGGCTTGTGTTCCTGTGGGGGTGGGGGGAAGATACTCTGACGGTGACGTTGGAGCCGAGGGCGACTTCGAAGCGCCATTCTGAGTTGGAGGCGAGCTCGTGAATTATGGGGGGCGCGTCGAAGGAGGTCGAGGTTGTGGTTGGTGCCTGCACGTGGTTAGATTTGTTTGTGAGACGAAATGAGGTGGTTACTTGTGAACTTATGCCCAGTCCTGGTAATCCGAGACCTGGGAGCGCCATGATGAATATAAATTAATTTGAGATGTTTTGCAACAGAAAGATGTTGACAAGGTAGTCCCCAAGCTGGTGTCTCTCCTAGTCGTTGCTGGTTCAGCCCCGTCGCAGCCTCGTTTGGGTATTGTGACAGCTTGACGCTAACCACAAAGAGCAAAGAGAACTTCAACACCAAAAAGATAGCCGCGCTCCAAGCACAACGTCACTTAGACAACCTTCGTAGGCTTTTCCACGCCTAAAAGACGAGAATTCTCTCTTTAATGCGGGCCCACAATTTGGACAAGTTTTCTGGGACCCTATCCAGCCACGGACTCCCCAACAGCGACTTGGTATGGCTATAAAATGGCAAAATGCAGAAGTGACTTGAACGGCGCACCTCCAACTGGGAATATTCACTAGTGCCTATAAATGGAGTGCTGCCGGATGTTCTATATTAACAATTTTTAGGAGCTAATCCACAACCAAACTTTAATTACTTTGTGCGCAGACTCAGGCCACCCGCAACCCCATCGCTCCCCCTTCTCACAATATTTTGAGGCCACAACAGCGCTAAGTAGCCATATAGCTGCAGCCAACATTTCTCATTGCGAACTGCAGATTCTACTTGCATGCACTGACTGGAACATAGCGCAAACATTGGCAAAACCATCCCAGAGACTGCAGAACGAAAATCAAATCATCCCGATATCATAAATTAAATATTTTGCACACTTTTCAATACATCTTGCTCATATCTGCTAATTCTAAGTTTCTAACGAACCAAAGCAAATATGAAGTGGGTATTTGCAGAATCTCTCTTACATGCCAAGGGGTAGCAATATCCTTCCCTCTCCTGCATAGATCCCAGCCAAAGTGACTTAATGTCCGGACGATTGCAGAGCACACATGTTCAACGCAGCTTCTTCAATTCATCAACCAACGCCTCCACCTCCTCGACCGGTGCAAGTCCCGCACAAATCATCTCCTTCGTCTTGCCATCCATGGGCGGAAACAAGTCAACCACATCTCCATCGACGAAGCGTTCGGGTTTCGTTTTAGCATGCTCGGCTAGTGTCCCTGGTGTAGGGGTGAACGCTCTCCAGAGATCCCATGTTACATCTGCGCCAAGAGTTTCAACCTTTTCCAGTATCCTGTCTTGGAGCTGGAGAAGCAGGTCTTCGGATTTCTTGGCGATGTTTCCTAGGAGATATACGGAGCCATCGGTCTATGCCACTGTTAGCTTTGAATTGTGAACAAAGGAATGAGAGGTACTTGCGGTAGAAAGGATAGCCTTTGGAGTGACAACAAGTGTTTCGTCTCTTTCCGTAGCATAAGAGCGAATGCAAGTAACATTCTCGCCCAAATTGAACTCTCCCACATTCTTCAACAGCTTCGGCTCCGGATCTGGATTCTCATATCCGTCGTCGGAAGCGGACGACTGTTTAAGTCGCTTGAGGTTACCACTAGCGTCTGCCCCAATCCAGTTGCTCTTGCCCATGTATCCCACCGCTGTGCCCCAACGGCTATCAACATCGCGAGCCACCTCTTCGAGACGTGGCGGCTCACCGTTTTCTCCCCAGTGGTATTCGATTAGGCTTACTGACTTCATCATATCTGTGACTGCGATCATAGGGCCTTGAACCTCGATATCAATCGGTGTCGTGGCCGTTCGATGATGTGCAACGATCGCTAGTTTCCCCGTCGTAGTGCTCGTTTCAGTATACTCAAGCACGACGATAGTTCTCGTCAACGCCGCGATTATATGGCCATAACTTACACCCAATCTCTGACAAGATCCCTTCAGCTCAATCTGCGCAATTAGATACGGATTTCTGAAAGTATCAATACCCAGAACCAGCACCCTACCATTACAATCCTCAAACGGCTTCACAAAACTTGTGCCAACGATGAGCCTCTCGTGTCCTTCAACAGTTTTGGATAGGTCACCGAAGTACACAGCTTCGACTATCTCCTCCGTGTTCCTGTCCCTGTAATCGAACATGAAAGGGCGGCCGACGTGCTTGAATGATATGTCGTCGACGAGTTGGATGCCTGAATTGGCAACTTCGACGCCAGTGAGTATCTCGCGCTTGAACAACCCGATTGCGAAGAGGTTCTCTTTTACAGAGTATGCTAGGCGACGCGGTGTGTAGCCCATAGAGAGTTTCTTTACGTGAGTGACTTTCTCGGCGTCGAACACGGACATTTTTAGGCCGGCTGTTGTTGCGACTGCGATCGAGTCTGGGAAGGAGGACGTGTTGAAGGGCACTACATGTGTGAAGTTTTCTGCGTTCAGGGCCGAGTAAGTGATTTGGCCATCTGATGCACAGATCAAACTCGCTAACTCGCATATCGCGAATACGCTCTCAATATCGGTTCCGTAGCATCCTGAGCTGGATCTCGGTATAACACTTAGAGTAGCAGCTTGTGTGCCAAGAGCAATTGACCTTTCATCCTTCGTCACACAGAGCACTACGTCTAAGGAGAAGGTGCTTATTGTGCCATCTGACATGGTAACCAAAACAGTGGGTGGGCCTTCTTCCTTTGGACGAAGCTGTGCTTGTACAATGCCACGGGGGATCGCAAGCGTTTCGTCATTTGAGACTGGAACCTCGATGATGGTCTCGAGAGTCATCAAGTTGACAACTGATACGGTTCGAGATTGCCACTTCCCGATGAAGGCGTGGGAGTTGTGCCCGCTGTGGCGTATGTGGGGAACATGGAGACAGGAAACCTGATCTTTGCCATTGAAGTCCAGTGCGGTGATCACTTTGAGGCTGGCTTGGACGTTGAGCGAGAAGAGAGTCTCGCCTCCTACACAGACCAGCACAGTATCTCTGTTTGCTGACACCGCAGTAATCTGGCCGCCGTTGGGTGGCTGCCAAGTTGCTCGGACCATGTCCGAGTCTGTCTCGGTCATAAGGACCTTCGTGGGAGTAACCTGTATGATACAATCGCCCCCATTGCAGGCCAGCAGGGTCTCTTCGTCCAGAGTCAGGCCGTAGTATGAATCGACATTTGTGATATCGCCACTCTTATCAAAGACAAAGACTCTGCTTTCAGTTCGAAACGAGATTAGCAGCGCAGTGTCCGTTTTCCTATTGAGGCTCTTCCTCAGGGGGAACAAGCCTTTAATACCCGGCATATCTCCCAGCCATCCATAATCCTCCAAGCCAATCCCACTCCGAATGCTCTGTAGAGTGCCGCTCTCATACGCACCGCAGCCTGCAACGAGCCTGGATTGGCCAGACGAGAAGCTGCTCACGCCAGTAGGCTTGATATGGTCCATCATCATCTTATACTCGTTCCTTTCGGGATCGTGTTCGTCGGGTTCATCATAACCCTCCCATTCAGCTGGGATTTCCGTTACATCGCCCCCATTACTTCGCAGATTCATGATGTGGAAGTCCATGATAGGCGCTATGTTATTCATTGTCTGTATGACGGTAAATGACGGCCGCGAGCCATGCTGTCCCAATTGGAGCTTTATGACCTGGGAGTCTCCCACATGAGAGCCGATGAACACCCTTCCTTTCTCAAGGGTTACCATGGTGGTCGGTGTGGACGTCCTGCCCATCTCCTGAACATAGATGTTTATCACCACATCGTTACCGTCCTTAAGAATAGTCATCATATGCAGCCCACCAAACTCGTCGGCTAGGAGGTAGCGTAACTCGTCGATAGCCGTCCACGTAACGAATAGATTCGACTCTCTCATAGCAAATATCTCAGATGCCTTCCTCTCATCGTCGTAATAAGTAAGTGTCGTCTCTCCGACAACAATGACTCCTCCCATATGCGGTTTCTTGGTGCCAGAATTTTGCCGAGGGTTGTGCTTCCTCCTGCTCCCAGAGCTCTCTACTATCGGCACTGGGATAAGCATGTTTGCGCCGTTATCCAGTATATCGACCACATCTTTCCTATTATGCACTGCGTTGAAGTCGGAATATTTCCCAGACTCATAAACGTCGTACATAACCAGCTGTATCCGCTTCTCCTTCCCAACCTGATGCAGCAGGGCAATCCTCGGGACGTTCGCCCGGGGATACAGAAACGTGGTATCCTTTACCTGCAGCTCGCTCAAACGCCTCTGCTCGGGCTCATCCAGATAGCCCCCAGCGTTTCCCCTATTGCCTCTCGTAGGCGCGCGGATTCGAATAAAGCTGAGTATGCCATCATACATAGAGAGAGCTACATGTGACCCTGTCGGGTCGATACGGCACTGCTGTAGCGTCTGCCATTCCCTCATTCCAGCCTCGCTCACATCTTCCAGCGTAGTCTTCGTTTCTAGTTTTTCTGTCTCCGGGTTCCAGGCGAGTGTGAAATATTGTCTGCGAGCGGTCCCAACGAGGAGATGTGATGTAGGAGAGCTGGCCGGAGAGACCTTCTGGAGCATGGTTATCTTGCCGAATATTATATGGTTCTTGCCGTGTTGCGAGATGCCGGTGGGCGATTGTTTCCATATTTCTAAGCGATTGGCTCTTCTGTGGAGCTGTTAGGCATTGATTTTGTGAATCTCATCTTTAATTACTTACGCGATAACCAAGACCTCTTCATCTTCTTTTAGCAGGTTGAGCTTCACGGCCAGCCTGATGCTGGTCGCTGTGTGAATAGGAACGATGTATGACATCGCATCCGTGAGTTTTTCCGGCAGTGGGAGTGCTTTGTTAAGTGCTCTAGGCAGCAATATAGAAATGTAATTACCTCCACTATCTTCAGTCGTGTTATATTAGAGATTGGGTTGAATTTTCTGTTTGGGTTATAGTCTGCAAGGTCAATAATGTCAGCCTTGCGCTCTTATCGCGACAACAGCACCCCACAACCCCAGATTGAGTTGCAGTAAACAAGCTTTCCTACCCGACGCTAGTAAATTAGTGTGCTGTAAATGAGCTCTCATCTCAACCTCTGAGCATCACCTCAACATCGATAAGAACGCGCGTTTAATATGCACAACACAGACATCCAGATCACTGCAACCATTGCAACGACTTCACATTCAGATCGACCAGGTGCTTGTAGTAATCTAGAAAGGTAACGACTTTAATTGTGCTATCTCCTCCGTAACAGGCAATCAAGCGTCTTGCGAAAAGCATCAGGGACATAACCACCAGCAGAAGCATGAAGCCGCTCATGTTAATGTGTACGAATTTGTCTTGCCTGATAGGGCTTCATCGCTGGCTTGTCAATGCCACCCCTAGAGATGTTTAGCGGAAGTAAGTTGCAACACTGACAGATCGACGATTGAGCAGCCCTGAGCAGACGAACCATTAGTTCATCTCCTCCCCCTCCTTTGCCTTCGGTTTACAACCGAAACACACCATCGCATAAAGAATACTCGCGCCCACCCTCCCCGTCTTGCGATACCCCTCCATCCCCTGCTCCTCCCCACACTTCCTACACGCGCTCCTCCCACCTCCATCCAAGTGCTTATCTCTAGTCGACCTGACAGTCCTGTAGTTGCTGGACTCGGTGTTACGGCAGGGCTTGCACTGGTTGCGGTTTGCACGATGACTTGTGTTGAGAGCGGTGAGGGGCTGACGGCAAGTCTTGCAGTTGCGCTGGACTGGAGCTGAAGTCGGGTTAGTATCTGTATCATTTGTACTGGGAAATAGAGGATGTGGTGGTTAGTGGACGTACCTTGAGCGTGATATTGAGCCTGAGGTTGTGGTTGCTGAGATTGAGCCATCGCGTGAGGGCCCGGAAATGGCGCAACGACACCCAAAGGAACCCTTGGTTGCTGGATAGCTGGCCCGAGGAAGAGATATTCTGGTGGATAGCCTACAAACACCCGTAAGCTGATGCATACGGTAACTCGTAGTGGATATGAAAACTTACCGACTGTCTGAGCAAACTGCATTTCACCATCCTCATCCATCAGGTGTAACGTCCAACCTTCCCTGATCTTGATGACTTCTGGGAAGTAGTCGCCATAGCAGAGTGTGAGACGGGCCATTGGTGTGACACCGCTTGAGGGTGACATCTTCGCTGGTCGGCAAGGAAGATGGTCTGGTGGTTGTTGTTGGTCGGTATTTGCCGATGTTGTTCCAAGGAAGGCTGAGTTCTCGAGGTTGAGGACATTCATGAGTATTGTCGGCCGAAGTTCAGCTACCCTCGAGGGTGGTGGGTTCGGCGCTGGGGAGCCTCAGGATATGGAGCTGGTATTGAGGATTGGGAACATTACTAGAGAGTCGCTGCCGCGAACAGACAAGAGCACTCCAAAAAATAGTCACAAGTGCTTATCAGAGTTGTCCAAATGCAAGCAACCGGTTTCCATGCAAAAGCAGACTGCATCGACAGAAGTATCATTGTTTAGAGGAAACAAGTATCATTCGTCAGTCTAGTAAGCTTTCAGAACGCTACATATGCCTCGTAGATACCACTTATTTACAAGAAATCACCACTCCCATACTCACCAAAAGGATTTGGAGGAGCAGCATTTCCACCGAAGCCGCCGAAACCGCCCTGTCCTTGGCCACCACCGCCCGGGAATTGACCCCTCCTTCCCATACGATCCCTCGGTCCTTCACCAGGGCCCACAGGATCATACCTAGCCCCCTCCGGCACCTGTCCATCAAACCCTCCGTTTCCTCTCCCTTCCCTCCCCGCAAACAACGGATCATCAAACGTCGGATGCATGCCCCCATTACCAGCCCCTGAGCCAAACCCTCCTGGTGTGAAGCTAGGCCTCAGAGGATCAAACGGCCCAAGTCCAGGAGGATTCAAGTCATCGCCACCGATCCCAAATGGGCTAGGTTGGTAGCCACTTGGTCCACCACGTGGCTGGGATTGGGGTTGCATACGGTGCTCGTCTTCAAACCGGGGAGGCGCGAAGTCGGGGTATGGCCGGCCAGAGGGTCCAGATGGGGAATCAGTTCTTGGCATGGCGAGGGGGTCAGTCTTGGGAGGTTCGTCTTTCTTCGTGGACGGTTGGTGGGTACGTACTGGTTCGTTTCTTCTGTGGAGGACTCCTGCGCCGGCCTTTCATCTCGTTAGCATGAAGTCTGCAGTGGGCCGGGGTTCAGGGTTTGTGTACGTACCTGGTGGGATGGGTAGACGAGGGTGTCTGCAACAACAACATTCTCACGGCGTCCAGCAGTAAACACAATAATCTCCGCAATATCCTCCGCAGTCAACGGATCACAACCCGCATAGACGGCATCCGCCTTGCTCTTATCACCATAGTATCTAATAACCGAGAAGTTCGTCTCAACTTGTCCGGGATCGACATTCATGACTCTGATCCTGGTAGCCACCAACTCCTTCCTCAGCGCGTCGGTAAAGGCCTTGACTGCTGCTTTGGTCGAGCAGTATATAGAACCTCCGGCGTATGGTTCGCGGCCAGCGATGGAGCCAATGTTGATGATGTCACCCTTTCCGCCGTCTCCGCGCTTCTTAAATATTGGGAGGACGGCTTGGGTCATGTTGATGAGACCAGTGACGTTGGTTGCGAACATGACATTGATATCCTCTTCCTTGATCTCTGGTGCCTGGGCAACGCCCTTTACAAGTCCACTGTCTTCTATCAGTCATCCATCCCATCCACAATCGGGACGTTGCTTACGCATTATTAACCAGCACATCAATATCCCTAAATTCCTCCGGCAATCTCTGCACAAAAGTCCTGACCTCATCTGGCTGGCTGACATCAAGCTTGAATGGCAACACCTTTACGCCCTCTCCCACCAAGTTCTTAATCCCCTCCGCAACCTCCTGCAAAGTCTCAAGACGGCGTGCAGTAAGGATAAGCTTCAGGTTCTTCGGTGAAGTCTTTGCGAACTCGATGGCGGTCGCACAGCCAATACCAGAAGAGGCGCCGGTGATGACTATGGTTTTGCCCTCGAGACGGGCTCCCATAGCAGAAGCGGACATCTTTCTTAGTTGTGTTTGAGTAATAAATTTTTTGTACAGTTGGTTTGCGTTCGGATTCGTCTGTCTGGTATAAGTAAAAGAGGTTCGTAAGAATTGGCTGATAGCCCGAGAAAGAAGCATAAATACAGGTTGCTTATAAGTACGAAAGTTTGTGTGCTTAAGACGCAATTCGGAGAGATGCCTGGACGTTAAGTGGTTGGTGGGTTAGAGGTGACAGCTCGACATGGAACCGAGCTTCCCCCACAAGCGCGTCACTCGCACTGCCTGGCTGGTGCCCAATTAGAAGTGAATAATCATGATCACGTGGACAAGGTGGCAACTAAAGTGATTCATTAGGGGTTTTATTACAGCCTGAACGGCTAAAGCAGACACTGGAAGTCTCAGCTACGAGATATGGTTTTTTCAAATACGTTTCATTATCATGAGGCAAGGTATCTATATCGCTCCAGTCCTACAATCATTCCGTCCCAACCCGAGGTATACCGATCCGTTCCAAACTCCGACAACGCCAGCATTTCTTGCTGCACCAGCAGCCCGTGACTCTATTAAATGATTATCGAGCAGAGCCAATTACATCGACTGCTCCATCTCGGTGATATAAAGCTTGATATGGGACTCCAGCTTGAGGTACTCGTCGTGAGCATGATGAATCTCGTTCTCGATATTCTCCTTGAGATCGGCCATCTTAGAAATGTGTTAGCACAGTTCTGACTTTCACTTCCCAGTGTCAGACATACCTTCTTCTCAGTCTGCTCCAGTCGTATCTTTCTAATTTCCATATCCCTATTCTTCTCACTCCTCTCTTCCGACAGCGCCTTATGGATCGCCCTCAACTCATCCATCCGCTTCTTCGCCGCCAGACTCTTCTCCTTGCTTCCCTCCCTCAACTTTTCCGTCCTCTCATTATACTTATCTAGCTGTCTCCTCAACAAACTCTCCTCCCTCTCCACCTCCCTCACGTTATTCCCCCTCTCCGAAAGCGCATCCCTCTGTTTCGAATTCTTCATGTTCTCCTCCTCCTCCCTCTGCAACTCCGACTGAATCTCCTCCAACATCCTCGTACAGCCCGCAATATCGCCCGAGACAACCGAGAACGTATCGGTGCTCGTTTGCAGCGCCCTCGCCCTCCGATCCAGCGTCTCAATCTGATTCTTCTCATCCCCCAACTTATTCCCCAACTCCTGCAAACTCGCCTGCAGCGCCGCCGGACTCTGCAGCACATACGGCTTCAGCTTCTCCGCCTCACGCCTCGCCGTATGTGTCAGCTCCTCCTTCTCCTTCAGCCCTTGCGTCAACTCATCCTTCCTCCTCTGCAGCCCCTCGTAGCGCGCCATAACCTCCGTCTGGCTCGCCTGGAGTGCGCGGAGCCGTTGTTTCAACTCCTGATTCCGCTTCACCTTATCCTGCGCATGCACCTCCATCGCCTTCTTATTCCGCTTCATCTCCTGCAGTTGTGCCTCCATGTCTTGATTCTCCATGTACAGCGTCTCAATCCGCGCCTTTGTTGTTTCGGCGGTGTTAAAGTGCTTATCTATCACCCCCGTCTGACTCTCCCTGAAGCGTACAAAATTGATGATATAACTAAATATTTTGCTGAGTCTCTCATGTGTCGGTTTCTGCAGGTCCTGGAAACTGAAATCATGGACTCCGCACTCAACCAAGAGTTTGCGCAGCGACGCATAAAAGCCCATGAGGTTCCGTACGTCGCTACTGAAGACGTCCATATATTCTCCAGAGATATCCTCAGCGGCGGCACGCATAGCAGGCCCGATAGTGTCGTGCGTAGCGTTCATAAGTAGCTCGGCGAACCATTGGAAGATCTGTTGTATTTGCAGCGGATTTGGTTTCTGGAGATCGGCGGCGGTGAAAGGGACGCCTATGTCGCTGATACAGCCTGCTATCTCTGTGTCCGGCTGTGCATATGTTAGTGGTGTTAGTATGCTATAGAATAGAAGTTGACTTACCAGGCGCATAAATGCATCGCTCTCTTCTTCTTTCTTCGTTACTCTGGATTTTTGTTGCGTGGGCGGCGCCATGGACATGCGTGGTTTGTAGGACATGGTCGCGGATTGATCTCAGAACCGTAGTTTTCACCGAAAGCGTTAGCTTTACCTAAAGTGTATGTTTCGGCGACGGTATTGGGTTTGTGTCAAGCGTGATGGTTGAGTTGAAAGAGCAATTGGGTCTGTCGCATTCGCTGCCCTCGAGATTGTCCCGTCGCTGTTGTTACGAGGCCGAAGGTAAACAAACCTCGCGCACGGGCCTTGTGTCGCGACCACGATTCGGTGGGGCAGACAGCCTTGCGGCCCCGCCGAGCTCGATTTGACTCCGAGAACTCGTCGTCTTTGCACACAATATAGGAATAACATGAGTTTTATTTAGCGAATGATTTTTGTTCCTGTATTCAACACAGGCTGCTATGAACATGCTCGCCTATCACCACTTCAACGGAGAACTCGCTGATAACTTGCTGTGGGCTGAGAGAAGGAGAGGCAGTTTTCTGGAGTTGTTCCCCCTACGTTGCATAAGTGGAAAACAGCCCTCTATTTTCAGTTGTTCCTTCTTCTTTTTTTGCAAAGCTAATCCTGGTGCTCTTGATTGTCATCATTCCCCTGAGTTTCCTTTCTTATTTGCTGACAGCTTCATTAACGCTGCATAGCTCAATTTTTCCTAGCCTCTATCTCTCTCCGTCGCCAACCACTTATCAAACAGGCCAAAGTCATCATGTAAATTCCACTTCTTAAGCAGATTCGCCAATTCGAAATGGTAGCCTTTATACTCCTTGCGTTTTACTTCCTGATCACTTTTCCGAATCCTACGGGTGAAACTTCTCGCAGTTGTGCGACTGGAAGCGATTCCCTCGTTTCCACGGCTATTCCTTACCAACTCTCTACCGTAGTAGGTGGTGGTCAGTAGCTGTCAGGTACGAGAAGTAGTGGCTCCTTTGTGGAACCGAAGCTTGAGCAACTACTGTGAGTTGACTGTGAAAGAAGAATTCTTAAGGAGTGGTTTGATAAGCTGCATGCTGCAGAAGGCCAAAGAAAGCGACGTGATCGACATCACGGTTTGCGTTCGAAAAGATGGTAGTGCGTGCGGTAGTGAAAGTCAAGCACATGGTGCGGGAACTTTTCTCACCTGTGACCCCTTGCGGTCCAATCCAATGGCACAGATTAAGCTTCGACAAAGATTTGTGGTTAGCTATCTCAGTGGCCAGAATATGCTCTAAGCATGCTTTTTGATGCTCTTGGTTCGCTATGTTCGATAATTGATGTGCGCGACTCTTCACTCAGGTGGTATCCAATGGCTCACCAGACAATCAATTGTGGCGGATAAACCACTGACGAGGCATGGAGACTTTCATTGCGACGCTGAAGAGGCGATGGAGTTGCTGAATGGTAGGAAGCGATTATGGTCTGCAGCGGTGGCTCGTGTGCTGGCGATCGGAGGGTGATTCGTCTATCCTTGCCTCTCGTTGCTGGAGGAAGCAGTTGCTTGAATGACGACAGGAGGACAGAAAGAAGCATTACAAGCGACGATTCGGGTGGAAATGATGGCTTGCGCCGTTCTTGCGCCCTGGAAGTTCTTGGAAAGTCCAAACAGAGCAATTGACGGCTGATGGAATTCACATCACGGTGAGAATGGAGATGAAGAGGCTTTGGTGGGTGGCCAGTGGAAAAGGGAGGTAAGAGAAGGGTGGCGACGGCTATGACCGCATCGCCTGCACCATCCTGGACGAAGGGTCCATGTGATCTCAAATTTCTCAATCGGGTTGAGGAAAAGAAACCTTGCAGGAGGGTGTCTCGCCTGAGACAAGACAGGATGGTGTGGGATGATATTTGAAGCAGTATGTTTTTGGGAACAAACAGACGAGAACTACAACTCCAATGCTCAACCGAGTTCTGGAAGTAGCATCAGCCTTGTGGGCCGAAACACCTCGGGCAGCACGGAGAATATGCAAGCACTTTGGAGCTGCTTGAAGCGACCATCAGAGGCTAGCTCTTTGGCAGAAGGGCTGCGAGTCGTCTGGCCGTCCCACCTTGTGTGAAAGGTTAATCTTAGCGGAACATCTGGCCTTCCAATAAATACCAAGAAGTGCACAAAGTCTGCGAGTACAGTTGCGAAGACGGCGCCGGCGGAGACAAAGCGGAGATGGTTGGACTCAAGTATTGCTCTGTAAGCTGTTTGATCATCCTTCGCCTCGTGATTTTCGAGTTCAGCCTAGAACCATGTCAGTTGATATCGTGCTGGATATTCCAAGTTTTGGTGCCAAGCTGAGGCGCTCGAGTCTGGACGCAGGTTGACGCAAATACTTCATAGAAGCGAAGCAAGAGAGCGGTGACGAGAGAAGCATTAACCGGTTGCCATCGTCTCCGATGGGGCGTCTCAAAGATACAACTTAACTGGAAGCGGTTCTTGAGCTCCCATCTTGGGTAACCGGGCGAGACATTGTTCATCGTTGAGTGAAACTCGTGACCATCTCAAGTCTCAATACTCGTAGAGCTGTAGTAATTTCAGTAAGTTGGCCGACGTGTGGTGATACAACGCGCCACTACAGCCGAGTGCAGCATTTTTGAAGGAGCACGAAGTCATGTCGTAGGAACTGCAATGTTTTCCATAATCTCCATTCTTTCCGAAATGTTGATGCGAACTCGAGGTTGTGGCCATGGATTGGTGTTTTGGTGTTCTTGAGCTCTTTCTGGCGGATTGCGATGGAGCTGTCTGTGGATAAAGGTGCCGTCGCGATGGGTCCGCAAAAAGATCTCAAGGACCCTGCTCCACTGTCAGCGTGGCCAGAGTGAGGACTCGCGGCCAAAAGTGGTAATTATAGAACAAAGCTATTTTGGCTTAGTTCTTACGGGCGTCGGCATTCATACATGTGCCCAGCTTTTCACTACTTGGTAGGTACAGCACTTTGTGCAGCAAGGTAGGGCAACCACTGCAAGGTACGCAAAGTCACTTTCAGGTACTCGTACTGTACTGTACCTGCTCACCACACGGCATCTCGCTATCCCGCGTGCCATTGCTGGAGCTTTGGAGCTGGAGCACCAGGGTCGCTGACCAAAGTCCACACTCCACACTGACTGTCCATCCCTCCCTACCTTCGTTCCAGCACCCTTCATCAGTCAGTGAGCTCTCTACTCTCCATACTTCGCCACCATTCAGCGTCTTCGCCTTCTCGCAAAAGCTTCATCTTCCTCGATACCACATTCGCTCCTCTCTACTACAATAGCTATCCGCAGTAGAAACACTCGTTCAAAGCTGTGTAAGCACGTCAGCGCATACGAATCCTGGTATCTTTTCTACGACGGCCTGTTCCATGTGCGCAAACGCCGTCGCTTTCCCCACCCTCGCTATCGGAGTTGGACCCTCGCCTTGCCAGGTGGACCTAGATTTTTTACCTATACGTCGACCTTCACTATTAGTAATTCACACAGCTCTCAAAAGACTCAGTGGATGAAACTGAATCGGTGGACAATCTTCACCATATAAAGCGTACACTCGACAACCACGACCTTCTTTCACAGCGGGCCAAGGGTGTCGCACCCAGATGAGAAGATGTCCATATGGCCGTTTGGAAGGAAGAAAAGCGTTCGGGAGAAGAACCGTCTCACGCAGAACAGCACACAGAACAGATCGAATACCGAGCCCATGATGCAGAGATCCGGCTCACGAAGAAGTAATGGCTCAAGAAGAAGTGCTGGAAGACTAATTGGCTTGGACAGTGACGTACCTCGTTTGGCACGCAAGCGCAGCGGCAGAGACAGGCGTCGTCAGAGCTCGCGAGAAGGAAAGAAGTTGGTGCGCGATCCAGAGAGACGGACATACAGCTTCTCGCCAGGCCGCAAAGAGGGCCTTGGGGTGCCAAAGGATATATCTCATCAGCATCCTGTGCCACCTATACCTCCAAATGCTGCGACTATGGCTGGCAAGTCGGCAAACCTCAACGAGAGGTATGGCACGGCTATTGGCAACGAAAATATCGAACGGGCACCTACATTGCACAAGAGAAGTGCGCACGATTTAAACCACCGCAAATCGAGTAAAAAGAGGAAGGAGGAGGACTACGAAAGATTAGCAGAGCTCAAAGCAATGAGCAAACACATGCCGCCGCCACCTTCTCGTGCTGCGACAGCGCCCGATTGGAATTCCCAAGCACAGCAAAATGAGACACACAAGGCTCGTGGCATCAAGAGGATCTTCGCCAATCATCAGTCAAGTTTGTCGCTCACGCACCAATCCATGCACTCCTCAGTTTCTTCAAACGCCGAACCACATACCTCATTTATATTAAAGGGAATCGATCTCTTTGCGCCTCGCCCTACTATCCGCTATGCAGAGAATCCTCGATACAAACAGCACGAGGCTTCTAGAAGCTTGGGCAAGTTACCTGCAACAGGCTCACGAGCAGATCTGTTCGAGAAAGAGGAATTCAAGGAGAACAATGCCAAGTCGAGGAAACGAATGGATGCATTGGCGAATGATCTCGACGCGCATGATTTGCGCGAATTATTGGACAGGGATAGGAGACGGAGAGAGAGGAAGAAACTCTCTGATCAGGAGAAGTTGGCGAGAAACATTTCAAGGTGGAAGGAGAAACAACAGGCTGAAGTGAGGAATGCCCTGGCCAGCGGTAATCCGCCGCCAGGAGTGATGGATAAAGGTGTTATGGGTCGTGAACTGGTCGGATTGGGTATTCAGACTGGTAAGTCTGGGCCACAAGCTGAGAGACGAGACTATGTTGCATCCCCGAGGAAAAGCCAGCAGCTGGAAAATCCTTTCGATGATGCATATGAGTCCCCGGCGCAGAGCCTGTTCGAGTTTGTACGCAACCCAAGTCTCTCAGGAACAGAACCCACATCTCCAATGGAAGGTGAAGAGCCAGTGATAGCCATCGCGCAAGTAGCCCGCCTGTCAAGAGCCAACATGTCACCTCCTGCGTCACCTAGAACGGCGCCAGGTCATAGAAGAGACGGCTCAGACGCCTCCCAACTCATGGATCTGCCACCAGTACCAGTAGTCACCGGACTACCAAAGGAAGACGAGTTTTCGGTAACGCAAAGACAGGACAGGAGGATGAGTGCAGAGACCGGCAGCAGCTACCAAAACTCATCATGGAAGTCATGGTTCAAGCGCAATTCGAAAGAGCGACGGGCATCCACTCAATCATCATTTTCGAACACGACCAGGGAATCAATTATCTCTTCCAACCCTCCTATGGTTTATGCCAATCCTGTAGGCACAAGCAGTGGTATCCCCAAGAGGACTATGTCGAGATTCAGAGAGGATTTGCCGGAGTTACCTATGTCCCCGCCAGCGTCTAGAGTGCAGAGTCCTGAGGTCGAGGCCGTGAGAGCGCATCATCATCGTGGTGAGCGTGTAGAACTTAGCGACAGCCCTGCTACTCTACGTCGGTTCGACTCGCCGGGAGTTGACTTCCGACCAGCTGAGCAATCTCAACTCCGCTACGAGACTCCAGTGAATGATAGGAATATCCCATCGCCGGAACCAAATAACATTATGTCACAGTCCCTTGCTTCAATAGATAGCGAAGGGTCGTGGCTCTCTGGCCGTCCGAGGGCGGACTCAAAGCGCTCGTCTGCTCAACGCAGCTCTGCGAGAAGTTTCCGGCAACAACATATATCACGGGAGAGTCACGGATCTCTACAAGAGCGCTACAGAGAGTTCTCGGAATCCCCCGAAGACGATGCCGGAATAACCAAAGACGAGTACTTCAGTCGGCTTACGCCGGGGCCAGATGATATGTATGACAAATCGAGGACTGAAACGAAGAGGAAGAGTGGAATTCCGATGGCGAGTAGTGATGAGGAGGATAATGTCGTCTCCATGCATACTCCTCGAAATCAAAATCAGGAGGGCAAACAAGAGAAAGAGGGGAAGTGGGGTGAAGTATCCCGCCACGCCACTGTCATGCGCTGCGTGCAGAGGACGGGAAGTAGTCAGGGGGTGCTGGATAATATGGATATGTTCAGCGATTCGGATTATGAGGAGGAACTCCGGCCGAGGACGCCGGAGAATAATTTGGGCAAGAATGAAGATGAGTCGGATTATGGCGATAGTCCTGTATCACCTGAAGGCGAAGTCTTGCAGAGAGCAACTAGCGTCGACTTTAAGAAGCAGCATATTCGGCATATCAGTGCTGGTAGTGCGAGGTTGCTGGATATGAAGCCACGGGCATCGGTTGACGGGAAGAGGAAGAGTACAGGGTTTTAGGCCGAGAAAGACCACGAGGGATTTAAGGGGACGAAAGGGGACGACGATGAAAGCACGAATATCAGACACGCAGCACATTTACGTGGAAAAAACCACACACAAAACGCACACACACACACACACACACACACACAACCGTCGTTTACGTTTCTTGCTTTTCAGATCAGAACAATATACCCTTGTTTTTGGCACGGATGCTGGGAAGCACGATCTCATTTTCCTATGTTGGAGCTGAAGGCTCCGGATGAGCGATGTACTGCTACGCAGTAAGCTGTAGGCTGTAAAATTCGGAAGGACTACTTGGAGTCAAAGGAGAAATGTAGGAAGAATGAACATATGTCACATCCATTCAAATCGCTTCATGTCTGGAGTTACCAGACTCAGCTTTGTGGATGCCAAGAACTGACGCTGAGCATTGGGAGGCCCGGGGCGAGTAATTACTGGGTATCCCTCTGGCAAGTATACACCCTCAATCTTGTCGTTTTGTCATTTGATTATCTCGTTCAGCCACCACTTCCCAAGGTACTGACTTCGCTTCCTTCCAACTCTTGCTACTGCCACTAATATCCCATCTCCCCGACACAGACGACCAACATCCCCTGTTCAACTTCGTTCCTTCGAAGCCCACTGTCCCCCCCCCCCCCAAAATTTTAATCGCTTACCAATTACTTCCACTTCACAGTCACACCAGCATATCATGCACGAATGTCGGCCAATAGGAGCCTTGACAAGTTTGGTGGGCTGCTGTCCGGTTTCGACGAGGCGCTGTTTATGCGATGAATGGGGAATTGCCTCCTTGGCGACTTTTGGTATACAAGCCAGCAACAATATCTCAACAGAGTCGTTACGGCTGATAGTACTTCACCACAATTTTCTTGGCAAATCTTGTGGTCATCATACTGAAAAATGTAGTTCTCATCACCACTCTTGACGCGTGCTGTTTAACAGTCCTGAATCTTCATCATTAACCTAATCTCTCTATGTACCCTAAACAGCCAGCAATATCACGTCCTGCTGGAGTCCGGGATTGGAGAGTGGTTAGGCGTTGTTGGCGCTCTTATCGTGCGCTCTTCAACTTCGAATAGATGGCTGCGAGATGGCCATAAGAAAACCAGACGTCAGCAGGCTCTAGCTAAGCTCTTGTGAATTAGCTTTCATGCCACAATCAATTACTTGGGGCCTAAAAAGACTTTGTGCTTGCCAACTAGCATACCCTTTCTGCTCTTTCGCGGAGGCACTTTGTTGTCCCACTTGACAGGCCGGAATGCCAGATGTGACAGTTTGAGTCTAGTGCGGTTGCGGTCTAGCGCACTATAGAGGACCTTCTTCTTGCCACTATTTCGTAGTCAACGTGTCTTTTTGGTCACCAAAAGTATCTTATAAACGAAATATCTTTATCCTTTAGCACAATTAAAAACATGTTCACATTCCTTGACCAACATCTTTCTCCGCTATGGTCCAATTGATCGCATATCTTCGGCTTACCCCATCCTCGGGCATCGGGAATCTGGCGCATCTTACCCCAACGTTGTGGGGTATGGGGTAACAGGAACTCCAGGTGAGGAGAGCTTCCAGCTTCCTCCCGTCTTGATTCTGCTGTTCTTTCCCACCTCTTCCTCAAATATATCCCAAGTATACATCACTATGGCATCTATATTACGACGCTCAGCACCAGTTGCTCGCCAGCTTAGAGCCGTGCAATGCCGCTCCTTCTCAGTCTCAGCATCCAGAGATGCGCAATGGGGCTTCATTGGGTTGGGACAGATGGGTATGCTTACACCTCCCTGAGACCTCGCATCTCCTTAACTCTGAAAGAACCAGCTCTAATGATGGATAGGATACAATATGGCCCGCAATCTCCAAAAAAAGCTTCCATCCGATGATGTCCTACTAGTCCAAGACATCAACGCAGACGCAACAGCACGCTTCCTCGCTGAGAGCAAGAGCGGTGCGCAGGTGAAGATTGCGAAGACGGTGGGGGAGGCTAGTAATGGCTCTGTAAGATTGTTACTTTTCTTGGAATACATACGAGACTTTCTGAAAAACTGCGACCCCTTCGGGACCCGCGGTGCATACGATGATTTATTTTATAAATTAGTAGTTTCTCCTGACATGGACACTGCGTAATGATTAAAGACTCCCAAGGCCTCTCTGGTTTCCTACCCCTTCTGGCCTAATATTAACCTGGAATCGAGCAAGACTAACAACTAAGGAAACCGTCATCACGGTCCTTCCTGAACCAGTCCACGTAAAAGGCGTCTTCGACGAAATCATGTCTGTCCCAACAACCTCGGGCCATTCTCACAAAGACCGCCTCTTCATCGATTGCTCCACCATCGACCCCGCGACCTCGAAAGACGTTGCTCAGCTAGTTTCAAAACAACAACAAGGCACGTTCGTTGATGCACCAATGTCTGGCGGCGTCGTCGGCGCCACGGCCGGCACACTCACCTTCATGTTGGGCGCGCCCGCTGCCGTCCTCCCACTGGCCGAGCCGATTCTACTAAAGATGGGCAAACGAGTTCTGCACTGCGGCGAGCAGGGCGCCGGACTGGTTGGCAAGCTGGCGAATAATTATCTTTTGGCGATCAATAATATTGCGACTGCAGAGGCGATGAATCTTGGGATCAAAGCTGGACTGGATGCCAAAGTTTTGGCGAATGTGATCAACGTCTCGACGGGAAAATGCTGGCCTTCGGAGGTCAATAATCCAGTCGCTGGTGTAGTTGAGGGTGCTCCAGCTGGAAGGGACTACAGTGGTGGTTTTGGCATAAGCTTGATGAAGAAGGATCTTGGCCTGGCAATCGAGGCTGCGAAGACTGCGGGTGCGAAGCTTGAGCTTGGTGACAAAGCTAACCAGGTCTACGAGGGCGCGGCGAAGGATGAGAAATGCAAGGGTAGGGATTTCTCAGTGGTGTATAGATACATTGGGGGCAAGGAGTAGATTCTAGAATGAAGACATCTTTAAAGTGTTGGAAGTGTACGTCACATCATGAAGTCAGCCAGTTCCAGAAACTAGGTTCTTCGTAGAGCCTGGAACCTTCTTCACCTGCGTAAGCTGCCCAAGATTGTAAGGGTTGTCGCATTACCGACATTGTTCCTGTCTAGCTGCTGTAGCATCGCGCACTCAATCGAGTCGGATGCGACGAATCTGGGCTTAAAAGTGTTAAGCTCAGAAGCAGATTGTGGTGTGACAATGGCTGTAATCGTGAAGCAGCATCTCTGCGACAGAAAGCCATCTTCTCTAAGGATGCCAATGTACGCGGAGTCTCACCCTTCTGGCGTTGAAGGATCCTCACATGACGGATCAATTGGTATGCGGAGCATAGAGGCCATAGGGTTTCTTTCCAGATTCATGGCTTGAATCTGGGAGCAGAAGGATTGAAAGCTTTAGTTGGTAGTAACAACGCAAGCAGTCGTAGAAATAGAAAGGAGTCAGGTTCGTATAGGACCGATGTGGAAGACTTCGAATCTGCGCGCACAGAATTATGTCAACCTAGCAACAGCGCATCTGCAACTGCCAAAGCTGGGCAGGCGCACATCATGAAGCGCCACCATTTGTCCATCTCACGACACTGTTGTCTAGTCACAATACCTCTGGAGCCCTAGGAGAGCAGAGACTGAAAGGAACTGGTGGAGTCAAAAGACGCCGCGAACTATCATTTAATTGAAACCACTGAACCAAGAGGGGTCTAGTAAGACCACAAGTCATGCAATAAGGATAGTCACGATTTCAGAAGAAAAAGCTAGTCAGTTGACCAATTACAAATCATACAAAGCCATAGCTAGACTCCCTACCGCCATTGTTATGAAGCTATTTGTATGCGTGTGTACAAACCAGCGGAGATCCTCAATCCCACCTCCTATCTCCTATTCGGTACACTCGTACTCAGATACACTTGCATCCAGCAGCGCAGCAAAAGCATGTCTGAGCGGCAAAATGCCACAGCCACCCTATACACCTTGTAATCCTGCGCCAAACGCCATCAGTGAGAGAATCCCGCCCACAGATCAAAAGTTATTAACATTTCACTGGCACGCTGGCTTAGCCATGCTTGCATATGTCAAGCTCTCCGCTCAAGCCAAAGCACCAAAGACGTAAGGAATCAAAGCACTAGACATCGTTAGCAACCATTGTTCACAAAACCTCGAAAACAGAGAAAAAACATACCCAATAGCCAGCGTAGCCGAAATCCCAATCAACGCCCTCGTCTTAACCCTCTCCTTCTTCAACTCCCTCTCCCTCACAACCTTAACCCTCTTCGCGCTCTGCGCCTCCTCATTCCCCTCCTCCTCCTCATCAACAGCAATCTCATCCGCCTTCCTCTTAACCACCTCCTGGCCAGCCTCAGACATATTCTTCGCCTTAACAGCCGCCTCCACCATCTTCGTCGCCTCCGCAATCAAACTCGCCGTGTCCTCAGCCTGTGGCATAGGCGCGAAGAGCGCCTCAGGCATCTCGACCTCGACATGGGTGTGCGTTGTCTCCTCGCCGCCTTCTATCTTGACGTCTTGATCGACGTGAACTATGACCTTTGGTTCGTCCTTCTTTGCGGATTTCTTGATAACGGTGTTCTTTGGTGACTCGGCTGCCGCCTCCTTCCCCTCGGCCTTGACTGGGGTGCCGCCCGCGGTGCTGCTGACGGCTGAGTCCTCGTCTCTGGAGTCCTCCGTATCGGCTACTGATGGAGCGTCGTCGTTGGTTGATGCGACGGACTCAGTTGCCTTGGACGCTGCGTGCAAAGCCTGCTTCAGAGTTTCCGAGCTGGATGGGCCTGCGGCCGCAGCCTTGGAAGCGCGGGTCTTTCTTGGGGTTGCAACCTTTCTGGCCGCCGGTGGCAGACTCTTAGTCGGGCTAACACTCCTCCTGCTCCTCCTCAACGCCTCACCAGTCTTCGGGTTGACCGGCTGCGCGACCTCTCCGTTCGTCTCAGGGAGTTCAAAAGTCGGCGGCGGGAGAATTTTCTTATGCGGCGCGTCCCCTTTTCCAGGGCTCATCTCAATCGGCTTCGGATCCAGCAGCGCACGAACCCACATCATAATCCCATACTCCTCAGCCAGCTTCATCGCGTGCTCAGGGGAAATCCAGACATTGCCTGCGGTCTCATCTCTGCTAGTAGTAGACAGCCTTCTGATATACGTCCTCTCGGCTTCCTCATCAGCAACATCCGCGTAAGGGAAACAAGCCTTGAACATGCCCGTGGCGCTGACATAGCCGTCGCTGGAGCGGCGCATCAGGAAATAGCTGGCTGGCGCTGGCTTGAAGATCCCACTGACGAGGTTCTTTGGTAGTGGCGCGCGGAGGTGTGCGTAGTCGAAGGTAGCTGCGGCCTTGCCTTTGACGGCTGGAGAGGCAGGCTTGGCCTGAAGATCCGTCTGTCCGAGGCGACGGCGCTCGACGAGTGTCTCATCTGTTGCTGTTAGTTTGCGTCCCATCGTGGCACTTCTTTGCGCGAAATACTTACACTTCGGTGCGTTATCCGGCATCATGAGCGGATTGCGCTGGGATGGGAGGGGTTGCCTCGTCGTCATATTGGCGGCTATATTATTGAAGTTTAATTGTGGTTGGGTGTAGCGAGTTCGCGGTTATGCGCCAAACACGGTGTTAAACTTGTAACGGTGTCTGAAGTGTCTAATTCTGTTGGCGATCACCACAGTGACGAGAAGGTATCCACAGTCTACCCGCGCGAGGCTGCGAGGCGCGTTGAATTGAGTATGAAGGTTGATCAAGAGGTATTGCGCGACAGCAACAAGAAGGTGAAAAATATGGCCCGGTAAAGGTGATGTAAGGACTACTCGAGCTGAATGGGTTGTGCAGATTCGTCGACGACAGCGTGCGACAGAGGACAAATCAACGATAGATTACTTTTCGCGAGCTCACGCGCTTCGGCCCAATCAAGCCGTTAGGGTGTCGGGGTGCTAGCCGGATCTGATAACTATGGGAGAGCGCGCTAAACTGAGATAATGCGCCAAACGAAGTCCAAAACTAATAACTAAACTTCAAGAAGTGTCTCTGCAAGTTTAAAGGAGCTGTGCCTAGTGAGGATCATACTCTCCCCGTCTTCAGGCAGACTCGTTGAAAGATGTCGACAGCAAAGGAAAGCATATTCTCCTGCCTCAGGCCACCATACCGTGGTTAAATGAGGCTAGCGTCCGTGCCTCAATCTCATTTCCCCAGACTGAGGGGAGGGGTCCGAGGCTGGGCGCGAAGTGAAGACTTCGCGCAAAGCGTCTCAAAGAATCCCCAGGGAAAAAGTCACAGTGCCGGCAAATTTATCTCACCAAGAGCCTTTGATCAGAAAGGTTTTACAGGTTGACTGGAAAGAGGGATATCGCATTTACTGCTATGCAACGCCACATTGGATAGCCGAGACGGCTGCCAAGTCGACGTTTCGTCTGGGGTCTAGTGTGTGTGCAAGGCAATCTTAGAAGTTTGCTCTAAAACTGCTGGTTTGTACCCGAAAAGCTCTAGTAACCAGCTGAACTTCTGAAGCAGAAATGTGGTAAAGTATGAAGTGCTCAAAACAATTCGCCAAGCTAAGAAGCTCTAAGCGTGGGTATCAACTACATCAGCCTTCTCTTATTGACATCGCATATATGTTGTCAAATAGGCTTCTTCCTACTCATTATGGCCTGATTTTGACCCCTAACGTGCCAGGTTTAAACATCACCCTCCATTCCTCTTTGCCCTCCATATAACTCACTGTTCCTGAGGAAACTGACCCTGCCCAGGCATCGTCTTACTCGCGGCCTCCATAAAATTCACCCCTCCCTGAGCTCCCACTCCTTGCGCAACAATGTTCTGCCAGTTTTCGACCGGGAAATACGCACCATCCAGGCTCCCACCAAACATCGCCACATCAACACCCTGCATATTGATTTGCTCCAGGGACTTAAAAGCCTCCTCATTCTGCTGCTGGGCCTGCCCTTGCCAGGCCGGCATCTGCTGGGTGTAAACAGCTGCTTGGTTTGATGAGTCCGGAGGCCGGGATGGGCAGTTGTTGGCATGGAAGGCCTGCGCTGCTGAGGACTGGTTTTGGTAGGGCGAGTTCATGTCGCCGGGGACACTGCGTGTGTTGCCGGAAGCTAAGCTTGGTGGTTGGGATGGGACTCGAGGATGGTAGCTCGCACGAGTATCTTGAGGAATTTGCATAGGATACACTCCTTGAGAGTAGTCGTCGCCCGGCCTGCTCGTAGTTGTTGTGGGTGGTGCTGCAGTCGTGTTCACAGCTGCCCATCTACCATCTCCATTAACTGCTCCTTCCGACTTGACGTTTGGCGCTCCTGTGCTTCGTGAGAATGGAGTCGGGCTGTGATACCGGTCCTGCTCTAAGCTAGGACCAAAGTCCTTCAGTTCCCTTTCGAGCAGTTTGTACTCTTCAAGGCCTCCTCCAAGTCCACCCTCTCTCAAAGGTTTCTCCTTCAGATCGTTGACGCGCCTTTGATGATCTGATGAAGGCCCAGGTAGTGCGCGGATAGAACTGTCAAAGTCCCGCTTCATGCCTTCATAGTAACGGTGCATGCGATCAGTCCACATGCTCCACCCACAGGCCATTTTACTTCTTTTCTTCATATTGATGAGAGTGCTGATAGCCAGAGCCGTTGCGCCCTTCCATAACCGGCCACCCGCGCATTGATCTTCCATTCCAGCTGGCGGATCACACATGTAGCATTCCTCGTCCATGTGTGAAAAATGAATCGAGTAAATTCCTGGGAGTTATTAGCTGATGAACAACTTCAAGGGACCAAAATCTGCGCACCTGCAAAAGCAGCGGTCCAAATCGCAAAGCCGACCATGGGTGACTCTACGAGAACCTGCCTCTCTGATGTGACTTTCACAATCTCCATAATTTCCCGCGCAGATTTCATGATTGTGCGCGCACTGTCTTCCCAGAACCCCCGAGGTACACTGTCAGGTGGAAATACAGGCTCGTCCAGAGGTCCCTCTGGCTTCATACAACGAAGAGCTATGTGATCGTCAGCAACGCTTCCACCCTCGTACCCGGACTACTTACGAATGAAAGGTATCCATTCTCGGTGCAACACCATTCTGCACAGAGATAAGAGGGTATGAATCGCCGTGTATAAAGTGATAGTTCCGCCGGCGATGTGAGCCGAGACTTTGTTGGTGCTAAAAGTGAGCTTTGGTGGTAGAACAGCGCTGAAATTCTCGACTTGAGCGCGAAGTTCATAGAACTCCGACTGCGGGTCCCACGGAGGGTACTTTTCCTGTCGTCTGCCTCCTTTGCAAGTCCATTTTGAAACGCGACCCCTTAGAAATGTCAGCAGCAGAAGAGACATGGGCAGATCACAACTTACCAAATTTCTACTAGACGAATAAAAGTGCTGAGCACCTGCGTCGTTCCCAGCGTCCGTCCTTCCAACGTTGCAGGTGACGGAGGCTCGTCTCTTAATGAACCTGTAACAGCCGGCATTCCAAATTGAAAATCTTCCTCTGAACAGGGCAGCTGCACATGCAAATCGTCCACATTGATGTTTTGAGGTCGGAAACGCCCTGATGCTTGATAGCGATCTAATATGAAGCAGCTGTACACGGTGCGTCGCTTGATTTCTTGTTGTATAATTGATTGCTCGTCCGACTTTGGTCCTGCCGAGTCTGGCAGTTTAGAGCGTACACCAAGCTTCTTCGCCTCTTCTACAAGAGCTGGCGAGCGAGGCTTTTTGGTGGTCTTTGGATCGTCCTCAAACATCAGACCCATCGTTCGAGCAAAGCTATATGAGAAGTTAGCCCCAAACCAACGAAACTGCCATTATCCGCACATACCCAATAGCTATGGTGAGATACATGAAAGCACTTTGCCCTCTCATAGTAGTCCAATGATATAAGCTGATCATGAGCAATCCTTGAACTCTCTCTAGCGATGGTTCCCGTGTCAATGTGGGTGCATCAAGTCGTGCAGCCAATGCATCCGCATAGAACTCGGATGACGCCAGCGGGTCATTTATGTGGTGCGCAGAGGCCAGCTCTGGTATGAATCTTGCAGTCAGTGCAAGCATTCCCAAGAGAAAGATCTGAGTGTCTGCCGATCTTTCTGTCGGAGCTTGCTGAGCACGCCTGTGAAATTGCTCTTCATGTAGAAATGGCAGCTCAGCAGAACAGTGTAGCATGAAGGCGCCGTACACATCCTTCCACAGCTTTGGCGTTATCTGTGGTGTCTCGAATGGATCATCCGTGCCTTTTAAGCTGTTTTTCCTAGCACTCTCGTCTCTTTTTCTCTGGCGCTTCGTCTCCGTCTCTCCATCATTTCTCGTCGTTCCCGAGGCATCTGCACGTTTTGCTGTTGTTTGTCCGGGTGCTGGCGTTGGATATACACATTCGCGTCCCGTTGTAGCGCAAGCTCGACAGGTCGTATTTGTCCCATTATTCATGCACTTAATCTTGCTGCGTCGACACCGGCTGCATGCAATGCTGGATCTCATCTTGACGGGAGGTTTCTTGGCCTCGACGTCCTCATTTGTAACGGCCAATCCCTCGTCGGACCTCATTATACTGCCGCGTCTGTGGCTATCACCATCGTCGCTTGTCCTTCTATGGCCGGGCGAGGCTTGTGGTATCAACAGCTCAGACTCCGTCTCCCGGAATGCTACGGTATGCGCTCGCTTTGTATGAGATGCGTTTGATCGATCAGCCAGCGAGGTGGGCTCCGTAGGCGAAAGTATCGCAGCAATTGACTGTGGTGAGGGAATGGTTGCGGTTGTTGAGGTCCAAATAGGACCTGGCTATCAACGCTGTAGAACAGTTGAGGAAGGCGTCTAAGGATTGTAATCGAGTGAGAATGCAAGTCTCAAATCACTTTGTTGCCGGAACGTTTTCCGCAATGTGATAGATGTGGTTTTTGACAGGGTAGCTATCGTGCCACCGGCAAACGGTTGGCTAAGCTGTAGAAAAGGATTGGTGGAACCGACAATGGAGTCGAGCGCTGGGCTAAGCCGTTGTGGTATGCAGGTTGCCGAAATTTGGGGAGAGTCCGCTGCGAGTCGCGATAAGATGTGAGACTTTCTGAAATCGCGTCAACTTCACAAATGTGGTACCTGTGAGAAGCAGAAGTCGACTGAGATTGACGGTCGTGATAAGATGTGAGACTTTCTGAAATCGCGTCAACTTCACAAATGTGTTACCTGTGAGAAGCAGAAGTCGACTGAGATTGACGGTCGTGTATGATGTGGAGTATAGTCGACACCAATTATAAGACGTAGCATATATGTCGCAAACAGCCGTTGTAGGCCAATGGCTCAGATAGGTGTTCAGCCTTGTTGATTTTGCGTGCGCGGAAAGATAGAAGAGTTCGACAACAGTACTCGAGAAGAACGAAGATGAGTAATAGCAGATGAGGAGGAGGAGTTTAGGCTGTCATAGCAGCTGTGTAAGGTAGAAGTGGTACATGACAACAAGCTATGGGGACATGCGAAGCATCGGACAGGACATACAGTGCTTCCGAGCGAGCGGAGCTAGGCTGGTCGAGTGCTTGCCCGACAGGGCTGCAATCAACAAGCCTCATCAGCATTAGCGGTCATCCCAATGACTGTCAACGGCGCGTACGGACCCGCTGACGAGGAGCGCGTTGAAAATGGTGGGGACGTGTGTGGTTGAAGAGCAATGGCGGGTAATGAAAGCACGGCCCGATCGCGGCGATGGCCACGGCGTTGTTACGGGAACAGTCTGCTCCGACCACGGTGGGAGAGCGGAGAGACGAAACAGGTAAGTAGAAAGGAGCGGGGAGGATGCCCGCTCTTCAAGACCTGGGCAGTCCCGTTGTTATCTGGACGGAAGGAGGAACCTCGGAACCCACTAACGCCAGCCGAGTCAGCTGGGAGTGGAGAAACACGACTCGATGCCGGTTTTTGACAGCGGCAACATTGACGGCGAGGACTCATAAACTGCTCGATCTTCGACAACCTGAAGATTATCTAAGATTCCATTCGACCAATCTCCGCTGTCGGAGTAAGAGAACGTGACATCCAGTCATTGCAAAGCATCTAGCAACCTTCTTCAGAACAGGGGCATCTACGCGTTAGACTGAGCTTGGAGACGACCATTGAGCACTGACTTTCCGTTGCTCGCCGGGCAATGACAGCATGGGTGTCAACTTTGACGTCTGGCAGCTCTGCTTCATCCGTCGGCAAAGTAGATTTCAGCTCGCTGTCGCCAGATTGATGTGTGTTAACCGAAAAAGGTATCTTCAATAGGTATTAAACCGTGAATGCCGGAGATCAAGGAGGTGGAGGATTAAGCATATAAATCGCTATTAAGCATATAGATCGCTTCCTCGGTCTCAGTTGAATAGACTTCGTTTGATTATTTCTATTTCTAGCAATTTGTTGCTGTTTAGGGACGACTTGCTGTTCGCTAATTTGGGATTGTCATCAGCCACGGAAATCCCTTCTCGCACTGAGATGTCACGGGACTTGGTGGTCAGCACGATCATTGTTTCTCCGTCATTGAATAATCACCCCTTTATTTCAGATGAATACATTCATCTGCATGTAAAAGGACTTGACGACGGGATGTTCAGGAATCCTTTTTCGTATGCGAAGCCTATCTTTAACCAATTCGTTATACTCATCGTGTGGGCCACGTACTGATTCGATACTACCCCACACACATGCAAGCCGACAAGATCCAGGGCCACAGCTTGGAGCTCGACAGGTTTACCACATCAGGGGCACCGAGATGCCACGGGAGCACCAAAACAATCAATTGCCTGACTTTGGGATGTCGTGAAACCAACCTTTGGATGCCTCAGTCTCAGCGACGGGACATCATACTCCCGTATCACGAGTGGAGTTCGCGGCTTTGATGTTCGAAAACAGAAGACTATGAAGCCTGCGAACAGCACGCACGTTTTCCACGTCGGTCAATTGAATGGTCATCAGAGGTGTTCAGCTGAGCGCGTTTAACGGGTTTTGGCAGCGACATGTGGGAGGAGTCAATGCCGACTGAAAGCTAATATAACAAGCACCTCTGGTTATTTGAGCAACTCCTCGAGGTCTTCTAGACTCGTCGGCAGGTTTAGATCTACAAATCTGCGTACCGCTTTCTGAGGATATACAAGCATGACTTACAGTACATTGGTACCCCACCCCCGCTTTAACGCGGCAAAGTGCCTTGCAACGTGCACGGGGTTGGGATAGCCAAGTCCAATAGCCGCTCATAGCTTGAAGTGGCAGTACGAGTACAGTTAGAATAAGGAAGCGGTACCTTCTTTAGTCTATGCTGGGCGGACTCCTTCCATGCCTTTGTCAGATTGCAACGATGTCATCGTTTCTTCGCTTGCGGGATCGATCCGATTACCCAAGAAATACGTCCAATTGTGGAGCAACTGCCGCCTCCAAAAGCTGCAACACCTCGACACCACGAAAACTCCTGCCTCCTAGATCAATAAATAGCATCTTCAACCTGCATGCTTTATGCTAATAAATGGAGCAAGGACTCCAAATGCGCCTTTTTTCAGTAATCAACGTGTACGCCCTTCGAGACTCGGCAGACCGGCCTGTGATACGTCACTTGCCGACTTCTTTCTTCATCTCTATTCTGGGCACTGTCATCTTCCTTGTTCAAGAGGCGTTCCTACCTGCCGATCAACTTTACTTACATGTACTCTTGCTAAGAAGAGAAAGTACATATCCACTGTCATCCCACCACCGCACCTGACTTTCTCTCTTGTTCTCTCTCTCCTCACATTCTCACTGCTGATCACATCCAAACTCCTCACACCTTTCAACATACAGCCGTAAGACTTCAACTAGCTTGTCACAGCACTACCAAAACACTACCACAACATTGCCACAATCCTTATATCCATTTATCCGTTTATCCATTTGTTTATCCGTCGAATAGTTAATATGGCACCTGTCAGATCTACCAACAATTTCTCCGTCGAAGTGAACAATCCATACCTGAATACAACATCATCTCCAACGAGGCTGAAAGAGAAGGCTATGAATTTACCACAGAAGTCGCCAAGAGCACAGAAGTCGTCCTCGCCAGATATTATCGACATTCGCCAGCATGTAATTGAGTTGGACTTGACCCATGACATTGATTCGATGCTTCGGCCGGCGGAGGGGCCTAAGCAGATGCCAACCATGCTGCTCTACGACGAGAAGGGATTACAGATATTCGAAGAGGTTAATGAGTCCGAGGACGTGGCCAGTGCATCTTAGGCTTACTTTGATATAGATCACGTACTTGGAAGAGTGTACGTTAGGCACAGCTAGAGAATATGGGAAAGTTCTGACACGATATTGACAGATTATTTGACCAATGCGGAGATCGAGGTGCTCACCAACTACGCGAAGGAGATTGTTGAGCACGTCCAGTCTGGATCCATGATTGTCGAACTCGGCAGCGGGTACGTTTCTCACCTTGAAGGTTGATTTGGCATCACAACTAACTTCGAAGCAGTAATCTCCGCAAGGTGAGCATTCTCTTGAAGGCACTCGATGACGCCGGCAAGTCCATCGATTATTATGCATTGGACCTCTCCCAGAAGGAGCTCGAGAGAACCCTAAGCGATGTGCCGAAGTTCAAGAATGTTGTCCTACGTGGTCTCCTCGGCACCTACGATGATGGACTGGAGTGGCTCAAGTCTGGCGAGAACGCTTCTCGTCCAAAGTGCATCCTCTCCCTCGGGTCCAGCATTGGTAAATTGCATCCCCTCTCCTTGATGTAGTAATCAATCTAACTCGACTCAGGTAACTTCCATCAGCCAGAGGCCTCGGCCTTCTTGAAGAACTTTGCCAGTCTCCTCCGCGCTACCGACTGTATGATCATTGGCCTCGACGCTTGCAACGATGGTGAGAAAGTTTACCGCGCATACAACGACTCTCTTGGCGTCACTCACAGATTTGTCCTCAATGGACTCGTGAACGCCAATCGCATCCTGAACGACAACGCCTTCAACCTCGACGACTGGAGAGTGATCGGAGAGTACGTCTATGACAAGGATGGAGGTCGGCACCAGGCTTTCTACGCACCCAACAAGGATCTCACCATTCGCGGCGTCAAGATCGAGAAGGACGAGCGAGTCCAGGTGGAGCAAAGTTTGAAGTACTCGAGGGCGGAAAGCGAGACACTCTGGAAGCAGGCTGGTCTGCAGGAAGTTGGACTCTGGACCGCGAGTAAGGAGCTCTACAACGTCCACATGCTCACCAAGGGCGAGAAGGTTTTTGGACTGCATCCATCGCAGTATGCCGCCTCGTTTGTGCCGACGCTTGAAGACTGGAGAGGCATCTGGGCCACCTGGGATACCGTCACGAGAGGAATGATTCCGAGGAACGAGCTCCTCAACAAGCCCATCAAGCTGAGGAACGCTTGTATCTTTTACCTCGGCCATATTCCGACGTTCCTCGACATCCAGCTAAGCAAGGCGACTGGTGAGCCGCTCACTGAGCCCCAGTATTACCCAAAGATTTTTGAGGTAAGCTGATTCATTCGAGCGTATCATCCTCCCTCCTCTAACAACAGAACAGCGCGGAATCGACCCAGACGTTGACAACCCCGACCACTGCCACGCCCATTCAGAAGTACCAGAGGAGTGGCCACATGTCGACGAGATCCTTGAGTATCAGGACAAAGTCAGAGCCAGGGTCGAGCACCTCTATGCACCAGGCGGTCCACCGGAGTCTCGCAAGATTGGCCGCGCCCTCTGGATAGGCTTGGAGCATGAGATCATGCACCTTGAGACTCTTCTCTACATGCTCTTGCAATCGGACAACAGGATGGATCCACCTCGCACCGTAAAGCCGGAGTTCGCACGAGACGCATCCGAGGCCGCGACTAACGTGGTTGAGAACGAGTGGTTCGAGATTCCAGAGCATACAATCACCGTTGGACTCGACGATCCAGAGGACAACTCTGGCCGCGATCACCACTTTGGCTGGGACAATGAGAAGCCAAGCAGACAAGTCTGGGTCAAGGCGTTCTCGGCGAAGGGAAGAGCGGTCACCAACGAGGAGTACGCCATTTACCTCCAGAGCACCCACAACACCACGCTCCCAGCATCGTGGAGGAAGAAGACGAACGGAACCAACGGCACCTCCAATGGCGAGATCAATGGCAACAACAACGAGAGATTGAACGGTGATGCCACAACCTCTGGTAAGCTTGGTAACGACTTCCTCGAGGAGATAATGGTCCGCACAGTCTACGGCCCAGTCCCGCTGAAGGACGCGCTCCACTGGCCCGTTTTCGCATCTTACACCGAGCTCGCAGATTGCGCATCCTGGATGGGAGGCAGGATTCCAACTGCCGACGAAGCCCGCTCCATATACGCCCACGTCAACAACCGCAAGCTGAAGGAGGCTGAGAACCAGGACGGTAGGATCGTACCAGCTGTCAACGGCCACCTAGCCAACAACGGCGTCCAGGAGACTCCGCCATTGAGCCGTGCTGTGAACGGCGGAAGCTCCAACGAGCTCTTCGCCAATCTGGAGGGCGCGAATATCGGGTTCCGGTATTGGCATCCAGTCTCCGTGGCTGCGAATGGCAACAAGCTGGCTGGGCAGGGTGAATTGGGGGGCGTGTGGGAGTGGACCAGCTCTGAGCTGGTGAAGCACCAGGGGTTCGAGCCGATGCCGCTGTACCCTGCGTACACGGCGGACTTCTTTGATACCAAGCACAACGTTGTGCTGGGTGGCTCTTGGGCTACTCATCCACGTGTTGCTGGACGCAAGACCTTGTGAGTATAATCTCTCTCCGATTGAATGCGTGGAATACTAATGTTCGATAGTGTTAATTGGTACCAGAGGGGTTATCCATATGCGTGGATTGGAGCTCGCTTAGTGAAAGATCTGTGAGGGATGAGGTTCCGAAGCCGCTGGCAGACTTACGGAGATTACGAGGTTATGACACGGATGATGCTGGGTAGTTTGTTGATCGAGAAGAGAGAGTTAAATTGCTTTTTCGGAGGTTCGTATTCGCGCTTGACACACAACAAATCCCACTTGACGTTCAAATACTTTTTCAATGTGAATATCATCTTCCTTCTGGGTATCTACCTGTCTATCCGTGGTCCATGCAACGCCAGAAACTATCAGAACGCCTCGAATGTCTGTCCCATATCCTCTCCGCAACGATACGCAATACCGACAGTGTTTTTGAAGGGTGGTGCGCGTCATCTGTCGTTCAAGCTTCTCCCATACCTCCCACAATCGACTAACTGCTCACGAATGCCTCCCAATCCTTGTGGCATACCCCTCAATCAGACTCAGCCCTTTCATCCCATCCACCACCTCCTCCTCTATAGCCGGCGGTCTCGGTTCCCTTATCTCTCCTCTCTCCACCACCTCCTCCTTAACAAGACCCAGTCTCTCCGCCAGTCCCTTCGAGCTCTCCCCACCTTGTCCCGTTTCTCCAGCCAACTCTTCCATCCACTTCGGCGCCAACTCCATCTTCCCAAATTCCTCACTTAGCTGCTCCCTCCTCTTCTCCTCTGCACTCCTGGCTTCCCTTTCCCCATACAATTCTAACTGCTGACCACTCCCTGCCCTCTCCCAGGACGGCATCTCAGAGAGCTGGACCTTAATGTATAGTGCCATTTTCTGGCAGGCCTGGGAGCACCAGCCGCCTTCGTCCTTGGCGGGTACGATGCGGAAGTCGCGCGCTGGTCCGTTGCCGCCGTGGAGGCGCCAACCGGATTTTTGGGTGGAGAGGCTGTAGGGAGATGGGCAGAGACAGTAGCCGCACTGGCTATTTATGTTGCGTTCTTCGATTAGGGAGTCGTAGTCGGAGGGTTGGAAAGGCGATAGTAAATGCTTCACCTGCTGGACATCGTGCTCTGATGGACCCGTGGCGGGCCGTTGGGTTGTAGGATAGTCAAGGAGGGTTTCGAGGTTCGTTAATATTAAACTCTCCAGCTCCTTCTTCAACTGTATTTGCGTAGCGTGGTGTAATGCTGTCGCGAGGTGTTGGGGATTTGCGGACTTGAGGTGGTCTGGGAGGCCTGCGGCGACATCTCGGAGGTGTGAGGGAAGCTCGGGGGTGTGGTCGACACGTACTTCTTTTGAGACGTGTTGTGAGGTTGGATTCTTTAATATTGACTTTGGAGGTGCTGCTGGCGTTGGCGCCTTGTTGAAGGAAGGGTCGCCAAAAGGCATTTTGGGTGGTGGCGAGGTGAAGTCGCTCTCAGCTGGTGGTATTGCGCTGTTGGTGACGATATACACGGGGACAACAGTGACTACAGTGGTTACAGTATCCAATGATTCAAAGGCAGGGACTTTAAGATATGAATGAGGGTTGTGGTGTTTATATTGTCACTGGCGCATTCATGGTATCCGCGTGGCGGTGATATCGGATTTGTATCGCACCAGCCAGGTTCCCCGCCAAATGGGGAAATGCTCCAGCCACAGCAGCCACACCCACCAGCCCCCCCACTAATTGCCGGACCAATGTCTCTAGGCGTGGCTCAATCCAACAACAGCTGCGCACCACTCAAGCTCTCCCCACCTACCACGAGTGACCTTGTTCATTTAAGCTTGGAAGACTTCCAATTTGTACGAGACACCGACCTGACGCCTTCTACACCTTTCCGTTTCAAGCCTTACTATACTGGTACGTCTTTACTTTAAAGCGCCCCCTTTTTCTGTCACTTGTCTGTCTGCGTGTAGACAGACAGCTTGACCAGCTAGTCCCCTCACATCATTGTTGCCGGGCCCTTCCGCTGACGTACTGCATACGCAGAGCTTCGAACTCCCATGGCACATACATGAAATACATTCAACAGCACAGTAAATACACCTAAAATAAAGCTACAGTCCAACGGAGTCCTCTTCGGGCCCAATATTAAGAATTTATTATCCTCGGCGAGCAACGACGCCCCCAAGAAGCGGTTACGTTTGGAACACCAAGGGTTCAAAATGTCTTTCGTCCCTTTCAAAGTCAAAGCGGTCTACGAATACACCTCGCCGCACGAGGACGACCTACACTTCCCGAATGGCCAGATAATCACAGTCGTTGAGGAGGAAGATGAGGATTGGTACGCAGGAGAATACGTGGACGCGGACAGCGTGAAGCAGGAGGGAATCTTCCCACGTAATTTCGTGGAGAAGTACGAACCGGTTGCGCCACCGAGACCCGTCAGAACTGCGCGACCAAAGAAAGAGGCCGATTTGGCGGCTACGCCCGAGCCCCAACAGGTGCCACTGCCCGCTCCAGCGCCAGTGCCTGAGCCTGCCCCTGAGCCCGAGACGAAAGAGCCTCAACCGGCCGAGTTGCCTCCAGCTCCTGAGCAAGCCAAAGAAGCACCAAAGCCGGCGCCGATTTCCATTCCAGCGCCAACTCGAATGCAAGCCGAAGAGTCGCCAATTTCGCCTGCTGTGAAGTCTCCGCCTCCAGCCGCTGAGAAGCCAACCACTGGATCTTTTAGAGACAGAATCGCGGCTTTCAACAAGGCCGCTCCTCCACCAGTTCCATACAAGCCAGGTGGAAACGGGGCCGCGAACTTCATCAGGAAGCCTTTCGTCCCCCCACCGCCGAGCAAGAACGCATACATTCCGCCTCCACAGAGTGTTCCAGTTGCGAAGATATACAGACGCGAGGAGGATCCAGAGATAGCAGCCTGGGAGCATGAGAATCAAGAGAATGCTGAAAAGGCAGGGCTTGCGCCAACCTCCAACGATGGCGAGGAGGAACTGCCAAAGCCAACGAGTTTGAAGGAGCGTATTGCGCTGTTGCAGAAGCAACAGGCTGAGCAGGCTGTGAGACATGCTGATGCCGCCGCGAGGAAGGAGAAGCCTAAGAAGCCGGTAGCGAAGAAGAGAGCGGCGCACAACACTGAAGATGGAAGTGATGATGCGCCACCACTTGAGAAGACTGCGACTCATGAAACAGGCGGAAGGCGCTCAATCGACGATTCGAGAGAGGAAAGTCAGCTTCCAGTGAGGCGCAAGTCGTTTAGAGGCCCACCGCCACCTCCACCTCGGGCTGATACTGACGGCAACGATGCCGACATGTCTGGCGCTGCTGATGAGACCGAGGGCAATGACACGGAGCGCGAGGGCTCTGATCCCCATGCAAAGCATCCTGAGAGAGCTCCGCCACCTCCACAACGCGAATTTGATGTCGGGGATGAGGAAGATACCATCGAGGCTGCTGAAGCTGAGCAAGAAGATGAGGAGGAGGAGGATGACATCGATCCAGAGATCCGTCGCAAGGAGGAGATTCGTGCGAGAATGATGAAGATGAGCGGTGGAATGGGCATGATGGGCATGTTTGGCCCGCCTGGTGGTATGCCAATGCCTGCTCCGCCAAAGAAGAAGAAGACGGTCGAGAAGCAGCTTTCGGAAGAACAAGAGGCCACCAGTCCGCAGGCTCGTGCGCCACCTGTCCCAGTCATGGCTTTGTCGGGAATGGCAAAGGTTAAGAGCCCGGACGATATCCAGAAGCTCGATGAAGGAGAGGACGATGATAACGCTCAAGCTCCAACCCCGCCTCCACATGGTGCATCAATCACTAGTGCTCATGCGCCAGACGATGTTGCTGATATTGAGGATATTGCACCAAAACCATCAGCACATGCTGAGCGCCCTGCTCCACCACGGCCACCTATGAGCCAAGAGAGTTTCAATGCTCCTCCAATACCAGGCAGCAGAGCACCACCACCTCTGCCACCTGCTAATAGTGAGTATCGCGGACGTAATGCGTTTCTTCAAAGCTAACATTGTCTTGTAGCACGTCCGATTCCACCACCATTGGGTCCTATGTCGCCTAGTGCTGGCTCCGCATCCGATGACGAACTGTCTCAAGCCGGCTTTACTACTATGAGGACGCCAACCGGCGAGGCGCCAAGAGCAGCTCTTCCATCTTTGCCACATCGTGATGAGAGACCACAATCACCTAAGAAATCTTTAGATTCTTATTATCATGAGCCAGTGCCTATCACTCCAACAAGCCAGGGAGAGAACAGACGTGCTAGCAGGATTCCACCGCCAATTCCTGGGGCAATGCCTTTGGCTAGCCCTCAGCAAACTCGTGGGCCACCCCCTCCTCCGCCAGGTGCACCTAGTCTTAGCCGTGCTTCCACGGCAGATGCTGGACCACAGCCACCCCCGCCAAGAGGCCACCCAGAGGATACCGAAGATGCTGAAAACTATGAAGGTGATTATGACACCGACATACCATCATCCAAGGACCACAAGGACGCTCTGAAGTCTGCTAAAGAAGAGGAAGATAACTCCGGACCACCGTTATTCCTTCCTCCTGGTGCGCCACCAGCACCACCATTTGGGACACCAAGAATGCCACCACCTTTGCCATCGCAGCCACCTCCACCACCTCGTCATTCCGTCGATATGCCGCGAGCTGCTCCACCACCTCCACCGCCTGCACCGCCTGCTAAGGAGGTCTCTCACCAGGAGTACGCTGAGGACGAGTACGACCCATACAACTACTCGGCTCCGAAATCACAACATGCACCGCCTCCGCCACCGCCGAACAGAGAGCCATCCCATTCTCGAGGCGATGATGGGTCTTATGGTGATGCCGATGACGACATGTACTCTGCTACTCCACCAAGGTCCTCGGCACCGATGTCTAGAAGCGGTCTTCCACCATTGCCACGTGAAATGCCGCATGCCATGCCACCGCCCTCACGGGATAGCGCTTCTAGAGGAAGATCGTCAATAGATACGAGAAGAGATGGCAGAAGATCGATGGACATGAACCGTCTCGTGAACGAGCATGACTTCATTGCCAATGATATCGACCTTGGAACCTCCACGATGTGGTGGGCTTCTGCAGCTGGTGTTCCTCCTGCCTTCTTCGGCCGCAAGGACATACTGTACGAGACTGAGGAGTCCACAGCTCACAAGCGTGGCGGGAAGTCAACTACGACCAAGGACCTCTACGTCCTCTTCCCAGATTACTCTCAGACCATCATCACAGTCCACTTTGATCCAGCCAACCCAGCTGATGCGACCTTCGAGCAAAAACACGAAGCACCACCAGCAAAGCTTCGCCCAGACCAGCTCGAGGAGTCACACGAACGCTACGGCCGCCGTCTCCACGACGCCGTAAGCTCCAAGAAAGACACCGTTGTCGGCGACGGCACGCCCGCAGGCCTTGTCGTCGAGCTCCTCAAGCCGCTCAAAGACGCCTTGCTGCCAATCGGCACCCGTGCCTACGGCGCCCTGGTCTACAGCAATCAGGGCAACTCCCTCACATCCCAATTCGACGAGATTCGTCCGGGAGATATTGTCACTTTCCGTAATGCAAAGTTCCAGGGCAAGCATGGGCCGATGCATGCTAAGTATACGGCTGAGCTGGGACGCGGTGAAGGACATGTGGGGATTGTGGCGGAGTGGGATGGGGCGAAGAAGAAGGTTCGGGTGTGGGAGCAGGGGAGGGAGAGTAGGAAAGTTAAGGTGGAGAGTTTTAAGTTGGAGGATTTGAGGAGTGGGGAGGTGAAGATTTGGAGAGTGATGGAGAGGAAATGGGTTGGTTGGGAGGGGCAGAATTCGTGATTGGGAGCAGAGGGTTGTGGTAGTTGAAGTCGATAGTCATAGCGAATTACATTTGTTGTTTTTGTTGTGTGGTAATTATTTTGCTGTTGGGTATCATTTGTCGTGCAAGCGTGCTGTTCGGTGCCTCCTATTAATCTCGAAGCACTTAAAGCTGCAGAAAGCTCCGCAAATATGATGCAAAATACAATTCAAGGAAGACATTCGATCCTTAACATGTCGAAGGCATTTTACATTACAACACTGGTTGTCGATCGGCTTCTGGAGTGAAAGCGGGAAAGTATTGTAGACATTGCTATGAGATGGGGGGGGGACAAGTGGGTTGGGACGCATGTGTATCAACACGAATACCTCCCATGGTAAAGGGTTGGGGTGGAAAGTAGGAGGATTGTAATCTCCCCGCAGGCCGCAGTTGATTAGGGAAAGACGGCTGAAGAGATTGAGCTGGAATGTGGTATAGAGAAGATGCAAGCTGACACCACATAGGTTGAATGGAAAAAGTGGCAAGCAGGGTTGCTGCGATTACGGATATAACAACGATTGTGCAAGGGAGTATAACCCCGGCACATGGAATAGGGAATACTGACCAAACTAGAGAACTGGCAACGCACGTTTTGTGGGATTACACAAAATGGGCTTTGTATGGCAACGGGGTATGGCAACGGGGGTTGCGGACTGTAATCGAGAAGTATTGAAGAGGATGAGAGGATGTAAAGAAGGCTGATTTACGTTGAAAGATTGCGGGCCTGCGTAAGATTAAGGATCACTTTTTCAGGTTTAAATTTGTTTTAATTGGGTTTTCATGCCTCAAGCTATCCATCCGCTGGAAGTCTACATGAATGCTTCTTTCAACGATCTTGCCTGTGGGAGAGAACTGCCGCTACCACAGCTGCAAAGAGCTGCCATCTGGTACAGTGGTCCATGCAATCGGTTAGAACGCGACTGTTGTCAAGCCTTCCCAAAAACCGAGTTTCATTGTCTCGGCATTTGACGGGCAGGCAGCTACTTTGTTGACGACAGTCTCATAGCATGATACAAAAACTTCTGCAGAAACATTCTGGGATTTGTTATCTTGCTAAGAAACCGGGCTAGCTAATAACGGTGTTATTGACAAACGTGTTCACGAGCTCGATGCACACTTCCATAAAAGGTCCGTACTCACTACGGTACCGTCGATTAAGTGATTGGCAATGGTGGTATGTTCTCAGAAATCTTTGGGATAATGTTTGTTTATTGTGCCTAATTTTGCTCGAGGAATGCAATGAAATGGAACCGTTGCTGCCAACTTTCTGCGCACATAGCGCAAGAGTACACGGCATCGTTGCAACAGTACTTACATGAGTCACACTAACCATGTCACAATATCACTAGAGTAATTCCTCCATCCAGCACCTCGCTCACACAACCAGCAGTTTCACTCGACCGGCAACGCTTTGCCCAGTACCGATACGAAGGAAAATGGCAATCAAGCGTCATCCTCCTTGCGGAAAGAATCAGCGACACCTAGTGGAGGTCATGATCTTACATTGATCTAGTATGTACCCATTCCAGACCAAAGGTCCATCAATTTTCCCCCTTCGAGTTTCCCGACATACGCGCGGATATTTAATCCTTGCGTGGTGGGCGACCGTAGCGTGGGCGGTCGACGGTCTGCTGCTGAGCAACAGCCTGGACAGAGACTGGGATGGCGTCGAACTGTGGCATGTTAGGGTTTGTCCGCAGAATGGAGATATCGTGGGACGGCTTACTCCGAGGGACTTGAGGAGATCCTTGGTCTCCTGGTCGACCTCAAGGGTACCGGTCTCGGACTGGGTGTAGTCGAGAGCGGAGACCTCTGGAACGTACTGATCCTTGCGCTCACGCTCCTCCTCCTGAAGCTTGAAGGAGATACCGCGGACTGGGCCACGCTGAATGCGCTTCATGAGATGGGTGGTGTAACCAGCAATCTTCAACAATGTCAGTCGCGCGTCCTATTTCAATTTCATTTTCAGCTGTTTCGAGCTCTACACACCTTGTTGCGAAGACGCTTGGAGGCAATGATGGCGATCTCATCGCAGATTCTCTTGTTGGTCTCGAAGTCGAGGGTCAACTTTGGGTAGTAACGCTCAATGATGACCTTGGCGGACTTCTTGACTGTCTTAGTGCGAACGCGACCCATTTTTGCGGTATTTGTCGATGGATTGTCGAGAAACTGGTGGTGATGAGATGGTCAAGTTGCGCTCGGAATACAGAATTTGGATGTATATTGTGGGTGTCGCTTAGTGGGGATGAATCCTGGCTAGGGCAGAATCTTGGCGGAAAGTTCAGCCTTGTCACATGACCTACTTCAAGTGGGACGGCAGATGCCATCCCACAGTTCCACGCAGCATTAGTGCAGAGTGGCTGCTCTGGTGTAATTTTTTCCCTTAAGAAGAGCTCAATGACATTATGACGTTCTAATTTGAGTTTAAACATTGTAGTACATTTTAGTTTACATCTATATTCTACATCGTCCCCAATCCAATACAATGTTCGCTTAGTTCTTCTTTGGCAAATCACCCAACAAGCTCTCCAGCTGCTTGTACTCAGCACCGGCCGTCTTTGGCTTCTGCGTAGACGCCCAAGGGTTTGGTCTCTGTGCCAGTCTTCCAGCTCCCAATCCGTAACCACCCACAGCACCGGTTCTCGACCTGTTTTGCCTTGCCTCGTTCATCGCAATATCAACTGGAGTCTGAGTAACAGCAGCGGCAACAGTTCCCTGCGCAACCTGAACAGCAGCTGGTCTGGCATTATCCACGCTAAGGATAATGCGACCCTTTGGATCAATAGAAGCCATTCTTGGCTTCAACATAACCTTGGATCCTCCTACCTTCTCTGGCTCGATGTTGATCAAGCCTGGCACCTTATCTGCAGAGAAACGTCCACCGCGACGGTTGCTGTGAGATGAGGAGGTGTAGAAGTCGGAGCTAGTTGGAACGTCAGTGACAACACCAGCAACACCGAGCTTTGGCGCGAAAGAGCCAACAGCGGCGTTCTTTGGCATAATGACACGACCCTCGACTGGCGTCGGCTCGGCCTGTGGTCCGTAAATTGGGTGGTTGGAGATGTATGCGTTGCTTCTCAAATAAGAAAGACCTGCAGATGGATGTGTCTTTGGTGGCCCAGTGTTGGCGTATGGAGAGTTAGACTCCTGGTTGTAGTCCGAAGCGCGGATCTTGGTAACGCCATTGCTAGCAGCCTTGAAGATCTGATCTGCAACCTCCTCAATGGTGTCGTTGAAAGATGGTGCTGGTGGGAGATCAAGGAAGTCTCTGATGAGTCTGAACAACTCGGTGCGATCCTGACGCAGAGCGCGAATGTATTGTGTCATCTCCTCCTCTGTGATATCCGAAGCTTTAACTGGTACTGGTGTCTCCTCTCCGGCATCAAGAGCCTTCCTTTGGGCGGCCTTGGTGTCCTGCTCTGCCTTGTATGCATGGATGTAGTTGCGGAATGCTGGTCTTTTTGCAGCAATGTCCTTTGCGACGTAGTAGTTGAACTCGCCCTCAGTCTGGCCTGCCAACCATGGGCCTTGGAACTTCCAGCGCATATCCTTGGAAGCGTTGTGTGCTCCAGCGGACTGGACATTAGTGAAATCGGTATCTTCCTCGAAGACGCCGCGGCCAGGGGCCTTGACTAGCGACTCATGGTGCCCGCGCTTGGACTGCGCTGGAGTCGTAAGAGGCATGTTGAGCTCCTGCCACTTGCGGTGGGTGAGAGCGTGGTCAGCGGCGGATGCGAACTCGGTGATGTGCTCTTGGGTGTCGATAGAGCTGACTCGGATGATTGGAGTGGAGGACTTGGTGGTGGAGCGAAGAGGAAGGTTGCGCTTGAAACCCCAGTCACCCTTCGAGCGGGAAGAGGGAGGAGTGCTGATGGAAAGCTCGATTGGGTGAGGAAGAGTGGCGGTGTTGGAGTTGAAGGTGACGACCGAGGCCATCTCGGACGCTGGGCGCTGAAGAGGCGCTGGAATGGCGAACATTCTGGAGGCCCTGAGGAGGGCTCCTCCTGGCGAAATTGCTGGAGCCATTGTGAAGGATGCGGCGCTCAAGACTCTCGAGATCCGTGGGGCCGAAGAGTGTGCTGAGCAGTTGTGCGTCGCCAAAATCAATTGGGTTCGGGCTGGAGTCTTTGCGACAGGCGTGTGTATGGAGTTGTCGTCGTGAATTTGGCAACCATTTCTGCGCTAGTGCGGAATTTGCCGTGGTCAGCAACGCCGATGTCCGTAACTCGTTTATAACGACAACTCCATGTCTTCATCTCAATTGCTCATACTATATGATCTCCCTTAAGAAAAATAATTCAGATTTCAATAACCATTATCATGTCATTTTCTGTGAGCCAGGTAAAAATTATTAATTCCTACCATAGCATTTGATGGTAACGCTAGTTCGTTGTGGAGAAGAAATAGCAACATCATAAATGTAGTCTTACCTCGTAGAATGGTTGTCAAGGAACCAATGACAGAGAATGGCATCATGAAAGGATATTTTCCAATAGCTACTAACTATGGCATTTGATGGATCTACTGCTTGCAGTGCTCTATCAGCCTGAAAAAATTGGATGGAATATTCACAAATTTGTGAACTGGCATGAACCCGCTCACGCTTTATTCGCAACGAAGTCCCTGCGCATCGAATCCAGTCCCGTGGACACATCCTCAACACCTACGACGAGGCGGTGTCCAAGTACGCCGAAGACCGTTTCTCCCGCTACCAAGTCCAAGTCCTCACCAATTCCAGAGTGATGGAAGTCCTAACTGATAAAATACTCTTCACTCTAGGGAGAACGGCGAAACAATCACCAAGGAACTCCCAATGGGATTTTGCCTCTGGTCGACAGGAGTGTCCCAAACAGAGTTCTGCAAACAACTCGCCCAGCTAAGGCCAGTACAGACAAACAGCCGCCACGCCTTAGAAAGAGACGGACATCTGCGTTTCAATGGCGCACCACTTGGCGACGTCTACGCCATCGGCGACTGCACAACAGTGCAGAACATCACTGACGAAGCTGAAATCGCGCTTACTTAACCAGCTCCAGATGCTATAGATAAGATGGGGATGACGAGGAATGAAGATGCTTACAAATTGTAGTCT
>WCAA01000074.1:0-113287 GCA_010623925.1 Antarctomyces pellizariae
ATTACCCCCCCCCCCCCACAAATGACGACCTCTCCTCCACCCCGGGACCATCCAGCTGGACAACCACAAGGAGGAAGGAGCCGCAGCTCAGAACCTGAAGGGTAAGTGGGTGCACACGTCATCAGGCAAGACGAAGCTCTTTCTTTATAAACAGCAGTTCCTTTCTCTCCCTTCTTACTTCTAGAGCATACCACGATCTATCTATACATCCATCCAACCACTACAAATAAGTCACACTACTTTTCAACAACCTACCGACGTCTACATAAACCACCGCAATTATGCCAGCAGGACCATCTGACGAGACTGACAAGCACACCTCAGGCCAGCTTACCGAGATGGTCAGTTGTCCATTACTTGGTCAACTTTGGTTGAAACTTGCTGATTCAAACTTAATAGATTGCTAAGGAGCACAGCTCTAAAACCGAATCCACCGCTTCCTCTCATCCAGCACACAAGAACGAGAACAATCCACAGGACCAAGGAAAGGTCGGAGACAAGGTCCAGTTTCGTGACCATACTGCCAACCCAGGCCCGGCTGTCATGGATGCTAAGGAGGTCAACCCAAAGCTGGAGGGTACAAGAGAGGATAGAAATGCAAAGGCGGCCGAGCTCAACAACTAAGGTAAATACGGGTGCGAGCTTAATAAAAGCAGCGTACTGATGAGGTTCAGGGATTCGAAGATTTGAGTTGGGGAACGTTCCATTGGAGCATTGTAGGGAGGGCAGGTTGATGCACACAAGATACCTTTTACAGCTTAACGAAGCAATGAAATTATGATACAGAGTAATCACAGTCGCACCTGTTGTCGATTTCTCTACTGCAATCTCATACTCGTCGTAAGTGTGCAGACCACCTCACTTCTCGAGCACCGGAGAAGTGCCGAGAGTTTGCCGAGAAGTTGCCGATCATTCTTTGCGATTGCAAATCATTGTATCCAAGATTCAACAAAAAACATTACGTGAGGTATACTCGACTTTCGCATATTGCTTAACAGAATAAGGAAGGGAAAGGTGAAGGTATTGATTGTTTGCTGAAAAAAAGGGGAGAGGTCATGGCCGAGCCCATGTAATCCTTGTCGCGACACATCTGTCGCAGACATCCCCTTGAAACACCTCTTGAGGCCAAACCCACCTCATCACAATGGACTTGAGCCATAGCGGGAGCGCTTGACGACTATAACAACTTGAAAACAACACAGATAAGTGTCCTGTCTTATGTTTTCGTTTCTCAACGCCTGAGAAATCCTCGCTCGCTGTGCAAGGTTATGGCAGATTGTTCACCACCAGTTTCCATTCTCTAAGATAGTCGTTGGGACTTCCTTTGCTTTAACTTCGTCGTCACTGGAGGCAGCTCGTTCTCGCATTAGAAGGGACTTTGACAGTCGGCTCAAGAGATAACTTACAGCACTTGGGTCATAGCAAGTTCACAATCATGACAAACAAAATCCTCATCATTTACCTCCTCACCGACTTCCTCTTCCTCATCACCGGCGGCCTCCTCCTCACCTTCTCCATGATAGCAACAGCTGCTCTAGATTCTCCACCAACTATCGAAACCGTAGCACGAAATCTCATCCTCGACGGCGCTCCCATGACAGGTATGCAACACCACTACCACTCTTGTTTAATCCTCGTTTTTTCGTCAAGCTAACAAAGCAACAGCAGGAATAGCAAACGCAATAATAATCTTCGTCGCCTTCCTCACCACCATACCCGCCCTACTCATGCCCACAACCCGTGCATGGCTGCGACTCAAAACCCACCTCGTAATCATCAGCGCCTTCCTGTCTCTCATCATCGGGCTCACGCTGTGGTTCTCAACCCTCAGTACCCGCTCCTCCCTCCTTCCAACCTATACCTCCCTCTCTGCCTCCTCCCAGTCTCTCATCCAACAAAATTTCAAGTGCTGTGGCTACCTCAGCCCTACACAGCCGAAATTTGTTAGAGATGAGGTTTGCAGGAGTAATTTGCAGGCTGCGATGATGAGGGGATGCGTGGGGCCACTCAGTGAGTATGCGAATGGCTCGTTGGATGTTATTTTTACGGCTGTGTTTGGGGTTGTAGGGTTTGATGTGTTGGTGTGCTTGGCGACGGCTGTGTTGGTTAGAGATAGGAGTGACGGGGTGAGGTGGAGGGAGATAGATGAGAAGAGGGGTGGGTTTTAAGGAGTGTCTGGAAGCCTGGTTGAGCCTGTAGGGATAGATCAGTTCGTGTGCATGCCAAACCTAGCCAGGCATATGTATTCCCTGATTGGAATTGATTACAGTACTAAACCCGTTCAGGCCTCACGAGACAACTTAGTAGAAGATCCGAAGTATCGATTGGATGTAGAATAGGCACAGCATACAAACACATCAGATGGTAGAACACGGAAACTATCCTGAGTACGAAGTACACCCTGGTATAGCCCGAGTTTCAACTTCGTGGTATTTCGGAAATTTACAACTGTTAGGAATCGAGTCGTTAGGAAGTCACTCGCTATATGCCTGATTATTCATACACTATAAAAACGGTTGAGCCGAGCTCAGCGAGGTACACTTCGTGACCAACGTTGTGCTTCTATTGGTTATACTCACTTCCCAACTATGGACAAGTTGACTGCATCGATTCTGAAATAATTCGTTGTGAGATGACCTCATTACTATTTTCCCCTCATATCCCAACAACAACAGTTTCGGCGGAACAATTGCTCATATAATGCTTGGTCGACAGCTATGCTGTGTCTGTGAAAGACAGTCTTCTGCTCGGGGAGACGGGCTTAAGAGAACCACTCCATAAAACAACTTGGTTGACCGCCATTAAGCGCTACATTTTTTGACACGGCGCTTGAAACAAATCAGGGTCTTCTCGGGCCGCAGAGTGGATACCGATGCCACCCTCACTGGTAGCAGAGTAGTATTTTAAGAAATTTCTCCGGGGGGCCAGAAGAAGAATCTCCGCTAAGAAAAAGTGCCAAGGCGCTCTGGATTCTGTTCTCGCTGAAGATCAGACCGAGGAAAGGTTCGAGTATGACATCACAGACCTTCTGAGCCACAGATTGACAGTCACCAGCCACATCACGGACGAGACACAAGCCAAGTGGACTGCCAAGCGTCATCTGTCAAGACTTATTACTGGTTAACCAGAGGTTAATTGCCGAAGTCGCGCGCTAGGAGATCCACAGTTTAAAGTGCCATGCGGGCGCGACGTCACATTCCCGTTTTTAGGTCCCAAGTCACTTTGTACCGCTCATAATGAGGAAATTTTAGGCTTATGTGACGCGGGCTGAGAAGGCTCGTGAACATCAGAGGGTCAGGAAGAGCACTTTCCACCCGTGGTAGGCCATGAGCCAAGCTCTATTGGGTAAGATCAAGGGTGTGACAGCTTTCTGGGGTGCTGAATTGCGACGTCATGATGCATTCTTTGATGTGAAATGGCTGGGATGAGGGTTTGATAGCGGCATTAGAGTGGTCAAATCTTGGTTGGAATGTGTAAAAATCGTAAGCGGCGATGCGAAGAGGCTATTACGAGTGACAACTTGAAAGTTCTCATCGTGACGCTGATTGCGAGGTAAGTGCTACTTAAGGTGAACGTCCCTCGTCCTTTGCAGTCTCTTTTTTCTTCATACCATAAGCAAACACAAACCACAACCTCATCCAAACGGCCTAACACAAAGTATCTTTCGATACCTCACCACGAATAAACCAATAACAACCATCACATTAAATCCAATAAATCCATCAAAATGGGAGCCGTCGTATCTTGTGTAAGTTATTCTGTAGCCTTGTTGGCTTCGCCATATTGGCTTCAGCAACTGACGAAACATTCAGATCAAGGGAATGTTCCGCGCCATCGGTAACGGCATCATGGCTGTTATCAACGGCATCGCTGGCATCCTCAAGGGCATAATCAACGCTATCGCCTCCTTCTTCGGCGTCATCGTCTCCTGCATCACCTGCCGTCGCGGCGGTGGTGGACGCAAGACTCGCACAAAGCGTAGCCATGGAGGGCACACCACGAGTCATATCTAAGCCGTCCCTAAGTCGACAACAAACCCAGTCAGAACAAGAACGACATCAGTCGATAATACCCTGCACCCGACTTGTTAAGACAGTTTCCACGGAAAACTGTGCGGAGGAGGGACACCACTAGAAGAAAGATGAATAGAGGGGGGTTATAATGTAGTGGACATGGAGGAGCGTGCTTTACTTGGGAAGGAGTTTCTCTTTTCAATACCCGACTTTGGCACAGCCTGGTCATCAGTGTATCAATGTTTTAGCAGAAGGATCGGAGCGAGCGTAGTATCATCACACAACTACATTACTATTTTTATGCAATCACGTGTCCTCGTGGCTCTTAGCTATTTATTTTTCATGCATTCATTTTGATGAAGCAATCAAACAGGGAGGTGGACGCTACTCTCCATAATGAGTAGCTCAAAAGGTACCGGACTTCTGCATTGACTCGTACGGCAATACTGTACGGAGCACATGGTACGAAGCCTGTGTTTGCCTCGAGGCTTATTGCATCACCCAGTTTCACAAAGCTTGATTTTGGTGTTCAAGATCTCGATTGTCATTGTGAGCCTCGAGTCTGGGCCTTGCTCGCCGTGCCTCGGAGAGTAACCTCTTTTGTCGACTTTCACATGTCCACGCTCAGACGCCTTGACTACGCGAAACGCCACGGTCAGGCATGTCTGACCTTCAACAATGATCATGAGCCAAACACAGATGGTATTTTGAAAGGTGTTGAGATTATCACTTTATCGTTCCACATGCGCATCTAGAACTTACACTGTAGGTTATTTCTTAGTGGATCTCTTACTTTCGTCCTTATACAACCCAACGGTTGGTCATCATATCTACAACTCAGCAGAGAAAACAAGAGAACCTAGCTCAAGTTTGCCAATCGTCCCATGGCACGAGATTTGGGCTTTTCAACGAATGTCTAACTCTCGACCTCCAATCGAAATGGCGACAGAGCCTACAATCCTCCCAGCTCCAGTAGCGAACGTCGTATCCTTCACGACCCGCTCCTCATCAGCATATCTGCGACTCGGGACTCTCATCGGACGACTCGCACTCGACAGCGGCCGGATAGCGACGACAACTTCACTCGAAGTGGGCCGAACAGTGCTCGAAAGAATATTCTTCCGCGCCGGCGACGACATAGCCTCGCGAAGCACTGGCGAAATTGGTCGGCAAGAAGCAGAATCTCTCCTGGAAAGAAGTATCACGGCTTTGCATAGCACAATCACCTCTATAAGCTTTGCTGCCGCGACAGGGTTTTATGTTGGCTCTACGAGTTTGGCGGCAGGATCAGAGCTCGCACAGGGTCTGCTGACCACTCTCGATTCGATATTTGGCTCTACAGATTCCTCGAGGGCGATAGCATCTATCATATCGCTTGTCAGACGAGAATTTGATAACCCTGCGACTGGGCAGCCAGGTGAAACAGTGAGCGTGAAGGAGCTCTTGGTTGGCGTGTCTGGACTGGCCTTGTTGCAAAGATGGTGCAGGGTTGCCAGTGAGCAACAAGCTCAGAACGAGGGTTGGAAAGAAACTGTGTGGGATGTGGTGATATTGGATGATGGGATGCGGGCGGATGTTGTGGATGATAACGATAGATCGATACCGGATATACAGAAAGACGGCGCGGTCACTGCTGATGTTCAACCAGTTGGCAATACAGAGCACACTCTTAGGTCAAATATGATGGACGAGGACGGACTGAGGGAGAGGATAATGGCAGGGTTACCGGCAGACGCGAAGGTCTCGATTACTGCTGAGACAACCACGACGGAGACAGTTACAGTAGAGATCACTGGCGCACACCCACCTGATTTATCGGTACCAGACGGCGCGGAGGTTGTGGAGGAGCACGCTCATTCGGGCGGTAGCTTCACTCAAGCGTCGCCGTACTATAAAGTCGTATATCGAACACGACGGTCGGATACCAGAGGAACGGATGTTGCTGCCATTGGGCCTGATATGGTGCTAGATAACACCGATGTGACAGACTTCGCATCACGGACACGCGAGGCATTAGAGTACGAAGCGCCAGAAAATTTGCAACAAGGCCTGCTTGAATCATCCAGTCTGTCTAGGTTTAAAGAGCTATCTTCGGACCCTCAGCGCAACCTCGCGCAAGCGGCTATCGAGCCGACAGATAGCGTCAATCTCGCCAATTCCAAGCGGCAAAGGCAGTCCTCAAAACGACGATCGTCGTTCTCTACCGGCGATGCTGTAGATGGACCTTCTCGCAATGTAGCCTCCCCAAATCGGTTAGCATTGAGTAAAAACCAACAATCGGAATCATCAAATACAAGTACAAAGACTGGTGGTAAAGAGAAGAAACCGAGCTTAATGGCAGCTTTTAAGAAACAAGCCACGTTTTCAAATATCCTCGGCAAGGACCCTTCTGCTTCCGGCGCCTCTTGGAGTCGACCTGCGTGGAACTCACCGGCTCACGCCAGCAAGGCGAGCACTAAGCAAGGCTCCCGACAGTCCCCTCCCCAACCGGTTAGTAAGGTCCGACCAACACCACTCCTTAGAAGAACCACAGATGAACGATACAATAAGGACTTACCAAGACCGCCATCCCAGGCAAGCTACTATGCGGTGCATGAAAGACGACGAAACTCGGTGTCCTCACAGATCGACACTTACTCTGTACATTCCGGACCATCGACACGCGCAGCTTCGCCTACGGAAGTCAGGGGTCATGTCAGAACGCATAGTTCTCTCATGCGATCGAGATCTGAAAAGAATTTCAGCAATGTTAATCAATTGTCTGCCCTGAGCCGGCCCCATTCACCAGAAATTTATACACAGCCGCCATCTCCTGTCCACACACATAGAAGCCGCCCTTCGTACGGGCCAACACACAGCATCTTCACTCTTAAGACCAACGGTTCGCAGACATCTCTAGTCCTGGCTGGCCACAAAGCAGGTGCTTACAGCGAAGAAGAATCTCTTCGCAGTCTTCAACGAGACGGATTTGTCCCAGGCATATTTCCCCACCACCACTTCATCCGAAACATCACCTGCTTCGTGCGCTTTGCCTCGGCGACTTATGGCTCCAATTTCATGAGGTTGATGGGCATATCCGCCACGCCCTCAGGTGGCGAGTCCATTCCCGACCCAAATCACCATTACGAACACCACTCCTTCTCCTGGCACACCCAGCTCCCATCCTCATCCATCCTGCTAAGTTCCTTCGTGGACCCACAGGGAGGAACGGACGCGAGCGGGGAAACAGGCACCAATGTCCCACTCGTGCACTTCATCAGCCTAGACCACGACTCCAAAGCCGTAGTGCTCAGCTGTCGCGGCACATTGGGCTTCCAAGACGTGTTAACAGATCTGACATGCGAGTTTGACGATATGATATATAATGGCCGAAACTATCGTGTGCATAAAGGTATCTACGCCTCAGCGCGCCGGCTGCTTTCCGGAGCCGGGTCGAGAGTTGTGGCCACGCTGGCGGCTGCTCTGGGGGAGTTTCCGAGTTATGGGTTAGTGCTGTGTGGTCACAGTCTTGGTGGTGGCGTCGTCGCCTTGCTGGCAATTATGCTTAGCACGCCAGGCTCAGACCCTGAGTCAACAGCCTTCGTCACCGCACCGCCTTCGAGCTACCCCTCTAGCCCACTCTTACTAACTGGTTCGCCGGGGCGACCAAGCTCAGAGTCGTCGGCACCGATAACTCTGCCTTCAGGAAGACGGATACACGTCTACACCTACGGCCCGCCCGCAACGATGTCCTCCTCCCTCCGCCTCGCGACGCGCGGGCTGATAACAACGGTGATAAACGGGCAAGACATTGTTCCATACCTCTCTCTCGGCACGCTACATGACTTACAAGCCGTAGCCCTGGCCTTCAAAACCGATAACAGCGGGGCCTCGTCCCGCGTGCGCGCTCGAGTATGGGACAGCATGCGAACCGGACTATGGGAGCAGTGGTACAGCGGCTCAAGCGGTTACCAGAGCACTTCCGAGGAAGAGGATATTTGGGCCTGGGCGACGTTGAAGACGTTGAGAGCGAGTATGCAGAGTGAGAAGCTTGTGCCGCCGGGGGAGTGCTTTCAGGTTGAGACGACGAGGGTGCTGCAGCGAGACGCATTCACGCCTCATGAAAAAGGAGGCAGAGGCTTAGGTAGGCCTGCTACCAGGGTGACGCTGAAGTATGTGAGAGAGGTTGAGGCTGTGTTTGCGGAACTTCAATTCAAAGGAGGCCTACTGGGCGACCATTCACCGGGGAGATATGAGAATGCTATGAAAGCGTTGAAACAAGGCATTTTGGGCTCCTGATGATAGGAGTCAGGAAACTGGTTAGTTTAGGGGTTGTTGGTAGTAGTGGGGACCCGGGAAAGAAGTTTGGATGATACATCTGAATGATGCTAAGTAGTTAGATGAAGCTGAAGTATAGAACATTTCAAATAGATCCCAGATTATGCCAACCAATTAGACGACCGAAAGTCGAAATACAGATAAGTGTCAATAGCAACAAGAGCTATAGCATACTGCTTCTTAGAGGTAAACCATTATCAAAGACTTTTCAATGCGCCTCAACTTCGTGGCACTTCGCAGAGTGCGGGGAAGTGACAAGAATGGCAGCTCACCCCCGCCATCCAGGCCCACTTGATCACTCATATCGCCGAAGCAGAGCGGTGCACTTCCAACAATACCCCGCCAGGTATTCTCATAAAATATCTCTCCTCTTTCCATATCCCCAAAAGAAATAGTATCCTTCTAAACCTCGATCAAAGGACGTCAAACTCGTCTCACAACCTCAGATACACATTCAATATGTCTTCCACTACCGCTACCAAGCCAATCCGCCGCATCACCCTCTTCAAGGTGCCAACCGAGGAGGGACAAGAGAAGTTGTTGGGGAAGTACCGTACTATGCCACAAGATGCTAAGAAGGTGCGTTCCACTTGATATTTACTTCACTTTACTTCACTCACACCACAGTTCTCTGAACTCTCATCTCACATCCTTACCCTGCAGCCTAGTCAGCAGTCTTAACTACCACTTCATACTAACATCCGCCCAGGACGGCAAGCCATACATCCTGGACGTCCAAGCTGGCAAGGCCTTTCCGGATCAGCGCGCACAGGGCTTTACCGTTGCAGTGGTCAGCGTGTTTAAGAACAAGGAGGATATGGTGTATTATGATAACGAGTGCGAGGCGCATGCGGCACTCAAGAAGGTTGCGATTAGTGTGCATGAGGGCGTTATGATGGTTTATTATGAGAGTATTAATGATGTGTAGTAAATCAGCTCCACGGAGGGTCTGATTGTGGCTGTTGAAGGCTCATAGAATTGGGCTTCCATGCATTTCTGGAAGACCCTTTGGGCCAATGAGATAAAACAATTTTGAGCAACTCTTGACTTTGGCTGTTTTCTGATTGGAACCGTCGCCTGCTTTGTGCTTCTCTTTTTCTCGAAATCCGTTCTTCGTGAATGGCTACTTGGCTTGCGTCCTAGTACCTAAGCATCTTGCTTTCTGAGCAACCTGTCAGGATTCAATGCCACAAAGATACACCTGCCAGCTCAATGCCGTTCTCATCTCATCTCGAGGAAGCAATCCGCTCTCCCAAGTTCAACCACATCTTTGTAGATCAATCTTCAAGATCTGGAAGAACACAATTCCGATGGCATTCTCAAAGTTATCACCTGCGGAATTTGGAGAAAGCGCGCTCCCGTTCCGCACCTAACCTGTCAGATCCGTGGCGTGAGGTTAACTCACGCGAGTCATGCTCCCATTGGCTGCTTCCAAGCTATCCCCGCCTACCCCGCGCCGTCACCATCCCAGTGCCTACCCCTGCTCGCTTAGTCGCGGGGTGGAAGATGGAAAGTGATAATAATGAGATGCTTCGGTACTCAGTTTCCCTTCTTTCTGACGTATTATATCCTGTATTTACTGTCCTATAGCTTTAAATTGACTTGCTCAAAGTTTCGTTTGCGTTAATTATATACCCATACACTGAGGATTGAGACACAGACGCTGTCTGTAACCTTGCAAGATGCCTGTCACTGCTTTCAAGACGCCTGAGAAATATACTTACCAGAATGGTTTTGGCAACACCTTCGAGTAAGCACTGGTTACCAACAAGATAAAGTTCTTGCTAACTGGTTGCAAGGACTGAGGCCATCAAAGGCGCTCTCCCACTAGGTGCCAACTCTCCACAACAACCACCATACGGTCTCTACGCCGAGAAGCTCTCCGGCACCGCATTCACAGCTCCTCGCCATGAGAACCAACAAACATGGCTGTACCGCATTCTCCCAGCAGCATCACACAGCGACTTTAAGATGTACGAGGGCAAGGTTGACCCGACCTCCCAAGAAGCCATCACCAGGCCACTAAACCAAATCCCAAACCAGCTCCGCTGGAATCCATTCGACATGGATGAGACCAAGGACTGGACACACTCGCTCAAATACCTTGGAGGAGCTGGCTCCCCAACAATGAAGTCCGGCCTCGGTATCCTCATCTTCGCCGCTGGAAAGGACATGGGCAACGAAGCCTTCTACTCTGCCGACGGCGACTTCCTGATTGTCCTCCAACACGGTGTTTTGGACATCCAAACCGAACTCGGACACATCATCGTCCGTCCCAACGAGATCTGTGTTATCCCACGTGGTATCCGCTACCGCGTCACTCTCCCAGCCGGTCCAGTCCGTGGGTACATTCTCGAGCTGTACGAGGGGCACTTCCAGCTCCCAGGCCTCGGCCCAATTGGTTCCAACGGCCTTGCCAACGCCAGAGATTTCCAAGCTCCAGTCGCAGCCTTCAACGAGGATACCAACACGCCATGGAAAATCTTCACAAAGTTCGATGGCACGCTATTCACTGCTGATCAAAACCATACTCCGTTTGATGTGGTGGCTTGGCATGGAAATTATTACCCATACAAGTACGATCTGGGACGCTTCAACACTATTGGTTCCATCTCCTACGATCACCCAGATCCATCGATATTCACAGTCCTCACCGGCCCATCGAGCCATGAGGGGACCGCCATCGCAGACTTCGTCATCTTCCCTCCTCGTTGGTTGGTCGCAGAAGGCACTTTCCGTCCGCCGTGGTACCACCGCAACACTATGTCTGAGTTCATGGGTCTTATCCAAGGTGACTATGATGCCAAGGTGGGCGGTGGCTTTCAACCAGCTGGTGCCTCGCTGCACAATGTTATGAGTGCTCACGGACCTGATGCTGCGACACATGAGAAGGCTTCTACGGCTCCGTTGGCGCCAGCGAAGGTTGGAGAGGGATCAATGGCTTTCATGTTTGAGTCTTGTTTGATGATGGGTGTTACCGAGTGGGCGTTGAAGGAGTGTCAGAAGGTGCAGCCGGATTATAACGCGCATAGTTGGGAGGGGCTGAAGGTTAATTTTAAGAACCCGGAGAAGGAGGGCAAGCAGTAGTTGGGTACCTTGGGTGGAAGATGTGTACATATGATGGGCATGAATGAAAGAGAATTGGATACCGCATTGTTACGGCCATGTAGTTTCTGTTGCCACCTTTCAACCATTGATCATGGTTCCTGCTCTCATCGTTTATGCAACGAGGTGTTTCCCTTGCCAAGGCCTGTTTTATGGTCGAAGAATGCCGTATGGATTTTTTTCCTCGTCAAAAAACGTTACACCGCTAGAGCTCGATCATGAGATAATGGTTTTAGCCTAAGTTTCTTGCTTATCGAAAAGCTTCTTCTTTCCCTTCTGAGCACTACAGTATATGGTATCTGTGTTCTCAGTGTTGGTCTCACTACTTATCTATTGGCCAATAACCCCCAAATGCAATATTCGATGAAGACTCCTTAATCTCAAGTATATGACCAACTCATCATGCACACAACAAGGAACACTAGACACAAAAACACATCTCAATTCAAAGAACATGGCCGACCAGTTTCGATAAGTTTCAGAACTTGCACATCTAGCATGTCCTGAAGAGCCGCTCATTTGTCCAGCGTGAAAGAGGCATGCTAATAGAGTGTGCTCATGGCTATTTAAACACTCGGTGGGAGAAATGTTAATCTTACAAAGGCACCAACAGCCTCACTGCGCTTGTAGTTGTTCACAGATGCAGTAACTTACATTTTTATTCCCAGACGGAGTACGGCACACAAAGCTCGATCACAAATCGGAGTTTCGTGGCAATTCTTGATTGGTAGGAATTCCTCTCTCAGAACCGGTAGATGTAGAAGTTGTGTTTGTGTGTTGATCTAAGCTGTTGATTATAGGCAAAGTCTCACCTTCGAAGTCTTGACAATCGAAGTGAAGAACCCTTAGCCAAAAGTATTCAAACAAGGTATTAGTCTTGTGAGTAGCATTAAGAGCAGACACAAACGGTAGCGTTGATAACAGCAACACCTTGTAACAGCAAAACATTGAAGTTTGAAATGCGATTAGTATTATTACAATGATTCTGTGCAGAGACTCGAAATTAACTTTCACGCACGGGAATCTGCAACCATCTATGTGCTATTTTTCGACCAAGTGTAAAAATTGCTAGAGGGCGATTCGCACTCTTGCCGCTGTTCGAAATTGCCGGAGCCGCCTCGACATCGGAAATGCGGGGTCTCCACGATCCACCTTTCAAGGTAGCCACAGCGGAAGCATCTTTCCCAATGACTATTGTAGAGAGCGGATTTTGTTCCAGCAAGATTCGGTTAGCTTAATCAGTCTTCGACATGTCATGGCATTGCTCAAAGTCCCATAAATGTAAACGCGGAATACCTCCGTCACTCTGCACCGACCTACGCACGAGGCGTGGTGTGGGGTAAGAAAGTGCGGGATGAGAGTTGCATCTACACTCCAAGCAGCATCAAAGTTCAGACTGAAGGTTGGATTTTGACAAGGCAGACCATCAATTGGCCAAGGTTAAAGCTGGGGTAGGATATTTTCTCAAGGTCGTATAATACAAGACTGAGGGCTTCCCCAGGTTCTCTCTTGAATTCTTGTCCTCATACCGCTTGCTTCTCCTCATCGTTGTTTAAGAAAGTCTCAAAATTGAGCACCAGTGAATACCTTTAGACTCAATAAACGGCTTTATTTTCCCAGCTGGTTTCTCTAACCATCACAATGGCTATCAGCAGCCTCCTCCAACTCGGCGCAGACGCCGCCTTAGAGCATCCCATCAAATTCCTTGCCCTCCTCACCATCCTCATTCCAGTCGTCTACCTCGTTGCAAACGAATATACGCGCGCCCAAGCACGCATCCCAGGCATGAAAGGACCGCCAGGTGTGCCTCTAATCGGAAACATTGGACAAATCCGTGTTAACGCAGCAGAGAAATACAGAGAATGGGCTGGGAAATGGGGAGCCGTTTACCAAATCCAGCTTGGAAATATTCCGGTGGTGGTTGTTAACTCTGCGGCTGCGGCGAAGGTGCTGTTTGGACAAAATGCACAGGCGTTGAGTTCGAGGCCAGAGTTTTATACTTTTCATAAGGTATGTCTCGGCAAGACCTGATGGAGACGTAGTGAAGAGAGTATTAACTTGGCTGTAAAGGTTCTTTCGAATACCGCTGGTACCACTATTGGCACTTCTCCATACTCTGATTCCTTAAAAAGAAGGAGAAAGGGTGCTGCTTCTGCTCTCAACAGACCATCAGTTCAAACGTACATCCCACATCTCGACACTGAGACCAAGGACTTCGTCAAGGAGCTCCTCAAATACGGCAGCAATGGCACTGAGGGTGTCGACCCAATGCCATGTATCCAGCGCCTCTCGCTATCTCTCGCTCTAACCCTCAACTGGGGAATCCGCATGGGCTCCCAAGACGATGAACTCTTCCACGAAATCACTTACGTCGAGGAAGAAGTTTCCAGATTCCGTTCCACCACGGGCAATCTCCAAGACTACATCCCCATCCTCCGCCTCAACCCGTTCAACTTCGGCTCTAAGAAAGCAAAGGAGATGAGGAACCGCAGAGATGTCTACCTCAAGGCTCTGAACAAGGGACTCGAAGACAGAATGGAGAAGGGCACCCACAAGCCATGTATCCAAGCAAATGTCATTCTCGACAAGGAGGCTTCGCTCAACGACGAGGAACTCACCTCTATCTCCCTCACTATGCTTTCAGGTGGCTTGGACACGATCACAACCCTCCTTCAATGGTCTATCGCTCTCCTTGCCCAGCGTCCTGATATTCAGAAGAAGGCATGGCAAGAAATTGCAGAGTTCTACTCCGTCAATGAACCACTCTGCGCAGCACAAGACGACCAGAAATGTAAATACGTAGTCGCCCTCGTCCGCGAATGTCTTCGCTACTACACCGTCCTCCGTCTCTGCCTTCCACGAGTCTCTATTAAGGACGTGACGTACAACGGCATCACCATACCCAAGGGCACCGTTTATTTCCTCAACGCCTGGGCTTGTAACATGGATTCTGACGTCTGGTCGGACCCAATGGAGTTCCGACCAGAGAGGTGGTATGAGCAGCCTGATGCACCAATGTTTACCTACGGCATGGGCTACAGAATGTGTGCTGGAAGTTTGTTGGCGAATAGGGAGCTGTATCTTACTTTCATGAGGATGCTGAATGCGTTTGAGATTAAGCCGGCGGATGATGTTGATCCTCATCCTATTTCTGGCAATAGCGACCCTACGTCATTGGTAGCTATGCCGCACAGATATAAGACCTTCTTCGTCCCTAGAAACCCTGCGGCGCTGAAGAAGGCACTGGATGAGTTTCAAGTTACAGAGATTGACTTGAATGGAGGATTCAACAGCAGGAGTGGCTGAGAAGCGAGAAAAATTGGGATACCTATATAGTGTATGTAGTTATGAGAAATGAAAATGACTATGAAGCAAGACCTGCGGTGAACCGATTGTGCCTGCCTACCCATACATTTTTCTGATGTAGCTCATCATTTTGACTATCGCCATGACTCTGGACCCCTTTGAAGAGGAACCCTCGAATACTTCAACAAGCAGTAAACATTTGAAATGCTTGAGAGGAGTCGTGAGAGGGGTGGCCGCTGACGAGTGAGACAGCAGCTTCAGTTTTGCCACTGTCTGCCTCTTTCTGAAACCAAATTTGAATCATCTTACTTGTATAATTGATACCAGCAATTTTCTGCAGAGTTGCAGTTTTTTAAATTTAGCATATAATCTGTGCGCTCTTCGGAATTGCTTGTTATTGGCGATGAAACCGTGAGAACACAGACTGGGAGTGGTGCATTGTTCGAGCGTTTATCTTCCTTGTTGCCATACAGGAATCGAGTATCCGATGCGGTCATAAATATATCGAATGTCAGCGCATCGAGATTTGAGTTATGGTTGTCGTTCCAACATAAATGGAAGACTCTGTGGCGGCTAAGTCCAGTAAGCATGGAAGCCAGAGTATCATCACGAGCCAAGAAAGCTAGAAGCGCAGGAACAGGAACTAATTTTAAAAAGTGTCAGGAATGCTTCTCTCAACTCCATTTTATATTTATATAAACCATGCTTCATCAAATCTTTAAATCCCAAAATGGGGATCCCAGCTGCTAGGACACCTGTGCAGACGTTCCGGCGCTTTCACAGTGCTTGGTGCAGTGCTTGCCGCCTTCGTGCATGAAACGGATCTACCCCAGATCGCGGGCTGATCCCCTCTGAGCCGTGCTGGTACGCCTCCTCAACCTGCGCTCAACTCTCTTTCACGAACCCTTCTCCAAACACGCAAACAAAGGGGAGCCGAGGCGCCAGCACGAAGCAATGATCCAAAGCACATATTGATTACCATGACATCCATCGATGACGGCACACTCCCAGTGAGGGAAGCACCGCACGCACCGCAAGCACCGCGTCCCAGTCGAGATTGTAGACGTCTGCGAATAGGATAGCGAATTCGAGATATATTGCGGCCCAACGCCCAACGCTGAGCCCAAAGTCCGGAACGGGGCAACTTAGAGCAGCGCAATCACATATATCTGCAGGGTTACAGCAAGCGCAGATTACGCAGCGTAGCCTGACTGCAACGCAGAGGTGCGCGTCAGAAATGGCCTCGCCCTCCGGCTCAATTCCAGATACCTCTCTCGGCCTCACAAATGAGGAAACTCAGATCCTGCGACGGGTGCAAATGGACGCCAATGCGGCGGGCTCCTCTTCTTCTCGCGCAGCCTCGCGAGCGTCCAGCCAAGGACTTCTCCTCATGAACTCCTCCAGCTTGGAATCCGTATCACGGCACTTCGATACCCTAATGGGACGAATACAAGCTCGATTAGCGTATCTCGAGCAGCAAGCTGAGATGGCGTCGCAGGCACAATATGACAGGGCAGGCAATGCGATTGAGATGGCGGATGCGGAGATTGCGAGGTTAAATGTTATTAATGATGAGATGGATGAGTTGGATGCGGACTGGGAAAGGATGGAAAAGTTGAAGGGCATTGTGAAACAGTATAGGGCGAGGATGGAGGAGATTGAGAGGAGGGCGGAGAGTGGTTCGAGCTCAAGGAGGGACGACGGGAAGCATAAGAAGCATCACCATTCGAGTCATAAGAGCCATAGGAGGTGAAGAGTGGTGGATGTTCCATCAAGAGAAGGGGACTGGCTCCAGAGCCATAAACGATGTGCTTGATAAATGGAGTGAATAACTGGTTGGCAGAGCCCCAAGGCCTGCCTTTTGCAGATACAGCAATTACACCAAGCCGAACCAATCACTAAATCAGCCACGAAAATATTCAACAGAGGATTGCAAAGTCCACTACTCAAATGAGAAAGACGATTTGCCCCACGGTACAACAGTAAGAAAAACAAGACGGAACTGACCTCACGGCCTATACGGAAGGATGGCGGCGTATTTCTCTTATGTCGATTATGTATGTGTTTATGAGGCGATGCAGATGGAATGCGAGTTTAACACTAGCATGGTATTGAGACACTCAAAAGTATATGGACGGTTTCCTGGTATAAGTTCTAAGGACGATCGGAGGAGTATAAATCGGATGAAAGAGATTAGGCTAGGAGAGGCTGTGGAGGTCCATGCAGTCCAGGACCAGTAAAGATCTAATGAACATAATGATTATATCTTGGGGAAGCGTGGTGGTTAGTCGGTAACATGCCACCTATTGCGAGGTATTTCTGTTTCGAGCAGAAGCACATCAGTTGTACTCCGGATTTGTTTGCTGCTCGTCGATGTTGTAATCATGCACATATGCTGGAAAGTTGGAGCTCAGGAGAGTGCGACTTTGCAGCCAATGCACTCCTAATTCCCTAAGCTCACTTCTGGCGCGACGAGCAGTGGGATCCTCCTTAAAGCGACCCCTTAAACAAACAGCACAGCCCAACTTAGATGTCAAAAGAGCCACCATTTCTCCCGAATAGTGCAATTGCGAGCGGCGCATTTCCAACAGGCGCAAAACAGGATTTCGTTATACATGTCTTCGTGAGAATTTGGCGTGCATATCAGAGTATTATCGGTGAGGCATTTGCGCTTTTCGTATGGCAGTTGATAGTATTTGGGTATCCAGTAAATTCGCGGTAGTGTCCAGCATCGTCGTCATTTTTCTAAAAACTCTGCTATCTACAATAGTACAGTGGATGGGGTGACAAAGAGAAGGTAGCGATGGCCATTTACAGAACGGACAAGTCGCCGAACTTCTCCTGTTTTGAGTTAGCAAGCTGCCCATATAGCATAGCGTCAACCCGGAATAACTTGCCTTGTAACCTGGAACGCCCCAGCGTCCCTTGGAAACGAGCTGGGAGGTGCGCTCGTCAATATCTGGGCGAGCGGCAACAACCTCGTCCTACAACTTATTAGCCCCTCGTCCTTCTTCTCCCAATATTCCACGCTACGTACGACAGTGAGCTCATCGAAGGAGCGAGCCTCCTCGATGTTCTTCAAGGTCTTCTCCAAATCCTTGAGCTCCATATCAACACGGCCCTTGGTCTCCTCGGCGTTCTTGATGGCCTGAGCCTCGAAGGTCTCAATGGCCTTGATCTGGCGGGAGACATCGTAGGTGACTGGCTTGAAAGTCTTGAAGTGCTGCTCTATCGAATCAACGACAGCCTGGTTCTTGAGGATGGAGCGGTAGTGAGCGAAGTCGACGGTGGTGGACTGCTCCTGGAGGGCAGCGAGCTTGCGGCGGGCATCTTCGTTGCGCTTCTTAAAGGCGTTAAGGGAGGCGACAGTGGATCCACGAAGTCCGAGGTTGGTGGTGACTGCTACCCAGTCAAGCTTAAGAGCTGCGCTACGCTGTGGTCTGTTAGTTTCCGTCGTGTCTTTCGAGGTGGGATTGTTGGCTAGGCGGATGACGCTGGAGCGCCCGGCACGCTTCCGGGGCGTCGCGCGGCTGAAAAAAAGACTTCAATCGGGGTCTATCAAATGTTTCCACTTACTCCGACAGACATTGTATCGGTGGTGATGCGATTGAGGAGGGGAGTGGTTGCTGATAGGTGGATGTCGGAGCTGCAGAACTCAATCGGCAACGATGAAGCTCGGTTATGTGTCTCACGTGATCAGAATTGGATATCTACGAATGCCTCATCAATAGAGCCGCATCGCACAACGACGAGCTTAATTGCCAGTTCAGGCTTAACAATTCTGCTATTCTTAGTTGTAGAATTAAAGCAGTGAAAATCTTTAAATTTAAAATTTATAGTTTAACTATTGGAGAAAAGGGATGTTACAGGAGCAATTGAGAAGACGTTCATTCCCCTCCTTCGCATAACACAGCATAAGAGCACAGATTACAGTGAAGACGTATGGAACCAAATGAATTGATGGGCATTGGACGCTCGCAAAACAAGCTCGAATCCATTTTGTAGTTCTACTTGGGTATGTAGGGTAGGTATGACATATAGCAAGGAGCTGACACAATCATCTTATGCCTCTCCCAACTCGATCAACCTATATGCTGAGGGCCATGATGGAGTTGACGATGTCGTTATCGTTCTCCTTCAATGCCTTGACGGCCTTGTTGCGGGAAACATTGGCCTGGGTCATGACAAGCTCGATGTCCTTGTCCTCAAGACCGGTGGCATCAACTTCCTCATCATCCTCCTCCTCCTTGGTCTCCTCAGCGGCCTTGCCCTTCTCCTCCTCGTGGGAGTGGGAGTGGCCGGCGTGGTCGTGACCAGCGTGGTCGTGCTCAGCAGCAGCGAGCTGGGCAGCGGCGGAAGCCTGGGCCTGGGAGTTAAGGTCCTCAATCTTGGCTTCACCGAAGACGCTACATATGTGTAAGTACTCGCTCAATAATGCGCGCTATGGTGGTTGAACATACATGTAGGTGTTGGAGGATGGGGACTTGAAAACCTCCGGGGTGTTGATAACGAAGAGGATCTGCCAGAAAGTTAGCTTCCGTCTGCGCGCATTACTCTCCTCATTCAATAGGGTTCCCAGTACATACATTCTTTGGGCGTCTCAAGGTAACACGGGTGATATCTGGAACGCGGACAAGGCCGAGCTTGGAGATGAGGGCGCGAGCCTTCTTCTCGTTGCGGTTGTGAACAACGGTGGTCTGGCCGGCTGGCATGATCTCAGCCTCGGACTCAGAGTCAGAGTGGTCCTCGACCTGCTGGACCTGCTTTGGGGTCTCCTCCTCGGTGATCTCCTCGATGCGTGGGTTGGACATTTTTGCGGCTGTTTGTGTATATTGTTAGCTGTTGTTGCTCAATCGCTGAGCTTTTCCAGGGTCGGTGGGATTTTGAAATTTGCGATTGTGGGGCGCATTTTGCCGGTGACGTGAGGTCGAACACGGAAATTGACAAAAGCGCAATTGCACACTTGAATGAGAAGCGTACGTACCTTGTGTACGTGAATGCGTTATAGCTGAGTTCAGGTGTTGGTAACGTCTTCGTTGTTGTCCAGAGGTTTCTTAGGGTTCTCGGGAAGTGGTGGTGCTAAACCCAATCGGGAAGCGGTACATAAATTCCAGGAACGGTTCACGCCAAATCGACAGCTGCTATATCAAACGTAAACATAGGATTTAGGGTCACTTTTGGCATTATAAATTGGTCATTATTTAAGTTGTAATTGTGGTACATTTGGAGGCGCTTAAAAAGCAGCCATATGTAGCTTGATTTTGACTGGTAAAAGCCGCAGATCCCCTCAATAAAGCGGTTCCCTACGGCCTGAGCGATCTTCGTTCTTTCGTCCATGTCACCTTCACCATATCACCTGCGAATGCTGGAAAAGATGTTGGCTTAAAGCCGTAATATGGGTGTCTTTGATGTTCATGTGCATTTGACGGCGCCTGCCATCGTGGACAAAAGCCTAGTGGGCCTCCGACTCATTTCCCAGCAAACCCCCATGCAATTCATGTTTCGACGCTCCCAATTCCTGCCCAGTGTTTCCCTCAATTTAGTTGGCGGCGGCCTTGACCTTGGCGAGAGACTTGCGGACCTCGAAACGGGCCTGCTTGCGGAGACGGAGAACCTTGAAGCGCTCAAAGTCGGTGAGTGCGCGGCGGCGCTCCTTCTGGGCACGCTTCTTGGCCCAGGCGGACTCCTGCCACTTAGCCTCAATACCGGCCTTCTCCCAGGCGGCCTTGACGGCACCGGAGCGGGCTCCACGTGGGAGCTTCTCGAGGACGAGTGGGGTGAGGATAAGACGGGCAAGGGCGATAGCCTGACGTGGGACTGCGACCTTGGTATCGGTGGATGGGCCATCAATCAGGACCTGATTTTGTTGTTAGTATTCGCTGTCTCTTATTTTTTGTTCTCCATATGATGAGTCGAAAGTCGTAGATGTGTATTTTTTGCGCTCTTTCGATGCCGGGCTGAACGTACGCGCTTGTGGTCGATGATCTCGACAATGGTTGCGAGCTTTCCATTCTGGGATCCTCCATCGATCAGAACAACTCTGCCAACCTCGACTAATCTCCAGCTGGAGGCCTTGATCTCAGCGTCTCCCATTTTGTTGATGAGTCGTACGTGGGTGCTGGTTTGTTGGGTGTCGTGTCGTCGAGTTCGTCGTGACTTCGCGATTGGGGACAATTTCGAAATTTCGATGGTTCCTGTGGGATTCAAGCGAGCCCTAGGCAATTCCGCAAGGCTGCACTGTGACATCCGCGCTAGCGTTTGCTGACTAAACAAAATCCGGGGCCCGACTATTTTACACTTCTTTCGTTTCGACAACTTCTGAGAATTATCCTTCTCTCCATCGTCCGCATTCGCATCAAGGTGAGCCACAGTATACAGCAATGCTACTGAATTGATGACGTCTCATACTCGACTATGAGATGGCGATAACCACGACAAGCCAATCCCACCACAACTGCTTTTGCTGTAAGTTACAATTCTTGATTAAAACGCCCTTCAAGCTTTCAGGTGATGATATAATTTGCGATTGACCCTGTGTTCGTGGGACCCTCGCCGGGGAACTATACGGCACGGTGGAACGATAAACCTTTCTTACATATCCTGATGAAAGCTTGAAACGTTTATGTTTACAACGTTCTTGAGGACTTTACTGACCTTAATCAGAACCTTCAGCACTATTTCAGCATTCCATTTGCGACAGCACTCCTTCGAGAGCTGGCGACATCGACTCAGCTCTATGCCTTGATGTCATCCCACACGTAAATGGTAAGCTATTACATTTTATTACTACACACCCCCATGTTTCCAATGATTAAACTTAGCACTGAAAATCCTGAGCCGGACCATCAAACCGGTGTAAAGACGATACATAACCAAGATCACTGAGCTGGAAACAATATCATCTCGTTTAATATCAGTCACAAACTTGACGAATGGTTTACTAATAACCTTCTTAGATGTCCTCCAGACCTGAATAGTCTTTCTCATCTGAGAACTATTTTCATTGACTCGAACCCTTGCGTTTCGATCCGAAGAAGATAGCCATCTGCTTCTTGCACAAAGTCCCTCTACCTCGCTGCGCACTATGTCATCCGGCCTCGAGTTTGTCATGCCTGCTCATAGTGAAGGACTAGTCATTTATTTGCCTAACCTTACCAACTTACGCCCGTTTCTTCGCCATACCGACTTATATTTCGACATCTCGCGGCGCATCTTTATGTCACCACATACAAGCTATTCGGTTGCTGGTCCCTTTACAGGGCACCTAAATCGTAGATCATCCCCGTTTGGCTGCAATCTTTCTCGGCCATGCCTTCAGACCGCCAGTACGTTTTGTTGACATGCAGCAACATCCACATCTGCCTCTGTAAATCACGGCAGTCATCATAGTGGGTGCATGGTTTGCGAAGCGCGATTGGTTTGATTGCCTTGACTGAGCCCCTCTTCATGATTCACTGCTCGGATTCCTGATATATACTAAGCTTAGCCTTCTCTCCTGCACAGTGGAAGTGCTAGTCGCTCGTTCACATACACACGTTCCCACTATCCAAGAGTACCTCGAGCACACGTATCGGAAACATCAACTACTACATCAATCTCGAAGAGAATCTCTATCAAAGACAACATCACTGTTCACCAGTATTATCCGCCACTCGGTACTTTCTACCCTCACAACGACTCGAAGCGCGGAACCATTGCAGAATTCCTACAATAACACAGCTTCAGTACGCAACACTCAACTGAGACAAACCATGAACCACCCACACCGGCCCCCTCATGGCCTACAGTCGCTTCCCCCAGGTACCACAGTCATTCCCCTGCTCAACGGCCGGGCACAGATCTTCTTTCCTAATGGTCAGGCATCCATTCTACCACTGATACATGGTCCTCCGCCTGGTATGAACCCGCACGGCATGGGCATGGGTATTCCAGGAATGAGGATGCCCGGTCAAAATGTTATCCAGAATGCAGGTTCAGGCATGGGAGGCTATCAAGGACCGTACAGAAGTGTTACCGTTAATGGAAACCCTGGGTACGGACAGGATGGTCAAAGGAATATAGTAACGGTCAATGGACAGCCAGTTGGTGGCTATGGTGGAGGTTATAGGCAACATCATAGAGGAGTATACAATCACGGGAGCATGTGGCCTGGTGGCTATGGACGAGGCCAGGGAGGCTGGCCTCCAAGGGGCGCTCCTGGTGGAGGCTACCCACAAGGAGGCTTCCCTGGTCAACACGGCCACGGCAATGGAGGAGGGGGAGGACCACACAGAGGTGGGAAAAGGACCCTTCGTGATCCCCCAGAGAAGATTGCAAAGGAGAATCTGCCCGAGGATGGAAAGGAGTGTCCTGTCTGTTATAATGCGTACTATACTCCAACGGAGGGAGTCGCGGAAGCGGCGGTCAAGATTGAGTCTTGTGGGCATGTGCTGGGGGAGAAGTGCTTGGATGATTGGGCTCAGCAGAACAATACCTGTCCGGTTTGCAGGAAGGAGTTCCCGGTGAATTTCTAGACCACATGAGACAGGTGGTTGCTAGGCGCTTTGAAGAATTTCCCTGGGCAGACGGGAGGACATGTAGGCTATTATAGATCAGATAGTTGGGTACATTCTATAAGAACATATATCGTCACAACACTTTTGGTGCTCTTAAAACTAGCTGTATGTTCATCTTCAATACTGATACCTTGTGAGGAGAGCGCTGCCTTCAGTGAGTGGTTATAGGATAGTTTATGATGCGACAACGATTTAGTTGGTTGCTAGCTACATAAGCAGCCACACAGCTCCTTCGTACACTCATCATTTTAAAAAACTTCTTCAAACTTGACCAAAATACAGCGCCAAAGACATAAAAGCCCTATCTTGGCACGTTGCCAGTTCTCAAGAGTCGACCAATCGGTTTGCGAGCTGGTGCCTACTGCTACAAGAACAAATCAATAGGCCCTCCTCGAGGCGTCTGTTCCTTGGTATCGTCGTGCATACTCACGCGCAGCTCAGACTTAGGCATCGGCAGCCTTCCCGCTTTCGAGAATTACCACAGTCTATCACTTTGTATGGCTGACTTGAATTTTACTCGCATTTACTGAGGTTGTTCTGAGAATGTGGGGACATCACCGCCAATACCACAGCCCAAATCCAAGACGTACCAGATGCTGAACATAGAAAGGACTTGAAGCAAGAAACCGACTATCCTCCCGAACCTCGCCAAATAATGATCCTCGAGCACCTTAATTCCAATCCCTGTGCACCAAAAACAAGCCTTCCTGCCGATTCAGAACCTTAAGTCGACGTACTAGCCCTGCTCATCACACCTCAATTCCTTCCAGAACCCACTCATCATCATGGGCACAACACCGCCCTGGCACCATCACCTCATCCACTTCTTCTCTCCAACATACCTCGGCGACTCCTGGCTTACCAAGATTTCTGAGTTTTCACGCAGAAAACTTGGGGCCGAAGTCACTGACAAGGATAAAGCTGCGTGTGAGGGGATCGCAGGTCAAACAGTAGGCGGCTTCATGGTGTGTTGTCCTCCCCCTTCCCCTGCTTCCTCTGAACAATAGAGCTAGGACCTGGCAAGCAACTAGGGGGAAAATTTGTCGTTAAGCTTGAAGCAGCTCTTTGCAATGAGAGCAGAGATCAAGAGATGCGGTGACGCTATTCCGGAGGGACTGAGGAAGGAGTTGTTGGCGCAGGCTGCGCTCGAGTTTAGAGGCCAAGTCCCCGAAAAAGAGTTTATTGAATTTCTCCTGTCGAAGGCGATGAGCACGGGGGAATGTAGAGAGCTAAGGAGGGTTGTCACTGAGCTTGATGAGATAATTCACCTGGTGAGGAGGGTAAGAAGAGTGCTTCAGGAGTCACTGAGAGCGTGAAGGCCACGACGACTGTGAGGGAGTTGGGGGAGGAGGAGCGTTTTGAAGATAGCTTCGTGAGTGCGGCTGGGGGGTGTGAAATGGGAAAGGGCCAGATGGGTGTGGCTGTGAGTTTACCGATTAGGGCAAAGAGGGAGGTGTGAGGATCATGACAGACATTTACCTATTTGGGACGGACGTTGGGAGTCAGGAAATAGCCGCTGCAAGGTCTGTACTCCTCTCACATTCCAGCCGACGTAATTGGGGAAATTAATGTTCTAAGGCTGGAATCAAGGGGATCTGAAGAATCTTGCAGCTCGCAGATGCACCTTCAGAACAATTTGTGGTTGGAGCAAAAACTCACCACGCATCACACGCTAGCTAGTTTTTTCAATACCAATTTGTCCGCGACGAGGGAACTTTATGATCATGACTTTCCTTAATGCATATGCACATGCGCACGTGGTAGCATCCACGGACTCTTTCAGTTTGATAGAGGTTTGAATTAGGCAGAATCAAAAGCTTAACTCCAAACCAGTTACCGTTGCATGATGGAAGAGGACAACCCAGTTATCCACCGCAACCTGAAGCCTCAACTCGAGAGCGACAACGAGAACTTGATACTGACACACATATTAAAAGATCAGATAGCTAACTACTTAGCAAATCAAAAAATGCTGTTTACTTTCACAAATAAGATGCGGTGGCGCAGGCGCTATCAAGCTCGGGGTTTCTTCTCCACAAAATTACAACCGTAAGTTGTTTATCAAATTGACTTTTGATGGCACAAACCAGTTAACTCGATAGCGATGTAACTCCGAAAAGTCTACTTTGTGCCCAACCAGAGTCGAAACATGGCAATTTTGCGAAGCACCAGCTTACGTGTAGCAGATGAGTATTCGTAATAAAAATCGATCTTAACGCTATTTCAAAAACGCACACAATGTCTGTGTGCTTATAACCCAACTTTCACATCATTACCAAGCCGCCAAAGCGGGCCACAACGACAGCTTGTAAAGCGAATACCACTCTCGAAGCGTGACAGTAGTAACGATTTAACTTCCGCATATGCGTGGTAAAACAAGCCACCATACTGAATGTAAAACCATAGCTCTCTATACACTTCATTCGAACATACCATCCGTTCTTAAAAACGCCTGGCAACATATTTTTACCGTCAACTCTCCGTTGCCTCCCTTCTTTCCCACTTCCATCTTCGTCTTACCCCACCGCTCTCCTTCACCCATCGTCCGGTGACATCCACTCCAACGCGTCTCATACTTACCAATCATCATCACTCTTATCCCTCTCATCATCTAAAAAATAATTAGCCCTTAGCCTTATCATCCAAAACCACAAACTCATCCCCAACAACCCTCCTCCTCGGGACAAAAACAAAGTCGGACTTACCACTAGCAGAAACCTTCTGTTTTCTCTTATTAAGCGCAGCCTGTAACGCATCCTGCAACCCCCCTCCCCCTCCACCACTCGACGTGGGGGCCCCTCCAGGCGTAGGCGCATTATTCTCCGTCCCCGGCACCATAGCCGCCGATCTATCTTTAACTTTACTCCTATCTACCTTCTTCAATGCCTTGATGCCACCAGCTGACTGAATGCCAACAAGCAAGTTCGACCTGTCGCCAGTAACAGGCGGCAAAGGAGGAGCGGCACCGCCACCTAGCGGTGGTGGCGGTGGTGGGCCTGGTGGTCCGCCCATACTTCCCGGTGTTGGTGGAGGAGGCGGCGGCGCGGATGGTCCACCAAATCCGCCGGCTGGTGGCGGAGGTGGTCCCGGTGGCATAGGAGGAGGTGGTGGTGGTACACTTCCAGATGGTGGAGGCATTGGTGGAGGCATTGGAGGTGCACTCGCGGCAGCTCTGGCGGGTGGAGGTGGAATTTGAGGTGGAGGCGGCACGTCTCTCGCCGGCAGAGATGGGGTTGGGCGAGAGGACATCGGTGGAAGTGGGGGTGGACCAGTTGCTGGCGCATTTGGCGTCTTCGGTGGGAGAGGTGGTGGCATCATATGCACAGGCGGCACCGCATGAGCACGCTCCGGGTACGAAGGGGCGACATACTTCCCAGTGCCTCGTGGTGGAGGTGGAGGAGGCACGGCGCCACGAGAAGGAGTCGGCGGCGGTGCTGGACTCCTTCCGCCTGCGAAGGGCGGAGGCACACCGTGTCTCGAGCCGTGCTCTCCAGGTTCAAAGTCGTCGTTAACAATCTTCGGTGGCCGCGGTGGCGGTGGTGGGCCAGGGTTAGAGACGGAAGAGGAGTGTGGACGTGTGTTCCGTCTATGGTCGATATGAGCCAACTTGCCGGCATCGGCTATTGGTGGTGGGACAGCAAATCGCTGCCTCGTTGGTGGAGTGGGCTCGCGAGCTGGCGGTGTGGGCTCTCTTGGGGGTTGAGGAGCTGGCTCTGCCTTCGGTGCCTGGCGTGGTGCAGGAGGTGCTGGCGGTGCTCCTCTGAGAGAGGCGCTATGTGATAGTGGCGGAGAGGCTCGTTGATGAGGAGCAGCTGGCGGTGGTGGTGGCGGAGGTGGAGAAGGCCTCGATGGTTCTGGTGCTGCCACAGGGTGCGCGGTAGGTGGCGGAGGCGGCGGAGGTACAGTGCCGCTTGCCTGCTGTTGCTGCTCACGAATGTAGTCCGCAATGAAGTCCTGATTATCTCTGATTTGATCATCCGTGATGCCCATTTCCCGCAAATCGCCTCCCCATGTCTCTCTCCAGTTCGGATCCAGTGCATCCAGCTTAGCATATTCTGACAAATGTCCGCTGCCCAATCCATTGCTCGAGCTCGAGTTGCTGTTCTGAGCCAGGGATGGGGGGATAAATGTTCGTGCAGGCTCAACTTGTGGCGGCGGCGGCGTTGGCGTGATAGGTTGCGATGTATGTCTATGCCCAAAAAGCCCTCCAACTGCCCCAAATATTCCATGCTTGTGGTGAGCAGGTGGAGCTCCGCCGAATGGTTGCGCCTTGGTTGACTTGCTGGCATATTTCTCCCTATCCGCCATCTTCTTCAGAAACTTCTTTGCCTCCTTTTCGTCTGAGAAGGAAAGTCCGGCGAGACAGTTTTCGATTTCGAAGCTGTGAAAGAAGACACGGTCCTGGTTGTAAGACCAATGCTCGTATATTTCTTGGTCCCATAGTACCCCTCGCGATGAAGGCTACAAACCAGTTAGCATATGAGCTTAGTCTTCCTCATAAGATGGTCTACATACCGACACGTCAACTAGTTTTATCCAAAAGGTGTTCCCTATCAAATCATTGGCGAGCACTATAGCTCCCTGTAGGCCTGTGTATGTCCATTTCGAACGATTTGGGTATGCCACATACAGCCGCACCATAGCAGCCGCTAGAATCTTATTCTGGGCGCTGGGAACAATCCGCTTGATTATCTGTTTCTCCTCATCTGTAATTCCCTCTGGCATGATTGCGAGCTTGGTAAAGTTTGCGTTGGTGGTGGAAATGTGATTATAGACAGGGCGTCATCCAGGCCGCGTTGGTGTTCAGGGATATGGAGTCGTTCATACACGATTGCGCCCAAGGCTGTAACTAGCTTTTACGGTCAGCCCGAGTTCAAAGCTTCATTGTTGTGTATGGATTCTTACAGGTGATTTTTTCAGATGATGGTACAACTGCTGATTCAAGAAAGTGAATTGAGATCAGCGGTGGAAGCTCTTAAGAATACTCTTACGGTAGACAGCTTGGCTGGTTGGGCGGCCGTCAGGCAGCGCCAACATTTGGCTTTCCCCACCACGGCCACGACGTCCCGCAACCAAGACACCGCGTTGCCGCATCGTGCTCCAGCCACAGGGACGGCGATCGTCTAGCCACAATCTAACCACACTCTAACCACAGCGTAACCTTTCAAGCTAAACTTGTCCCAAAATAGTTTCACTTCACCTCGGCGACCACAAGGCTACCACAGCCTTACGAGTACTGGTATTCACATTGGCATCCTCCACGATTTGCAAAATCTAGTTATCGACGGTACCATGTCCTCAAAAAGTAATACTGCTGGGCTTACGCTTATGAAGATACCCGGTAAGAGATACCGGAAGCCTGCAGGAAGCCGTGAGCCTGATGTGAGTGACGGCACACGAGTACCTTGCGACTGCAGCCTTACCTCTAGACTAACTAGTTTGTAGAAACGTCGAAAGATTGGGAGGCCTCGAAAAGAAATTGCGGAGAAAAAGGCATTAGTAGCAATAGAGGCGAAGAAACAACAAAAGCGATCCGACGAGCTTGCGGCGAAGAAGCAGAAAGGACTCTCACTTGAGACCTTGCCAAATGAGCTGCTGCAAGAGATATTCTTTGAGGCTGGCAACTACAATCTACCAATAGCCAGCCGAACTCTGCGACACAGATTCTCGAATGAATGGATGTATGTTGAAGCTATAAAGAGGGCGTTTGGCCCATCATGGGGATGTGGAGGCGGAGGTGGAGATGGAGCACAGCAGGTAAGATGCTTTTGTCGTGAGAGTACGCAGGGAGATTAATTGGTATTCTTAGATGAAACTGCTAGCATGCAAGTGGGTGACGGTGCCGCTATTACAGAAAGCAGTGAATACTTGGGTGAAAGAAAACATGACCAAAATTCGTTCGCCTTGGTTCGAGGAGACCTTCTTACGACATTCTGCCATCTTCTTAGAGAAGTATCCTAAATACAAGGACGCCAAGGTTTGGCCGGAAGAACCAGAACTGCTTGAGCGCGTCGAGGATGATAGGTGGGAGCACGACTACAACAAAATGATTGAAATCTCACAGCCATTCAGAAAGAACGACCGCCGGATTCCTCAGCTTGTACGGCCATCTTTTCTCGATGCTGGCCCCGATAATGATGGTGGTGTTCCAGTCTGGGGTTTGGCCGACAATTGTAGGGTGCCGAAACACACTCTTCAAGGCCCGTGGACTGAGGATAAGGTTAAATATCTTTGCTGGCTGGTGAGAGCTGGAGCAACTATTGATTATCATAACTCAACATTAGGCGAGGTAAGATCATCACCGTGTCCGTCCGTGAAGGTGTCCATTAACCGTTTTGTAGGTAGCAAAACACGGCTTAGTGGATGCCATATTAGAAAGGAACTTCCAAGCTATATATCTGCTTACTTGTCTCGGGATCCAAGAAGTGCTCCAAGATGACGTCTTGGAGGCTCTTGGAAGAACAAAAGCCAAGGACGATGTCTATTCCGCAAGGCCAGACATTGACATAGATGAATGTTGTAACTGGGAAGCAAAAGCAGCGATAGAGGAAGAGACTGCCATGATAATTGTGAGGGTACTGGACATTTTAGAGATGAAAGAACGCTCGAAGAGAGGCAAATGGCAATCTCGAGTGGCTGACATCTGCGATATGCGCGAGAGGAACTGTCTGCTAAAAGACTATGGTAGAGAGCTTTTTGAGGATGTTGTCCACGAAGTAGGAGAAAAGGCATATGAGAACTCGCGCGGAGGTCGAGATTGGTGGACAAGGAGGCCTACGCCTTTCGCTCCATGGGAATGGGAAGAAAACTAGCGATATCTAAAACAAAAAAGATTGAAGACGGCTGCCATAAAGTTCATCCATTTCTGGCATAGTGAAAGTGACCAATCAGGTGACCGCTATCCACACCCCAGTGACGCCGCCTCGCCGTCACCGCCCTGTCGCGAATTGTCCATCCGCCAGATTTCAAGGTACCACTTTGACACATCCGGCGCAACGCAGCTCACCTTCACGCCTCCTTCTCAACGCAAAACACACAGCTGTCATGCGGGCTAAACTGCCTGCCTCTGCACCATCCACCTCTTTACTACGCTACCTACAATCTCAATCTGAGCACTTTTTTTTCAGCGCAAACCCGCCTGCGTTCGCCTTCTCTGCCAGCCATGGCAGCGCGAGCGCAAACTCACAAAATGCGTCCTCTTGCAGTTCAACGACCGCAATAAGGGCGCCGCTTGCGCATCTTTGGTACCCAATACCGCAAACTGCAACCTGCCTAGCCAGCCCAATGAACCTCGACTTCCTCACTCCCTCCGTCGCCTCTCCCAAATCACCATCTACCGCAAGCCCACGCCGCCAACTCCGCGAAACACGTCGGCGCATCGAAACTTCCCACACCACACGCCACTCCTCAGACGACTGCGAGCCCTCTTTCCTCCGACGCATGTTTGGGCGCAAGCAGTCTCGCAGACGACCTCTGAAGGGCATATTACCCTCCGACGAAGGCAGCGACCTAAGCACATATACGTTGAACCGGGTAATGAGTGCCAAAGCTGCGAACGAGCAAAAGTTGCGATGTACCGAGTTTGACGAGAGTGGGAATGTGGTGTTGGTGAATGGGGAGTTCAAGAAGAGCGAGTTGATTGCGAAGTATGGGTTGCTTCCCAGAGATCTGAGGAAAATCGACTCGTCGTTATTGCCACACATTCTTGTCAGACCGAGTTCGATTCTGATTAACTTGCTACACCTGAGGTGTTTGATAAAAGCGAACAGGGTGCTGGTATTTGACACGTACGGGACGACGGATTCATACACACAATCAGTGTTTATGTATGACCTGGAGGGCAAGTTACGGCAGAAACAAACCTCCCCAGCAGCTGGCGGACTACCGTACGAATTTCGCGCCCTCGAAGCCGTCCTCGTCTCGGTAACATCTGGACTGGAGAGCGAATTCGAAACTGTCCAAGCACCCGTGGTACGCGTACTGCGGGACCTAGAGGAGGATATCGACAGGGATAAGCTCAGACACCTGCTTATCTATTCTAAGAAGCTAGGCACGTTTGAGCAGAAGGCGAAGCTTGTCAGGGATGCGATCGATGAGCTGTTGGAGGCGGACGATGATCTGGCGGCTATGTATTTGACGGAGAAGAGTCATGATTTGATGAGGGGCGAGGATGATCATACGGAGGTGGAGATGTTGCTGGAGAGTTATCATAAGGTTTGTGATGAGATTGTGCAGGCGAGTGGGAATTTGGTGTCCTCTATTAGAAACACCGAGGAAATGTGAGTACCCTTCCCCCCCCCCCCCCCAAACAGCCCTGAACTTTGGGTGTGGATGGATATGTGCTAATTGAACCAGCGTAAAAGCCATCCTCGATGCGAACCGCAACTCCCTCATGCTCCTCGACCTCAAATTCTCTATCGGCACCCTCGGTATCGGTTCAGGCGCCTTCATCGCAGCACTCTACGGCATGAACTTGAAGAACTTTATCGAGGAGTCGGACTTTGGGTTCGTGGGCGTTAGTGTGTGGTCTTTCATGTTTGCAGGCCTGGTGTGTGCATACGGACTCACAAAGCTGAGAAAGGTGCAGAGGGTTAGCATGTGGGGTGAGAGTGGGAAGAAGGGGAGTCGGGGCAGCTGGAGGGAGACGGACGAGGAGAATGCGGCGCTGTTGGATAGGGTGAAGAAAGCGAGACGTCTTAAGGACTCGAAAGGAAACACACTGAAAGATGCTATGGGGAATGCGAGGCCGCAGCCACCGGCGATTATTAAAGGAACTGTTGGTCCTAGGATATAGGTGCAGGCGAAGAAAGTCCGAGTCTGAGAATAGGTGTCTGAGTCCGCGCAGCACGCCAGAGAGAAGTGGTAGAAATGCATTGCGTCTGGCGCTGGAAAAAAATAAGGGGGGGGAGGGAGGGGGACCGGGGGCGTTGCGTGTATAAAAGGATGGATTTTGTATAGATTATATTAGATAGTACGGCGCTTCCTTAGCTCTGAAATACCCACCACTCTGTTATTATCGCTGCAAACACATCTCTAGATTCGCAAATAAGCTGCAGCCTGGAAAAGATCCTGAGATCCCCGTCATGGAGAAGGTAAGGAGCACAGATAGCACCATATCATTCGGATTCATAGACTTCTGCCAACTATTCTGTCCCTCCATGACCTGGATACGCTGGTCTTAGCCTATGATATCTCTAGCTCTAGATCTTTACAGCCATGAGCATAATATCATGGCAGACTCTGGCGCATTAGAAGCATTCTTCCCACACCTCTAGGTGAAAGCACCTTCTACCTTCCAATTGAAGCAGCCTCACCCACGGTGGCCCACCAAGCCTTCTGCATTCGCTTACCAGGGACGACTTGGAGGGCGAGTCTTAGCATTTCTAAAGGAACACCGTACAGGCTCCTCTCGATTGCAGCCAACCAATTGCCACCCAGCCGTGCCACACTTCCGCCATACATCCACCAATCAATTATCCTCACCGTCCCTCGGCAGTGGATAAGCTGACGGACGGAACATCGCTTATTGAGAACCGCAAGCGTCCCTTTCCTCAAAAAGCGAGTCACGTCTTGCCATTGACTCCCACCCAGCCAAGCATGCTATGGATGCTGTGCAGGATCTGACAAAAACCACTGAGCGAGCGGGCACCGGCCAGGTTTGTTTCGTAATAGCGCTGTCCTTGCTTCGTCCATACGAGCAGCACACCTTGACGTTTCAAACCCTCGCGTCTGTTTTCGTCGATGCAGTCAGGGAGCTGCGTCGGCAGAGCCCTGATGCGCACTGCCCTGGTGCGCCTAGGTTGAGCTTTGTGCAGATTGCGCCCACTCTGCGCTGCGCTTAGCAATCACAGATCATCTGGGCGTCTGCTTAGTGGCGATCCGGAGATAGCGCCCACATCCCGCCCACATCCCGCCCACATCCCGCTCACGGCAGCCTGGACACCAAGGCACTGCATTACTGAGGAACAACAACAACGGGATGTCTCTGTGCATTGTCTCGCGGTCAACGAGGATGAGAGACACATATCAATTCTTCATGTCCTCGATTGATTCTTGTCCATGGTGCCCGCTTTAATAGGTGTCCAGAGGAGAAGAATCCTCGAGCTGTCCGTAATCTCTCGGCCATCAGAATCATCTCCAGTGCCTTCCCCCCCCCCGAGCGCAGGTTCCCACTCCAGTCCAGATCGACCTGTCACCACCCTAAAGTCGACACTCTCACCCAAAGTCGACACACCCAAAATCGACTCTCTCGCCCAAAGTACCGTAACCCAGCACTAGCCATATCCCAGCATTAGCTACATCCCAGCATTAGCCACATCCCAGCACTAGCCACATCCCAGCACTAGCCACATCCCAGCACTAACCCAGTCCTAGTCCACCAGCCGCTTTCGTCTCCCTTGTTTGCAGAAACCTTGCTTCCCAATCCTCTCTAATCGAGTGGAATGGCGCCGAATCGAGCGCACCAAAGTAACCAGACCGGGTTCCAACCTGAGCCAACCCTGTGCCAAACCTCCGCCAAACCCGCGCCAACCACTCCCTATCTCCTTCGTCATGACGGCTGAGGCCGCGGGCTACGCGCCCGCGGCCTCCGTAGGGTAAGTGCGAGTAGCGTTCACTTTTCATCTCCATTTCGATTCAGACTTACACGGTCTCATCCAGACTGAAATGTCACGATTCTGTCCCTAGCTTCACTTCTCCGCCTCTTTTGTCCGTCTCTCTCTGCAACTTCAAGTAGTGGAGTGCGAAGTTGTTCTGCGAGACATGGTCGTGGTACAGTAACCACTAAAGGAAATTATCGTCCCTGTCCTCTTTCCTCGCTCCCTTAGCAGACCGTTTGCAGAATGGCCGGGCGGGAACGAGCATATGAGCACTTATATCCATCCGTTGGGTCTTCTCCCCCAATCCTGCTTCAGCAATTGCACATTCCACTGCGTTCAAGTCGATCTTTCGAAACCGAGGATTGATTACTTTAAGCAGTGTTACGAGAAAATTCACAAGAGTGCCACAAGGTGCGCCTAAAATAAGCTTCCCGTCTCCCGTCTTCCATCGAGGGTTGGAGAGATGCAGGAGTCCGTGGTTCAACTTTGCCTGCTTCCTGGACTTGATTCCTCCGGCAACAAGCAGGAGGAGGATTATCGCGACGCCGAGACATCTATGTCGCTGGAGAAGACGAATATGCCTACCCTTACGTCGCCAGATCTGGCCTTCAACTCTCATCCCCAGGTGCAACGGGTTGGCAGTGTACTCACCGACAACATGCTGGCTGGCCACCATTCGGTTTCGGAGTATGAGGTGGCGAGGTTGGAGAAGGATAGAAGGGACTGGAGGGAGCTGGCAACCTTCCTGAGAACCAACGAACCGCCACGGACAAACTTTATGTCGGATTTTCCGGAGGGGAAGAATAAGAAGGGCTCGCTGAAATTTTTACGGAGACCCGCAAAGAAGAGTCTCGCGGGGCCCCCAAAATCGATGCAGTTGCCTGATAGTGCGGTCGCCGCGAAGACGAAGGAGGGTCATTGGTATATCGCTATCTCGATCCCGCTCTCCGCCATAAGCACGTTCGCGGATGATGTGCACTCTGCAGCTGAGGAACGGCACCGCATCACTGATGAGCACCATTCCGCACCTCCTATTTACAGAGCGACATCTGCTGGGAGTAGGCAAAGGGAGCAGCAGAGGATGATCGAAAGACAGGAATCAGCAGAGGACATCCATCCCCCCTTCCGCATCAACCCAACCCCTCCACTTACGACGTCAATCTCGGCCGACGCCCTGGGCAGCGAGACGGCGAATACTCTAAGAAGCTACTACCGCCGCGAACGCTTCGTTTCAGAAGCCGAAGAGGCGGAGTCCCGCCAAGTCGCAGCCGGACCGCGGTCTCTGGATTCAATCCTCGCTTCCTCCAGCACCGCGTCCAATACCTCAAGCCGTCCGGTTCTTAAGCTGAATATTGATAGGAGTGTGGGAAAGAGTTTGAAGCGGGAAACGTTTGGCCCCGTTACGCCGCCTGACATTTTGCCCTCGCGACAGAGTAGTCAGAGGACGTGGACGGATCAGAGACATAGTGGAGGAACAGCCTATTCCGAACGCACCCTTGAGACTGTGAACCACTCTCGTGGCCCCAGCGCAAGCTCAGCGGCTGGTGGCGGTATGCCATCTATTCCCGAGCCACCACCTCGCTCAAGCTCTCGTCAACCACTCAACCGCCCCTCCAAGGGCAATGTTGCGGGTAAGGGTAGAGACGGTGCAGGATCGAGGCCGGGAAGCCCGATCCAAATGGTGAAGAGAGAGGGGAGTGGTGCGAGTCTTGGATCTCGACACGCAGTGTCCAACTCTCGGGCCTCCGACAAAGAGTCCTCCGCTATCATGGTCGACTCCTTATCCCTCTCACCCTCATCAGTCCGCAACGCTCTTCTCACTACGCCACCTACGAGGGCATTACCCGACTTGCCGGAACTCAGCGACGACGCCTCTGCACCTGCTGGTAAAAGACATGGACACTCAAGAAGTATGGGTGCGAGCATCCGGCACACACTCGCCTTCCCGCACATCAGCTCCCGTCGCGTAGTCTCCGAATCCCAAGAGCGGAAGGAAAAGGTCAAGGCGTTACGCATGCGCGATATTTCTGCACATGCCGCGAAGACGAAGAAGAGGCGGTCGACGCACCCGCCTTCCTCCGCACCGCATGCATTGGGGATGGCTTGTAGTCCGGAGCGTATCCACGCACACGCGGGCTCTGCTTCAGGACAATTGAGACGAGCTGGTTCGGTCCGACATGCCTCGAATTCAAGCACAAAGAGACACTCCAGGCTGCCGTCTAAGGTGTCGGGTCCGGATTTCATGGGCGCGGTTGCCGGTAAGGGAATGAGCTTGAGTCCGATAATGACCGTGGCGTCAACAACGCCCACATCTCTCCTGGCGGGTGCGTACCCGGTCATGTATTCCTGCGCCACTCCAACCTCAACTACCCATTCCCTGCCTGACGACTTCTTGGATAGTTTGTTGCCAGCGTATAACTATTCTCACTCCCGCGGCTCGAGCCGGAAGCGTGATTCCGGCTCCGCGCACTCTGGCTTCTCAGGGGTTGACGTGCAGAGGTTTGATGAGAGAAGGAGGGGGAGCGTAGCAACGCTCCACTCTACCATGACGCCTCCGCGCTCTTTGACGCCGAGTTTTGCTTCGAGTGATGAAGAGGGGCCGCTGAGTCCGCGGGCGCCTCTCAGCAGACACACCTCCCACCGGAACTCCCGTGGCAGCACAAGGGGGCGCGACCTGTATAGAAGGATTTCGGATAGAAGTGCAGGGGACACGGAGGAGAAAGAAGATGTTAAGGAGATAAAGGAGAGGGTTAAACGACTGGAGAGGGATAACGAACGGATTTTGAAGGCGCTGGGTAGTTTGATGGGCATGTCTGCCGGTGTCAGAGAACTGTGTGATCTGTTAGCCACGGACAGGGGTTTAGGAAACGAGGGTGAGATGGGTATCCGTGAAGCGCTTGGGCTGGGACGCCGAGAGTCACTAAAGCTGACGGCGGAAGACATGGTTGGTGAGGAGAGAGGGGTTGAAATTAAACCACTGGATCTGGGTAAGATTGAGAGTAGGAGGAATAGCCAGACGGGCAGCGACCAGGGCATAGATGCTAAGAGAGAGGATGAGGACTTTGTTACCGCAAAATGCACCTCTGATGAAGCGGGCGCTTTTCCATTTGAAGAAAAAAGGCATCATGGATATGGCCTTGCGCCACTGGAACGCGAGGAGATGCAGGAGAGAGAAATGGAGGGGTACGAACAGCTCAGCAGTGTTGAGCCACTGATGAGCGAATTGCGCCTTAGTGCTCGTATCAGCCAAGAAAGTCGTCGTGTCTCAGGAAGCGATGAGGATAGTCTTGGGATGGGGCAGGGTTGTTAAGCGACTCATTAGAGTCGCTTGTGGTGATTGTCAGAAGGTAGAAGGTAGTTGGGTAGATAACAGAATGCAGATAGTACATGGACTCATAGAATAAAATGTCAGCATCATATATCAGCCGGGTTCCTGATTCCCTGTACACCTTCAGTTATCGGATGGGATTCACAGAAAATCACCATTTGCCACTTTAAGCATTCCATATCTGAACTAAACTAACACTTCTCACTACGAGTACTCGCCCCGGGCCAGAATAGGATGACCTTGTCTAGCTTGGATTGAGGAGTGGCACTTAGTAGTCATCCGTTCTGAGTAAACTGGCACTACGGCTCGAGTCGAGCCGGTTGAACCGCTCACCAGATTTCAATGCTGCTGTTTGCGGGCTTTCGGGCGGCGCGCGAAATGCAGCCAAGTAAGTGCAAGGTCGCCGTCCAAATCTCGGAGGACTGCGAATCGGACGCACCACATCAGAATACATACCGCAGGCAGAACTCACAAAAGGCAGGCATAGTTAGAGAATGACCTTTTTCGATTGACTAAGACGGCAGGCGCTTCTATCTCCCTCTTGAACAAGAAATGTACCACAAAAAGACTTCCAACCCACCAGGCTGTTTAAACACGAGCTGGCTCAACATTGAGGACGTTGCCGAAGCTGTCAACTTCGAGCTTCTTCTTCTCCACCGAGGCCTTACGCGGGTTCTTGGCGTGAAAGATAGAATCGAGCTCCTCGAGCGTGCGGTTCTTGGTCTCGGGGATAAAGAAGTAGATGATTACGGATTGGACAACACACCAGACGCAGAAGACGATGTAAGTTCTATAAAAATGTTAGCTCGTGTTTCGAATATCGGCGAGGGAAGGGAAACACTTTCCTCCAGGCGATCTTCTCCAAAGCAACTGGGATACCGAACTGGTTGACAAGCAGGCCAACGGAGGTGAACAGGTTGGAGAAAGCCATGCCCTTGGCGCGCATCTCGAAGGAGAGCGTCTCGACGGGGTAGAGAGCCTGCATTGGCGTCCAGCCGAAGGAGTAGAAGATCTGAAAGAGGTAGACCCAGGCGAGGACGGCAGAGGAGACAGAGGCGGGAACATTGGCGTTTGCAATCTCGGCCGGGTCGTTGGGGTTTTCAATTCCACCGATGGAGCAGGCAACGGTGATTCCGACCCAGCAGAGCGCGCAGACAATATTGACAATGATGAGCATGGGCCGACGGCCGAAACGATCAACCATGGAGGCGCCAGCACCGGCGAAGACGATCTGGACGGTGTTCATGCCGACTTGGACGTTGATCTTCTTGGTCTCGCCCTTGATGCCGGCGGTGTCGAGGAAGGCTGAGAGATAGTAGGAGACGATTCCGTTTCCGGCCCACTGGCCCATGAGGGAGATCGAGCAGGCGCAGAGAAGACGATAGCGGGAAGCGCGGTCGCGGAACAGAGCACGGTAGTCCCACCATCTCTTGTCGGTGCCGTCCATCTCGAGATGCTCCTCGTACTCGGACATCTGCAGAGTGACCCAAGCGTTATCTGGGTTGCCCTCGCCGTGGTACTTGGTGAGAGTCTTGCGGGCCTCCTCGGTGCGGCCGTGGGTGTATTGCCAACGTGGGGACTCTGGAAGGAACCAGGCGCCGAAGAAGACAATGGCTGGAAACATCATCTGGAGACCGACTGGGATGGCCCAAGAAGTTGAGGTGCCCTTGTAAGCAAGACCACCGCGAGCGGCACAGGAGGCGACCAAAGCACCGACTGGCCAGAAGACGTTGTAGAGACCGGTGATGACTCCGCGGTAAGCTGGATGCGAGATCTCAACGGTGTAGGTTGGCCCAGCAGCTCCGATGATGCCGACACCGAAACCAAGCAAGAAGCGGCCGCCCATGAATCGCCCAATATCTCCGCTACCAGAGTCTCCTGCAACTGTACTAATCTGAATGATGACACCAAGCATGATGAGACCGGCTGCCATGAACATACCAGCACGGCGTCCCCAAGTATCCATGGCTGGGCCGATGAAAGGAATAGCAACAACAGAGCCGATCTGGTACATGGCGGTCACGATACCGGTCCAAGCTCCAGCGTTAGAGACCTTGAAAAAAACTTTAAAGTCCTCATTGTTGAGGAGCGTGCCGAAGAGGGAACCATCGTAACCGTTGGTGGTGGAACAGCAGAAAGCGACGGCGGAGATGGCGTACAGCAAGAGAGACGCCTTGCTGAATGGTCTCGGAGGATTCTTGATCATGGCAGCCATGAAAGCCTCATCGCCGTTGGTGATCTTGACAGCGGCGACCTCAGCGTGCTTTTCGTTCTGGTACTAGTCATGTGTTAGAATGGGCTGCTGAGTGCGCGAGCTGGTTGATTATCATATCCACTTACTCCATCGTCCGAGGACTTTTGCTCCGCGACGTACTGGGCCTCATTCTTAATGTCGGACATGATGGGCAGGTCTTCAGCGGATGCTTGAAGGTGTACCTGTTCCTGTGTATTGGTGGATGGTGCTACGACCGAGAGAGGATGAGGACGAAATGAGAGATGGGGATGGAACCCTACTTATCCTCAGCGCCCCAGTTCGTCTCGAATTGATCACTAGACTACATGGCGGAAAACAGGGCCTCGAAATCCTCACAAAGTTAATTTGTAAGCCACTGTCAATGCAAAAAAGTCTGGCTATACAGGCGGATGTCAGCCACCACGGAGTACTGCCCGTCTTTACCGGTAACACCATGTTGAAGCTTTCCACTGCGAGCAGTCCACAAACTAACCATACCCGAACTGCGGGAGGTGGGCCTCCGTCGACATGTGGGAATTGGCTCCGAAGAACCCCAAATTTGGAGGCGGAGCTGGAGCACTAGCGCCCGTGGTAGCGGATTGGCGGGGGAATTGTGGCTGCAGTCTCTTTGTGCCCGTTACCTTTTGGAGTCGATTCTGTATATCACAGGAACTGGAATTCTCAAGAGTTGCCAGCAATGAGCAGACTGTCTGTAGAGACGCTTCGTGTTGGCAACTCTTGGCTGCATAACCCCAGAATGCTCACCTCAGTCGGGACGGTTCGGGTGGTCTTTCATTGAGCTTCAGAGAGCACCATAGCACTTCATACCTCATCTAGAACACCACGCTATGGCGCTAGATCTGCTGTTTCAAGTGTTCTTCCATCCGCATATCTATGTGCCACGAGATAGCAAGTCTCAAACGCTCTCGCAGCAGCACGTCGAACAATGAAGGACCTCACTTGAAGTCCCGGTGCTGCTTGCGCAGGAGTTCATGGAAGCCGTTTACTCCGTAAGCGCCTACCTGTTGGACTTCTAGACACACGAGCGCGCGGTGGCGACAGCTTCAAAACTGCTAGTCTTGGATGATTCGCAAGCCATGCTGCACTTCTTGCTTTTGTCCTGCCCGCAGGCCCGATCATGAAGCCACCCAGGGCGCCACAGCTCTCCTACATCGGCTTTGCAGGAAGTGAACAGACCACAGAAGGTCCCTGTCTGAGCTGGTGACGAGTATATTGTGCAAAGAACTTCAAGTCATGCTGCCACTCGGAAGAGCATTGAGTGCCATGAGTGGTCAGATGCTGCTGGCAGGTCTAACTGAGTTTCGGTCCGTCGTTCCAGTTCCATGACCGAGATAGGTAAGGTGGGCGCTTGGGCCCGCAAGCGGCTTCACGATCCAGGAATGCACATGGCAGCCCTGCGAGTCCCATCTCTACCAGAAGAATGGATGATGTTGGGCTGAAGAGTCATTTATGATTTTACGATTTCCTCAAAGTAGGACGCAATGAAGAACTTCAGACTCGAAAGTCAATCTTGGATGAAGCTTGGGATGCGCCACTTGGGCACGGTCGTGACAAGCGAGCCATCGTTAGTCCCAGGAACTGCAGGTCCGCCACATGGAGACGGCCCAGACGGGACGCAAGGAAATCTCGATGATGGTTCCGTGGAAAGAAGTGAACGAGAGCAAGCGAAGTGCTGGGGCAATTTGGCCTGTACCAGCTACTAAGCCGTAACCTCTTTTGGCTAGCATATCCTCGGCGAGCCTCGGCGAGGAATAATCTCTACGACTTCAACATCTGTGTTTGGCGCCTGTCGTGACGGACCTCCCTTGACATCGCACACTGCATGAACTTTGGCGGGTTTCTCTGGAGAGAGCTTGAAGCTGACAGTGCTTGCTATTGGCTCTTTAAAAGGCCCGAATAAGGCTCAGCATTGAGAGAAGCTATGTAACAGTAAACTGGGGGAGGCCAACGGCCAGCTCTTTCATCCTTGCCTATAGGCCCTGTTGGATATCAAAAAGGCCTTGAACGCCTCGGCGCAACCCATCCCCAGTTATTCACTCCAGTCTTTCACGCCAAGCTGGGCAGTCACGCCAATGAAGTGGTGGCCAAAGCACATTTCCATTACCGAGAGGCCATGGAGTACATCATAGCCAAACAAACAATATCTGTCGGAGTATGGACGATATATGAGGGAAAGCTGGAAGATGGAGGTTCTGATAAAGTTTCCAGAGCTACTACCAACGTCGCCACTTCATTTAGCCATCAGCGCGACGCTCTTTCCACGCCAGTAGGAGCGCTTCAACATCTCCACCGGAGCGACATTGCAAAATATTCAGACAGACAACACCAATAGAGACTATGTGACATCATTTGCAACATGCAATATACGTTTTTCGATCCGTAATGAATACAACGATCTCTTGCGCGCACTCCCACGTACCTATCCGCAAACCACTAGCTTTACAAGAATTAAGGTGGATTCGCACACCACGAGAGACAGCAAGATTCCCACCAGAGGCCTTCCGAAGTGAATGAGCGGAGATGCCTTCAGCACAGAAATCTAGGGCAAAGCCGCTTCACAGAGCCATCACTACATCAGAGCCCAGACCTCTGTTGCCGATGAGGTTCAATTTGCTCAATTGTCTCTAATGGGAGATGCTTTCTACACAAGCTCAGTCAGGGAGCGGATCCAATACCCGCCAAAGCAGACATAGAGATAAGAGATGCTTTCACCCAAAGCTCACAAACTGTCATGTTGATGGAGGAACACGAAAACCAGCCTGCTACATAAGCTCCCATCACACCGAAGCCTAGAAATAGAGTGTGAAGAAAGCCTTGGGTAAGAGGCCAGTATTCGTACATAAATTCGTCAACGCGTTAGCTCTTCAAGTGTAGAATCACTTGCCGGTTACCGGAAGAAGGCTGATTGAAGACTTCCACAGCAGCAAAGCCCCGACCCTGCTGCGAAGGAGGTCGAATCATCAAGTCAGAAGGTGTCTCCAATAACCAAGCACGCCAGCTCAGCCAAACCCCGTGGCTCCAGAACATTGAGACTGCCATGTTTGAAAATGAAGCCGCACATGATATTTCGGGATAACTCGGTGGCTCAAATGACCTCGAGATTTTCTGACCAGTGCTCGTTAGCCCATACACGATGTATGGTCCGCCACGATAGTTCAGAATCCCTAAATAGACACCGTCGCCGCGCATGACTACGAGAGAAGCACTCCCCGAATGTACTAGCACCAGATGAAAATTGTGGCTTTAAACTTTGTCTTAGTGGTTCATGTGATTTCATCTAGCCTTTATTCTATTACAGTATCTCGACGAACTGGGGAACCTTTGTGCAGACCAACTCTCAAATACAGAACGACCTTTCGGCCTTTGATCTATCAATGATCTATGCTCTTTGCACACAATACCGCCTCCTGCGCTTGACTTGCTCGCTATCGCTCCATAACTCCTGATACAAATGCCTTTTTGATGCTTGGCTTTCTTCCAATTTTTACATCTTTGATTTAGTCGTCAAACTTGACACCATGGCGTCCATCAGTATCAATCCACCCACCTCTGAAAGAGCCCTTCTTTCCCTTGTTCTTCTCCTTGGTGAATCCCTTTCCCCTCGTCACAATGAGTCTCTCATGCGCACTCTTGGCATAATCATATCCGTGGAACTCGTTGTTCGCGAACTTCGGATCAACATACTGGTCCTTGCTGATTCTGGAAAATGGCTCGTTGGTCTTCTTTGGCAATGGCATTGGTGGGAGAGGTGGGTTTGGGAGGGCATTCTTGACTTCCTCGAGTGCGACCTTCTTGGCGACCTTGGCCTTTGCAGTGGCCTCGTCGGAGGAGTCAGAGGAGGAATCTGAGGAAGAGGAGCTGGAGTCTTCCTTCAGGGTGGAGCTGGAATCGACCTTCTTGGACTTCTTGGACTTCTTATCGTCCTCAGATTCGGAAGAGTCGCTGGAAGAGCTGGAGGAGGAATCAGAGGAGTCCGGAAGGGCGGTTTTCTTGGCTGCGGAGAGGGCGGAGGAATCAGAATCCGAGGAGTCGGAGTCGGAGCTGGAGTCGGAAGAAGAGGAGGATGAAGAAGAGTCGGAAGAGGAAGAATCAGAGCTGGAGCTGGAGCTGGAGCTGGAGCTGGAGCTGGAACTAGAGCTGCTTGAAGAGGAGGAGGAGGAAGATGAGGAGGAGGAAGATGAGGAGGAGGAAGAGGAGGAACCGCTCTTCTCGCCACCCTTCTTAGCCTTCTTGGCTGGGGACTTCTTGGCCTTCTTCTTCTTCTCATCCTCGCTGTCGGAGGAGTCGCTGTCAGACTCGACTGGGATCTCAATCTTCTTGACCTCAACAACTGGGGCGGTAACAGTCTTAGTCTTTTTGGTCTTTGGCTTCTCATCCTCAGAAGATGAAGAAGAAGATGACTCGCTGCTAGACTCAGCCTTACGCTTGAGCGACTTCTTTGGTGGAGAAACGGCCTCCTTCTCGTCATCGGCGTCGGAATCGGAGCTGGACTCAGAGCTTGAAGAGGAGGAGCTGCTAGAGGAAGAGCTGACGGACTTGGCCTTCTTAGCTGGAGACTTGGCTGGAGTACTGGCAGCAACCGGGGCATCGCCCATCTCGACGTCGCTGTCCTCGCTGGAGCTGCTCTCACTGCTGCTGGAGCTGGAGCTGGACGAGGAGGACTCGACTGGCTTGGCAGCGGCCTTCTTTGGGGTCTTCTCCTTCTTCACCTCCTTGGCTGGCTTGACAACAGCGGCCTTGACCGCAAGAGAAGCCTCATAGATATCCTTAAGGCTTCCGGCGGCCTTCTCAACCTTCTCGGTCTTCCATCCCTCAATCAAATTGCGCTCGGCGCGCTCAGTAGTGAAAGCGCGGGCGGTGTTGGTGTAGCCGTAGTCGGCGAGGAAGGCATTGATAAGCTCAAGCAATTGGGTTGGTGGAGCTGGCTTTCCAGTCTTCTTCGCAGTCTTTGGTGCTGGAGCTGCGACAACAGCAACAGTTGCTGGCTTGGTCATGGCTGCGGCGGCTGGCTTCGCGTCAGTCTTAGCACCGGCCTTTGAAAACAGCCAATCTGGTTGCTCGCCGACGGGTGCCTTCGGCTTGCGCTTGGCGACGGGAACCATGTTTGGATTCATACTTGCGATTGTGATGTGGATTGTCGGCGTTGTGAACGTTCACTGTCTTGCAGATCGAACAAAATTATGAGAACGGCGTTGGCGGTCAAGATAATTGTGGTGTTTTCGGTGGCAGAAAAATGGTTAATCTGTTGATCCGTCCCGGTCGACCCCACGAAAAATGGCCAGGCATGAGTACTAGACCCCAATTGAGTTAGTGGAGGTCTGCCGGGTTCAAGCTTATGGAGCGGAAGTGGAATGTTCCGTCAAGTTGTCCGTTGGTCATGGCCGTGCTATGAACGAGACGATATGACCTCAACGCAGAGCATCAACATCACGCTGTAACTACTCTGAAGCTCTGGGACAGCACCACAGCTCATACGCTCCAGACTTACACCAACTACGAGTCAAACCTTTTGCTTAAACCACTTCGTCACGATGGCTCGTTCCTAGATTGCTTAGGATTAGCTGCGCATTCCAAGCTCCTGGAGCTCTACACAACGGCCCGTTGGGACAACATTTAAGTTCCGCGTAGTTACACGGCGAAACGCAAGTCTAAGAAACCGTGCAATATAGACAAGATGAGTGCTTTAGAACGCTTCGAAGATGAGAAGCGGCGGATCATTGAGAGTTGTTTTGCAAAGATCGATACAGATGGAGCTAGTAAGTTAACCGGAGTGTCTGGCGGCGCGAGTTCTTGTTTGCTGACATTATAACCTTTAGTGCAAGAATCATATATTACCCATGTGCGCATTGAAGAGGATAGCGCATACCAGTCATCTCCGCCACCACCGAATGCGGCGCCCGAACAGAAGAAGCCGCGCATAATAATTGTTGCTGTGCGCAAGTCCGGACGTGTGCGCATGCACAAGGCCCGTGAAAATGCCAATGGCACATTCTCAATTGGCAAGACATGGCCATTGGACGACCTTAGTACGATACAATCATACAGCGGAATGACGCCGAGAACACCGCTTGAGGAGCAACACAAGCAGTGGGCAGGAGACACTGGCTTCACTGTCACGATAGGAAAACCATACTACTGGAAGGCCAATAGCGGGAACGAGAAGCTGTTCTTTGTTTCCAGCTTGACAAAGATCTACATAAAATACACAGGTGGTCGCCCTCCAGGCCTGATTGGATTTAGCGATGAAGAGATGGCGCGGATATTCAACTCACGAAAGCGTCCCTCTGAATCACTTTCAGCCACGTCGCAACAATCAGATCCGCCACAATTCTCGTCGCCGAACAGTGTTGTATCTGGGTCAAATAGTAGAGCTCCGCCTTCAAGGCAACCAAGCGAGAGAGAGCTGGCGGCAAGACCCAGCACAGCGGGTTCAGCGCAGCCTGGATTCCGCCAACCTCGTCCACAAGTCTCGACACCCAATTTCGATCCTCGCCGACCTGCGACTGCAAACTCGCCTCTCGCAAGGGAGACTGACGCCGCACCACTCCCACTATCCCAAGCACATAGAGCACCAACAAGCCAACCACGAATGCCATCAGATATCAGAAACCAAACGTCCTCATACAGCACCCAGCGAGAGGCAAGCAATCTTAGCACCCTTAACAGCCAAAGCTCTTACAGCGCCTCCCAAGCATCTATACCCGAAACTGGTGATCTGCCACCAAGCTTGCGCCCTGGTCCACCTGGCGGCCAGCGCACACCCACATCCGACCGCTTCCCGCCATCTATCTCTTCTCCTCAACCGCCTACCAGCCAGGCGCCACCAGTACCAATGGCTCCAGACGCGCCACCAGAGAGAAGGCGACCAGCACTGCATACCGAGCCCCAAAGAGCCAATTCGAGAGATCCGGCAATGGGCCACATGATCCCTGCGCCTCTAGCCACCCCGTCGCAAAGAGATTTCATGGCCCCCCCAGCAAGGAGTATAGACAGACCCGAAGCACCAATGCCATTGCGCGTCAGACCAGGCGCTTTGATAACGGATGGCGAGAGGCCCAGCACTGGAACAGATCGTGGTGATAGCCCAACAGTCGCAACGCCAATAGAGCGGGCGCCATCTAAGCCAGATGAGCAACCGCAACCGCAAACACAGACGCCAAAGAGAAATATACTCGAGAGGCCCGCCGTGGCTGAGACGCCTTCGAGTCCTCCAAAGTCCGATTTCAAGTCCCCTGAAGCGGTGGATACGCCTACGTCTCCTGAGCCGACGCCTGAGGGTCCCGAATCGGGTCCGATGCTCAAGAAGAAGTCGAAGGCGGAAGTCGCGTCGGCGTTCAGAAAAATGGCTACGGCGGCTGCGGCGAAAGAAAGCGGTGCGAAGATTGGGGGTTTCAAGCCGAGAGCGGGAGGCGCGGCGGAGAGGATTAGGCAGTTGGCGCTTGAGGCGAAGAATAAGGAGCCGGCGAATAGTGAACCGGATGGGATTACGGGGGTTGTGCCTGCGCCGAGTTTGTTGAGGAGGGCGACGGAGGAGGCGGAGCGGACTAGTAGACCCGGGACGGCAGATCCGAGTGCTGCTGCTGGTGCTTCGCAGGCGAAGAAAAGTACGGATAGTAGCCGGAATGGGAGCTTAGATCTGAGAAACCCAGAGGTCAAAATTACAGCTGCAGAGAAGAAGGAGAGGCCAAATGCCACAAATGAGAGGAAACCAACCGAGTTGATACCGCAGCTTACCTCGCCCGAAAAGGCCAGGAAGATGAAGATTGATGAGGATGAGACGAAGCGCCAGAAAGTGATTGAAGAGACCAGAGCCCACCTTCATCTCATCAACGCCTCCCCGCACATCGCCTCTGATCCACGGGCTATCGAATTCGCAACTTTATTAGACGACTTTGGATGGAAGGGCGAGGGGTTAAGAACTAAGAGTATCGAGGAGATGAATGCTGAGATTGAGCGCGCGCTGAAGGAAGCACAGGTAGGGGGTTGGTTTGAGAGGCTGGATGAGGAGGATGAGAGGGTGCAGCGTGTTAGAGAGGGGTTAGATGGGTGTATTGCGGAGGTGGAGGAGTTGGATGGGCTGTTGATGATTTATGGTGTTGAGTTGGGTGTAAGTTGATGCCCGTTGTGGACAGTGCTGTGAATGAAAATGCTAACACGCTGCAGACGTTGAATGATGATATTGCGTATATCGAAGCACAGTCCCAAGGCCTGCAGGTTCATGCTGCTAATCAGAAACTGCTTGCTACGGAAGTCAAGAACACGATTCGACGCCGCGAAGAGGAAGCTAAGCAGGCGGAACTTGACCGCAAAAGACGCCAACGTGAGGAGCAGCTGAGGAGGGATGAGAGTATGAGGCGGACTGAGAGCCCCGCGCAGAGCTTCGCCACGGGGGATTCAAGTGTGAGGGGCAGCTTAGACGATAGAGGGTCTTCAAGAGGCGGTATACCTGGCGGAGGAATAGGTGGAAGCATGCTGGGTGATGAGGAGAAGGAGAAGAAGAAGAAGATGGGGGCGTGGAAGAGTGTGAGAAAGAAGTTCCATGCTCCTGGATCGCATGCATAAGATGGCGAGTCAAGGGAGGGAGGAGGAGAAGGGCGAGATGATGAAGGGGGAAGGGGAGGGCGGAAGGATAGATGATGGCTGATGAGGTGTATTCATGAGGTTAGATGATTATATGTTTACATGCCCACGCGGCCACGAAGAACAAGGACTTACCATGTGCTGTCTCAGTCACTCATTCCTGGTTGATTTAATCCACGCCGGTGTGTTGGGTGTGGGCGAGGGACTAATACAATGATGTCAACGCAATTTCTCATTACTACAGAGACAACTTGTTAATTGTCATTGATGATCGATGGTTATGGATGGACAGGAGGAGAGCAGGAGAACAGCGAACGGGATGAGGTGTCCCCTGCTCACCTCGACTCGACCTATCTCAGTACATAGCTACCCAAGTACCCGTACATACCGTATATAGCGGATGGCTTCCGTCACAAGACTCGGTTTCCAACTAAGGGATTGTCCGACGCAGACCTATGGCACGATATTGGGCTGAGCTAAATGCATTCCCGATACCCCTCGGCATTGGATACCAACGGCACATACGGGCCTTTGCGCCACCCTTGCAGGCAAAGCTACAAGGGCCTTCCTTCTAATAAATCCTTCAACCGCATCCCCATCTTCGCATTTCTCCTCCTGTTTTCTGTCCTGCTCCCTTTAATATGTTGTTACATAAACATCCACCAGGCACTTCAAATATCCCACGCGCTCTTGTGGTCTAGTGGTATGATTCCCGCTTAGGGCCATGTTTCTTACTTTGTGAGAAATCAGGCGATACCTGAGCATGCTTGCGGGAGGTCCCCGATTCGATCTCGGGCAAGAGCCTTTTGCTTTTTATTTAGACTGCCTTCGTTGAAGGCGAGTATTATTTTGTTGGAGGGGATAAAGGAGAGGATCCGCTCGGTTTTGGTGTTATGGTAATGGGGAACGTTGGACGGGAAAGTAAGAGAGAGGTAGGCTGCGGCCGCTGTCAGTTGACGTGGCAGGTACCATGAGTGAGCGGCCACAGATCATTGCTGGCGAGCAGCGAGCTCGCTGTTTTCTAGAAAGGACAGGGAGCAAGTGTACATTTCTAAGACGAAGCTCACGTGGACGAGATATTCTCTTGTACACTATCTCTTCCCAATCCTTCCACTCCTCGCATTGATGGCGCGCACACTCTCTATAATAAACCGCTTACGCTCCCGCTACATATGTCCCTTTCTATAAGAACACCGTGACATACATACCATGCCATCCTACGCATGCATACATCGCTCAAAATTCTTCTACGCATATCCAGCTAAAGAACCCAAAGTAAACCAAAGTGTATGGGGGTATAACCTGTATAGTGAAAGAAGCCCGTAAAAGAAGCAAATCCGAGAGTATAGTTGTGAGCGGGAGATTTACCCCTTGTTTTAAGTTGGTAATGATAATGATTATGATTATTGTCTGTCGTAAATTTGGTAGCGCTGACTGTCAGCCGAGTTGTCGAGCGACTGTGCAAGATTTAGGTTGTGGAAGTTTCTAGGTCGCGAAACTCTAGGATAAGTCGAAAGTAAAACTCTTCGGATCCAGTTTGAGAGGCGTCTCCTCCTCATCTAGAGACAGCGCTAGTGGCCTCTCAGCGGGCTTCGGCCACTCCACAGGCGGGACAGGAGCGTAAGGTAATCCGTCGGCTTTCTCAAGCCCTCTCCTCAATATCTCAGCTTGAAGGCACCACCTATGCTCCAACTTCTCCTCCTTCTGCCCAAACAGGCTAGCATGCTTCTTCTCCTCCTGCAGATAAACCTCTCGAAGTCTCTTCATCTCCTCCCTCCTCTGTTCCGCCAGGCCCTCCAGCTCACTTTGCTGCCTAGCTTCCAGGCCCTCTACTTGTCGTTCTTGCTTCCCCCTCATAACATTAATCTCACTCTCCTGCCGTCTGGGAATATCCGCCCTCGTCCTATACTGCCTCTTCAACTCCATCCTCTCCTTCTCCGTCACACTCCCCCTGCTCTCACTCGCCAGTGAACTTTTACTCGAAATATCACTCTCACTACCACTCGCCAGAGAGGGAGCCAGAGCAACCCTCTCGCAATAAGTCTCCATATGCCGAATGGTAGCATGCACCATCCGTCTATACTGCGCCTGCTCCTCCAGCAACTCCGCCTCCTTCACCAAATGCTTTGTTTCCTGCTTCGTCCTCTGCTCTTTATGGCGCTGCTCCATCGCGCCTTCCAGCTCGGCGAAGCGGTCTAGGAAGTCGACTTTCATCTGTGCGTGGCGCGCCCACATGTGTTTCCTCGTCTCCAACTCAAAGGTGCAGAAACGATTCTTACCATTTTTCCGACGCTCGAGAAATTCCCTTATTTGAGGGTGTGAGTCGGTGCGTCGCCTTGCTTCCATGTCTTCGACTTTTTCGGGTTTACTGGAGGCGTAACAGTCGTTCGGACATCCGTTTACAGAATCCCAGACGGCGCCGCAGGTGTAACATAGCTTTGCTTTGCAGCGACAAGTTATGTATGTGGAGCAGCCTTTGTTGACTTTGACCAGGTTTTGGCAGTTATAGCACCGTCTCCAGCCTTTTCCTTCTCCGACCTGTAGTACTGCCTCAAGCTCCCAGTCTAGAGGACATTGAATCGCTGTCTCATGTCCCTGTTGCTTACATATCGTGCATACTTTGGTCCCGCACTCTTTACAATTGAGCTGGAACGGATGCTTTGGGTCGAGTTTTGCTAGTTTCGGTACGAACTCGCCACATGAGGAGTTCGGGCAAAATACAAGTTCAGCCCAGGGCGTCGAGTATTGCTGAAAGCTCTTCATAAACGCCGCCTGCTCACTGCTGCTCAATATCGACTTGAGTACTTGGACAGACAATGGCATGCCGCAGCATTTCGGCGGCATTCTCGATTCGGCTAATATAGCTTGCTGAACAAGATCTCGCAAGCACTCGTTGCAGAAGATATGTCCGCAAGGTAGTGATCGTAGAGAATACGTCTTTTTCAGATCTTTCTGACATGATATACAAGCACTGCATCTTTGTTAGCATCCAACTTCCGCCAGTCGTCATGGTGAAATCTACCTATCCCTGGACTTCTTTGCCTTGTTCATAAAGTTTGAAAGGTTCCGAAATCCATGACGAAAGTTCATCGCCGACTTCTTCAGCGGAAGCACTCCATTCTCCGCCAGTCTGTCAAACGACGGCGCTCTAAGCGAGTACGTCGAAGCACCAGGAGATATCAGAGATCGCGGCGTAGGAGGCGCAGAGCAAAGGCTCGTCTTCGCGAGGAATCTCTCATATTCCGAAAACGACACACTTGCGCGCCGGTCCGTATCCTGTCTGTGCTGGCTAACACCGGAACTTGTATCCTTCTCGTCCGAGCTTCTCGGCGTCGTAGCCTTAGTCGAGAACGAGCTTTCCGACACCGTTGAGCCAGTCCTTGCATGTCCGGTAATGGAAGTTATGATCGATTCGCACAACGAGTGGTCCCAGTTCCTTCTCGGTGGATTTGCCGGCGGTATTCCAGCAGCGGCTGCTTCGCTCTCAAGCGCGTTGTCCAGCGCATTCTCTGTTTCTCCCCCTGCCAGCTGCAGCACTTGTCGTAGATAATAATTCTCATCCACCTCGTCTTGAGTGTAGGAGTTGGTGGTGTAGTCTTGTTGCAGTCGCGGTTGCCACGCTGCTGCGTCCATGGTTGTAGAAGCTGGGCCGAATAGATCGGCGAGACGGGCTTTTGGTGTCGCCAGAGGTCACGATGAAGAGTATGCGCACATCGCGTTACGGGTTCAACAGTGGCCGCAAGGTATCGGTGGGCGGTGCCGAGAGTCTTCGGAAGATGGCAAGATGATAAAGAGTGTCGATGCCGATTCGATGTTGTAGGTGGTATGCAATGCTCGATAGCAGTGCTTCGTAGGAGGGGATAATTCAGGATGAGCGAGAACAGAGGGGGTGAGGTAATGATCGGTTGACTAAATGGTTGTGCAGCGACGCATCAAGCTTCTTCGGGCGGGTGGTGGTGGGCTGGAGCTGGCCCGATATGGGGAATTATGAGAAGGAACGAAGGGCAGCTTGCACAAATGGCAATCACGGTACAGAAGTCAGAAACAGAATGAGCGATACGATGATCCTTACGACGATTACTTGGCTAGAGCGCACTTGAACAATCGACTCCAAACGCGACAGTGCTGGTAGGCAAATTGCAGACGAGAGGTGACAGATGCGGGCGTACCGAATACTTGGTATCCACCAGGTTAAGTGTCGTGTGGATCTGTACCGGTGACTTGCTTCCACAGCAAAATTCCGCGGCCGCGAAGTACCTGCTACATACAGATGGGCACATTTTACCCAGTGGATAGGACGTACACTCAAGAACACACTTGTAGCACTGAAACAAGGATGATTCCGCCGTCGGCTCGCGCTCTGCATTCTTTAATTGACCGACTAAGGGCGATTCCTGTTGCGCACTGAGATTTCCCTTGCTTGAATATAGAGCCTGAGACCTATGGACTTCAGCGAGTGTTATCGGAGCAAAGTGCACCAGTGTTAGGAGGACGGACTACGCCCCAGGGCAAAATCGCCGCTATTTCAGCACGTCCCACCCTAACTTGACCATTTCCGCCCAAATCGGTCTCAAGCGGCCATTTTAAGCTTTCTCGTAGCGGTTGGATAGCGATCTTTGCCGCATCTAATCTCCACCGATGCGAAGATCGATGTGAAGAAGAGCGCCTCATGGTCATCGAGTCATATTTGTTCCGGATGAAGAACTCTGGATCGCGCCACATACTCTACTAACGAAGTCTGCTATCGGGTTAAAGGGAGTGAGAGATGCTGATCTTGTGACGACGGAGCCGGCTACGATGTTGTGAAGGAGGAAATGGAATCTGCTCCCGAGGTGCTCAATCTTGAGGTCAATCCTTGAAGTATTTTATGCCGCTGCAGCCTGCACAACATTACCTTTCTGACAAGGGCAGTAGCGGCAACGCACATAAAATCCCCCGAGATACGCAATGTAAGCTCTAACTCGAGCTCCCTCTCATTGTTTGTGTAGCACCTAATGTGACACATCAACCAAATATTAAAGATCAGTCCACTTTTGCGGAAGAAAGCTACCTGTGTTTGCATCGTCGCAGAGTATCGAGGGACTGTGAAGTACGGATTAAGTTAGGACTCGGTAGAAAAATTGAGGACTCAAACATCAAAGTCTGGACCGAGTCCATGGCTGGACTGAGACATCGGCGAAGTGAGGTATAGCGAGGGAGAGATTGGCACTATTTTGACTCGCAGCGTCCATCGGCTTCCTCCACAGCACTACTTGTAATGAACAAGCGAGTATGGATAGTGGTCATGTTCAACAGCTCGACAAATGATCCTTCATAATCCTCATTTTGCCGTAGTCAGAGTAATTGCTTGATACCACAGGCTGTCTGTGCTTCTTTCACTTGCTTCTCTCTCCACACAGGCTGTCTCTGCTTCTTTCACTTGCTTCTCTATCCACACGCTGTCTCTGCTTCTTTCACTTGTTTCTCTCCACTGCAACTGTCAACCCAAGCCGCTGGAATTCTTCGTGCACGCTGCGTTACACAACAAAGCTCGGCGCCTTGGCATGCTTGTTGGATAAATGGTGGTTAATTTCGCAGACGAGAAACGTAACACAGTCTCTGTCGTTGCAGTGGCGGAACGGTGGGACTGTGTCAGAGTTATTCTCGTCGTTACACCATGAAACTGAAGCTGCACCGGCTTCGCTCCTCAGTCTTCGGCTCAGAAATCTTCCGTTCTACCTGACCTTTAAGATTACAAACCGTGGCCAGTCTTAAGTCAGTAATGGTTTCGGTCTCGAGACTAAGAATATAGAGTGTTTGCGATGGTTTCAGAGTGGTGGAATGAGTTGATAATAGAGAACCCGCTGTCCGTGTCAATGTCCCGATGCCCTGCAACAGCTAGTGCATGGCTATTCTGAAGTCGGTACAGTATGCCTCGGTGTCGAGACAGACTCAATATCTTCCCATGATAGAGCGTTGGCCCTGGGTGTTGTTAAGAAGCGCTACTATCTTGATTGGAGGAAGAGCTCTTCGTAACGACAACCCGTAGTGTCTGAGTGAAAATAGTTGTCCTCCATAAGGAGGGTTGTGGAAGACTTTATGATGACGATGTGTGGCAGCATAGGATTGAGGCACAGACGATAACAGTATGAACTACTCTCCGTAACAGAAGGTGGATGACAAAGGTTAGAGGAGACAAGAGAAAATAGAGGAGACAAGAGACAAGAGGCAAGAGACAAGCGACAAGCGACAAGCGACAAGCGACAAGCGACAAGAGACAAGAGATAAGAGATAAGAGATAAGAATATCCCTATAGCGAGACTGGAAAAAATGTTGACAGAAGTCGAGCTTCCAGCCTCGAGACCGATTGCCATTGAGCAAATTTTAAAGGGTGGAGATACTGCACGGTATCGTCGTTGCATCGCGAGACGATCCGTCGCTACCTGTCAGCGCATTCGCGCCGAGTGCAACAGAAGTTCTTTCCCCACTGCTGAGCTTCAGTGGTGCTTCTATAACTTGGACATTGACCGGGGCTTGACGTTCTGGCACCGCCAAAGGCAAGGAGATGCAAATCTCAGAACGAATTTCGGGAAAGAGGAATCCACTACCCAGGAAATGAGAAGGCCGAGCCAGAGAGAGCCAGACAATCGCGCGCGCGAGCGAGCGAGCGGTGTGCTCAAAGCCAGTTCGAAAGCTTAAACAGGCAGTTTGTTGCATTCGAAATGACGCCGTTTGAGCGCTAGCCACAAGCGTAACGTCATTAATGTAAGGATAAGAGCAAGCTAGAGTTTTAGTCGCCTGTTGGGAAATTACCTTGGTTTAGTGACGGTAAATTGAAATGCCATCTGCTGTGTAACCTTCCGACTTGACACTGGCGCCTCGGCTGAAGTTGACGTTGGTGGGTTTCAGTGCTCGCTAGCCCGCTAGCCCGCTAGCTCGCTGGGGGGGGCGGCCCGCGCTGGGAACACAGAGTGCCACAAGTGAAACCTGAATGTTGATGTCTCGAGAGAGCTTGCCCGTCAGAAATCAAAGGGCGGAAGAAGTTCACAATCGAACCTTGAAGTTTGGCTGCCTCTCCAATCAGGTTACTAAGTTATAAATAGGAGGATGATCAATTCTTACGATCTTGAGCTGAACTGCCAGCGCATAAGCTGAATAAGCCGAGTTCGCCCTACCTTACCAGCCACATTTCTACTCAAGCACTGCTTGAGCCTCTCCCACAAAGACATCAGCCGGCAGTACTCTTGGGACATTTGCATGAAAGGCATGGTCAGTGCAGCAGCTCAGTGCAGCAGCTCAGCCCAGGCTCGCCGTGACGCGTAACGCGTAACGCGTAACGCGTAACGCGTAACGCTTCAATATCACTACACAGCTGCTGATTGGACGATAGTGTGAGAAGGTGCTTAATGTTACAATGATTTCCTGATTCAACTGGTACTTGGGCAGGCATCATCGAAGTACCAGACGAGGTTCTATCACCTCCATCCTATCAAGCCACGCTTCGTATTGCGCAAGTAACATGATGCAACATCAGAAACGCTTCTCTCTCGCAGCAGACATGGACATGGACATGGACATGGACATGGACATGGGCATGGCTCGAGGTACTTTTTGGAAAGTAGTATTGGATATCTTCCCGCCTACTTTCACTCCCTCAACCCAGGGCTTGACGAAGGGGGAGGTTTTCCCGATGATCGTACGTAGGATGTGACGTTCCGAACCCTTTTTGGCATGGATAGGCGAGCTTGTCGGCTCATCCTTTGTTTACTAAGCGCCACAATCCAACGATGAAATGACCTCAGCCACACATATGGCGGGATGCTGCGACATATGGAGTGAGGGAGGTGATCGACGAGCCTTCTCCTGGCTAGTTGTGTCAATCACTCTTGGTGCCTTGGTGCCTTGGTGCCTTCTTGGTGCCTTCTTGGTGCCTTCATTCCCCATAATCAATCACGATTTGAGCGGAGAAAATGCTACGGCTCTTACAGCTTATGGGGCGAAGCTTTGCAAACGGAGCAGCTGGCCTCTATATTTAGACGCGGGCAGTGAGCCTGATACCTACTCAATGGTAGATGAGCTTGATCGGTTATGCTGATTGCACTAAAAGGCAGACGGCAGGCCAATTATCCTGCGCACCAACTTTTTTATTGCCTTGTGTGGCTGGTCTGTTAATTCAGGCCGCAGCAGTCCCCCGGCAGTACGGAGGTACATGGGGTACGTTTTGTTGGCGGGTTCGCTACTGGGAAGGTTCCATTGAACAGCACAAAAGTCGCTCAGCGCTCTTCACAGGCAGATTTGGCTGGGAAAAGCAGAAAAAGGTACTTCAGTGCGGCCAAAGCCCCTGTGGTCCATCCTGGTTATAGTGGCTCCGCCGACAAAACATAAACCATATACCTCCGTACCGCCGTCAGAGGCTCCCATGCTTTTCAAAGTTTCAATTCCAGCCGCAAGCACGGGCACTTCATTGGACGCACCCCTTCCTCTGCCAACGAGCTCACAGATTTGGATAATTTCTTACCAGGGAGCCATGCCAAATCACCTCATTGCCATTGCGGCATGCCACGATGTGGTGGGACTTACCAATTGGGTGAATCCAGCCTGACCTCAGCAGTTCTTGCCCGCTTTCGCCTCTTCTGTGAGCTGCCCACAGTATTTAACTTGCTTTCCTCTCCTGTAACCACTCTTCCTAATTTCTCTCCCCCACAACCCACAAGCACTCATCCAGCTCTGTACAAAGACACATCGTTCACTCAAGCCATACCAAGAACTACATAAACAAACCCTCTTCAATAAACATCCAAACCGCCAACATGAAGTACTCTGCCGTTTTCCTCGCTGCTGCCCTCCCGCTCCTTGTCGCTGCTCAGGACTCTGTCGTTGGAACCACCCTCACCAGCGAGATTACCAGCGAGATCGTCACCTCTGTCACTGCCTCCGCAGAGACCTCGACCGCCACTGAGGTCGTCCCATCCACCACTGTCACCACCAGCGAGACTGTGGCCACCACCGCTGCTACCGGCAGCGAGGACACCGCCACCATGACCAGCTCCGGCACCGACGCCAAGGACACTGCTACCTCCAAGGCCGGCGGCGTCGCCTCCAGCGTCAAGTCCGGTGCCTCCAGCGTCAAGTCCGGCGCCTCCAGCGTCGCTAGCGAGGCTTCTTCTGTCATCTCCTCCGTTGCCGGAGGTGCAGGCACCGCCAACATCGCCACCTCGGGCGGCATCATGGCTTCCATCTTCGCCGGTATTGGTGCCCTGTTTTTGTAAGATAGTTACGGACAGTAGAAGGATACGATACCAACATTCGGCACGATGCAGACACGGAGTCAGTGTGCTTGCGAAGGCGATGATTAGTGGATTTGGAGGACTTAATGGAATTTGGACGATGAGGACTGGACTTAATAATTGAGGGTTTTTGTCAGATACTTGTGACGACTAAAAGTCTTCCTTGCTAGACTTGAGTTAGGAGATTGCTAGCTTGTGGTTCGCGACGTTCGGCCTAATACCATCTTGACCACTTAACTCATTCTATCTACGTTGCCGTGCTATCTTGATTGTATTAAAGCTTGTTGCCGTCTCTATTGACCGTGGTTCAATGCTTGCATCATACACGGTTTTATGGTGTGGTGTTGTTGCGCTGTCAGAGGTGTGGTGCCAGTGGATGCGCCATCCCACGCCACCCCACACTTCACTCTTTGCCGGTGCCGAAAATTGGGGTAGCATTTGCTTTCACTTCACTTGTGATCCGCTTCGTGGCGATGAAGTTGCATCAGTTCCTCACGAATCCACGATTTAAAGCCGCATCCCATCTCCATTTACACTTTACATAGCCGATAGCGAGTTCTTGAGCTCGGAGTTGCTCTTTCAGCTTTGCTTTTTGCGTCGAAGCAGCATCTTCTCACCAGCCGAGAAGACCTCGGTCAACCTCAAGGTGATCTTGACTCCTCACCAGCGACGCAAACGCTACCTTCCAAGGTATCGGTATTTCCCTTTTACTTCCGCCAACCTCCGTGCTATTCCCATTTTTTTATATATATCCTCTCTGCTGCATCCCCGTTTTCCGGGTGCGTTGGACTTCTCTTGTACTTGTACGGATCATTCATCTTTCAGTACTCAAGATACCTGGTTGCGTCATTTCTACAACCTTGACCACTTCATAGTCGCCAAATAGTCCGTCTTCCGCCACGTTACACTCTGCTGTCACGATGGCTTCAGGAGAGAACTTCGTGCCCTTTGGCACACCGACGCCTTATGCTGAGCCATTTTGGTACTCGAGAAACGTAACCCCCCACTACGGGCCCTCCCACCGCAAGCTGCGCGCTGAAGTACGCCGGTATATGGATGAAGAAATACGCCCTGACGCCTTTGAGTGGGAGACTGCTGGGGTTGTGCCTGAGAAGGTGAGTGGAGATTTACTTTTGGGATCATCAGAACGTGGTGGCGGATGGGTGTGGATGGTAATGGGTGGGTAATAGTGGCGAGAATGGAGGGGGAAAGTCGGGGGAGAAGGAGGAAAGAAGGGGAGAGTGAGGAATATGGCTAATCGGATGAGTACAGGCCTTGAAAAGACATGCGGAGCTTGGTTATCTTGCGCTGAGCTGTGGGCTGGATACATGCGTCACTGTCCCTCTCCCTGCTGGCATCCCAAGAGAAGAATGGGACCACTTCCACACCCTCGTCGTTACAGATGAACTCGCACGCATAGGGTATACCGGCGTGATGTGGGGACTGGGGGGAGGGAATGGGATTGGCGTTCCTCCGATCGTCAACTGGGGAAATGAGGAGCAGAAAAAGAGGTTTTTACCGGATGTGGCGGAGGGGAGGGTGAGGTTTTGTTTGGGTATTACCGAGCCGGATGGTGAGTCGCTTTTCCCTTCCTGTTATACTCGACAGGGCTATCCAGCCCCGCGGACTAGGGACTGGAGGGCTCCGAGAGTATGTCACCTCAATGGAACGCACGGTTTGGTGGTTGCTGACCTTTGGGCGCGGTAAATCTACGGAACGGCAAGTTCATTTGACGGGTGTCGATCTATTTCCCGCGGCCCAAGTCACGCACCACCAAACTAAATTTCCAGTGGGGACGACATATTCAAGGAAATTTTCAACAAGCGATGTGATGTGGGGTAGACTGTGCTAATGCCCTCTTTAGCTGGCTCAGATGTGGCGGGTATCAAGACGACAGCCGTCCGCCAAGGCGACCACTACATCGTCAACGGCTCCAAGAAATGGATTACGAACGGCATCTGGGCCGACTACGTCACAGCAGCCGTCCGCACCGGCGGCCCTGGCGCTGGTGGAATCTCCGTCTTAATTATCCCGCTCAAAGTCCAGGGCGTGACAACCCGCCAGATGTTCAATTCCGGTGTCGGTGCGAGTGGCAGCACATATATTGAATTCGAGGACGTGAAGGTGCCTGTCGCCAACCTCTTGCACAAAGAGAATCGGGGCTTTGAGGTTATCATGTCCAACTTCAACGCAGAGCGCAAGTCCATGATAACATCCGCTTTGCGCATGGCGCGCGTGTGCTGCGAAGATGCATGGGCGCATGCCAACACAAGGGAGACCTTCGGGAGGAAACTCATTGAGAATGAAGTCATTAGGATGAAGTTCGCTGAGATGGGAAGGCTGATTGAGCCGGCTTTTGCATTCTTGGAGCAGATTACTTGGCTCATGGAAGAGAGTCGTAAATCTGGCAAGCCGGATGTTAGAATTGGTGGGATGACGGCGCTTGGTAAGGTTATGGCCACTAGGTGTCTGGAAACCGTTGTTAGGGAGGCGCAGCAGGTTATGGGGGGGTTGGGTTACTCGAAGGGTGGGAAGGGTGGGAGGATCGAGGCGATTTCTAGGGATCAGAGGGTTATGGCTGTTGGTGGAGGATCGGAGGAGATTATGGCTCAGCTGGCGCTGAGGGAGGAGGCGAAAGACTTGTTTTTGTACCATAAGGCTGGGGCGAAGTTGTAGTTACTATCCCTATGTAGCTGCTTGGATTACCTTCATGTGCACCAGTCCTTCGCCCACGCTGAATGATCTTCGTGGTGGTTTGGTGAAGAACCGCAGACGTAAAAGTGGCCGAATCTCCACTTCCGTCTTCTTTGAGAGACAAGACCTGACTGGAATCTATTCAACAACAACTTTGAAGGCAACCTAGATCTTGATGTGACTGTGACCAAGGCAAATGGGCATTTGGTTGGCGCCAACTACGAAATCGCAGGACGAGATACGCAATTTCCCTACTACGAATAGGACCATGGTGCGACGACATCAAACCGGGGGCGCGCCAACAACAAAAGAAGGTGCATCGAAAATAACATTCCCGCTGATTCCGACCTTGGTGCGCCGTTCGACCGACCCCTACGCTCTTGCAGAGAGTTTCGACGCTGTCCAGAAGCCGGGCCAACCAACGAGATATAATAACAGAGAACTACACCATATCCAAAAGGTACTGAAGGTAGAGGGAGAGATGATTGAATAAAGGATTAAAAATCACGTAGAATAACACAACATACGAGTCGCCAACCTACTAGTCAGTCCATGGCCGAGATGATGAGGATAGACAGAGATGTGGGAAGGAACTCGAAAGCGCTTAAAGTGCCTTATAATGGCAAAGTAGTGCCATTCAACAGAAGAGTGGACAGAACTGTCAGCAATGATCGCAAGTCAGCTGCAAAGACTGCATCGGCAGCATGGCCTACTCTCGTTGAAATCCAATGTGCTACAGGTATTACGCTATACAACAAAAACCTGGTGTGTATTGGGATTGAGAGAAAGGCTTAGAACGCCATGTTTAAAAACGTACTCGACCTAGATCTAACAGGTTTCCAGGCAGTCCTTACGGCCAACCACAATAGCTGTAATAAGCTCGTCAACCCACACCTGGACTTCCCTCTTAACTTCACATCAGTCCGAAACTCCTCCATCCTCCCTCCACAAACTCCCCGTCACCCCTCGGCGGTATCACCTTCTCATTCCCATCGCAACTCTCTGCCAACTAGGCGGAGCGAACCTTTGATACGCAGGCCCTCTCGGCGCACCACACCCTCCCAAAATGCCCCACGTCAAACGTAGGACCCATCCTACTCCCATCATTCGGATAATTACTCCCGGTGAACTGCGTAGGACCAACATCGGGGTAGCCTGCACCGCCGTCTATGCCTTGGTTACCTTTGACCGTTGGCATAAGGATTGTAGGCCAAGTTGGTCTGAGTGAGATGTGGATCGCCGTTGGCCAGGTTTGGGTTTCTCCGGTGTGACATCGTGGTTGTTTGGTTTTGAAAATGGGGTAGGATGGATGGATGGTGTGGGTGTTGGCTGTGGATGTTTTTGTTTAACCTCTTAGCTTGTGTCCGCCTTGACCTGGGAGAAAGCATGTTGATGCGCGCTGGAGTTGTTTAGATGCTTCGTGGCAAGGGAGGCGTTGAATGGTGTTGAGGGTCGCGGGGGTTTGAGTGGCTTCACTGTCACCTTTATAGGCAGCTACTCAGTCTAGCCTCTAAGATGATGTTGGTCAAGTATGGTGTTTCTACGCGTGAGTTGACGAGCTTGCTTGTATCTATACCACACAAGGGAAACCCCCCCCCCCCAGTCCTTCAGAGGAGTCGCTAGAGATTCCTATTTATATCCATCTTCCCACGCCAAGAACTTCGTAACCTCTTCAGCTGAAGAAAGAAAGAGGATTTTCAGGCCTCTGGAAAGCTTATTGGTTTGTAGCAAGCTTGGTCTTTGGAGGCCATAGGGCGCGTTATAGGCGAAGACACTTATATAGTCCGCTGTACATGAATGCCGAGGTTGACCTGATATGCTCCAATCCGTCATCTACGAAATGGTTAGAGACAGTCTACCATTTGTCGGTGCTGTTATCTTACGAAGTGCTCACTTCTGCTCGTCCCCCTGCTCATATCTCTGCTCGCTCTTCTGCCCGTCCTTTTGCCTGTCCTTCTCCGGACTCTCCTTCTCCCACATCTTATCCACCTCCGCCCTCCTTGCCCTCCTCTCCTCCGAATCCTTCCTTATCTGCTCCATGCTCTCAAAAATTCGATCAGCACGCTCACGAGACTGGCAAACAAAAACACGACGCCCGCCGGCTACACGGCGAGCCTTCTCACGGTGATGGTCGACAGTGGTGTTGTCGGTGGTGTTGGTAGTGTCGTTGCTTTGGAGATACTTGATAACTTCGTGGATGTCTGGAAGGGCCTTACAGTCATCTAGTAATCTGGCGATGGCGGCGATGGAGGTTGGGGATGATGGCGTAGACATCTTGGTGAGCTGAGTGGTTAGTCATCGTGGCTGTGCTTGGGAAGACGAACCGTACTGGAGAGAAGTTGGAGTATGCTGTGCTGGAGCTTTATCGAGGTTGAGGTAGAGCCACTGTGAGATGGGTGGCTTGGATTTGAGGTCGAGAATACTTAGGATTATAGCTGGGACAGATGTTGTGTTGAGGGTGAGGTCGGGAAGTGCGTTGCTAGCAGTTCTGCGCTAACGGAATCAATAACTGGTAGGACTTATGCGAACTCTGATATTTTGAGATGGTCGAACGAGATGGGGTGCCGGTGAAATTATTGGTCGAAGACGTAGGCTGGTAAGTTTGAAGCGTGAAGTCGAAGCGCAGAGTTGAAGCACAATCTGGAGTGACGGAGTTATATAGATGGAGGCGCGTACGGCTGGCGAAAGTGCGATTTGGGCGGTATTAGTAGGTCGTCAATCAATCATAATGACCTTGTGGCATGTATTCGTGCTCTTCTACCGTGATGTTCCTACACGCTCGGTCGTTACGTTGTCAGGAGCTTGCAATGGCAACCATCATGGTCCGACGATCTTCAGAAAATCAGCCGCTTCCGAGGAAATAGGCAAACAAGACGCATGGAAATAAAAGTAATAATATTGAGTGTTTCATTCTGGGGTATTTCTTTACATCATTCTCGTTTCCAATTCGTCTCCTTTCTCGTCTCAGTTTCATTGCGGCGCTACTATACCTACTACTATACACGATCATGACAACTAAGTTGATGGAAAAACTGTTTCGCAATTGCTTGCTTATTTACAACATTCGCTCACTTGAAAAAAAGATGCTCATTACAAAACGCCACCGCCGTCGATCTAGAATAGGCGAACGGAGCGCTTGCTGGCACCTGGGCACTTGTATGGCGCCTTTCCTCCGAAAGTCTCCTTGATTGGGGTTCCGACATCGATGTCAACATGCTGCTTGGCAGTCGACAGAGCCTTGGCGAAATAGGTCAAGTTGTTGCCCTTGTTGACAACAGACTTGCCAGAAAGCTCGAACTCAACGACACCGGTCTCGCAAGCGCCCTCCTCACCCAGAGCCTCGAGAACTGGGAACTGGTCGATGGTGGCGCGGATTGACAAGTTGTTGATGCCTGGAACAAGTTGCATGTCGTCGATGAAGAGCTCGCCAATGTCCTTGCCGTGGAGCATATTTGCGAAAGTGGCGTTGCCGATCTCGAGGGAGAGGACAGATGGGTTTGGAATATCAGCGAAGCCGAAGAAGTTGTTGCCTCTAGAGTCTGGCTTGAGGTCGATCCTAGCCTTGGTGACCTCGAGTCCCTTGAAAGAGTTAAGTCCTGCGTAGTTGGTTAGTATCAGATAATGCTGAAATGACAAGTGCATTACATACCCTTGAGCTCGATGGTTTTCTCGAAATTAACACTCTCAGCCTTGAGACCCTTAACGCGGACCTTAGTCTGACCCTTGATTGTCATCTTGACGGTCTCTTGGGACAGAAGCTGGATGTTGTAGTCGACGAAAGCTTGCATGTTGTCGCCACTAGTGTTAATAGTCTGGGTAATATTGACGATAGAGAGACCGGTCTTGGTCTGTGGCATCTCGAGCTGGGCAAATGGAACATGGCGCTGCTCGCCATCAACGTCGTACTTCTTGTCCTCAAGGTACATGTCTGCGGTGAAGGCATCGATGGTGGCGTGGATAGAGTCTGAGGCCTCAACCCAGGAGTCGATCTCAAAGGTAACCTCATTTGTCTTGGTGTTGGTGACCTTAATGCTGTCGACGTGCAACTTGGACTCGTCAACCTTCTTCTGGATAACCTTTGGAATGGCGACCAAGAAGCTGCATTAGGAATTAGTATTGCGCCTTCTGAATCGCATGTGATGCCAAACTTACATGCAGAGCAGAACCACCAAAGCCACAATAGCAAGGATGATCAATATTGCCCACCACCACCTCCTGCAGAAACCTTTGCATCCTCTCCTCTGTGGCTTCGTGTTGCCAGTGTTGCTGTCCACCGTCTCCACATGCTCCTTTGGGCCTTTGTTGAAGACACCCATTTCGGCTATGATAACTCTGCTGAGTGAGCGTGTATAGTTGGTTTGTGGAGGTAGTCGCAAGAGGTCCAAAAGGCAAGAGAGTGAGGAAAGAGGGAGAAGCGACCTTTATGTGATAGCCACTGCACACAAGAAAAAAGGGTCAGTCGAGAAGCGCTAGAAAGTGGCACGTTGGATAGTTTTGTGTATGGGACGGCCTCCACCACTCTGGGGAAGGTCCCTCTTGGTACAAGTACTTTGGGAAACACGAAGCTGGCAGTTGGTCTGTGTCTCCACGCAGCGGAGATAATGACTGATAGGACCTTTACAAGGAAGTGGATGGGCAAGAAAGAAGTGGATTGAGGTCTCGGGTAGATTATGGTAGGTCTCCCTCCGGCGAAAGTAGAGTAATCTGGATGGGCCAGATGGGGAAGACTTGCATAACGAAATTTTAGTGACTTCTGCCGTCTGCGATGCCCTTTAATGCACTCCATACATTCCCTGTCAGTCGTCGGCTTGGCCCCAAAAAGCGAAAAGACACTCGCATGAACGTGGAGCACCACCCTTGTTCTTTGACAGTGCTTGGAGGAAGTTTGCGGGGTGTGAGAGGCGTGGTGGCTGCAGGCAACCTCCGTCAGTGGTCGAATTGGATTGAGGGTCCTGATTGCTGTTTAGCTCTGCCTTCGATTTGGAGTCTTCTCCCGAGTGTAGTCGGTCATTGTTTGGTCGTTAGACTGTTGTGTGACCATTCACGTCGATGATCCCCCGCATTGCACGACCTGCACGATGTCACACTAAGCGTCAATGGCTGGCGATGCATGGCAGGTCATGGCTGGATGCGGTATCATTGCCGCGAACGTCAAATAAGCTGAGGCAAAACATTGCGTCTGCGACACCGAAGCCGCCGAGACAGGCGGCGAACGCTGGCATGTGAAATGATCGCCCAAGTGCCGCCAGCGGCGGAGGAGTGCGATTTGTCTCGGATCTGCCGCAGATTTTTGTTGTGGGATGAGAACTCCCAAGTTTCCGACATTCTGTACTCGGTCGTATTCAAGACTCGATGAGACAAAGTTGAATCGGTGGGTGGCCGATGCTCCAGTTCGTGTTCGGCGGACTTCTTGCCAGAGAGGTCGCTCTCCGCTGTCAGGGCCCATCATATTCAGGCGCGTTCTCCGCTGCTCTCCGCGACCCCGTGGGGAGAGTGGAAAACAGGGGAGACGAGTCCACTGAAATGATGGATCTCTCATGGTTGGGAGGGCCACTTGCAATCAATTTGTTGAATCCTTGAGTAAGGCCTTTGCAATCGCGAGTTTCTGAGTTTGCGACGGCCAGTATGGCTCCACTCAATCACAACGCTGTCTCCAGCATTATTCCGCGATATTATAGAAAAGCAAGACGATGGCGCCCCACCATCGAGATGAGAAATGCCATGTGGCTTTGCGACATCCTCTGCGCAACAGCCTCAGCCGCTCTGTGAGAACTCTTACCCACCCGTCAGCCAAATGCCGTCGTTGTTAGATCATGTCTCCCGTTTCTACAAATAAGCATCACCAAAAGAGACACAACCGAAAGCCACACACGCGCCAGCATAGGCACAATCTCTGTCGTGTCTCATCTCTGCCATTTTAGGGCGGCTGTAACGAGCCAATGGAGGACGGAAAGTCTTCAAAGCGGCATCGCTTACTGCTGGTTCTCGCCGTCAAGTGTCACATAGAGTGGGTTATAAAAATGGATTCGAGGGCACACTAACAGTGCTTAGCCTCCCGATGTGGGGTTAGTAGATGCTCCTTTGGGAAATATACCCGTCCTCTGAAGCAGCGACTTGGAGAGAGGGGCCGACATTTTGAGCGATCGAGTCTGTTGAGCTTTGGCTTGTGTGGAGCCACCCAGCGATAGGCACTGTCAGTCAAATTGCTGTCTTGGCCACAGTTTTCCTCAACCACTCCGTATCTCTGTGACTTTTGTCTGTCTTTTGCTTGTCAGCGGAGATATACATTGCCTTGGCAGCCTGAATGGTTGTCGTGGGAAGATGCGTACCTGAATGCGGAAGTTAAAGGTTGCGAGAAAGACGGCAACCTGATCTTGAGACACACGTCCAAAGTTGGATGGTGATGCTGCCAACCTCTTGATCAAGGTTGGCCTCTCCTTGCTTGATAATCATTTTGAAGGATCATCTCAAGCTTAACTGCGAAGGATCAAGGTGGCCGGGATCGCCCTGCCTGCGTCCGAAGCTTTGAAGCCATGGTGGCGCAAGACCTCATGATATTCTCCGATCTAATTTAGCTTTCAGAAGGAAACTAAAATAGCACTCACAAATCGACTGCGGCCTTGATGCCGACACACGGTTAAATGCCCTCGAAAGGAGTTCCCATGTGAAATTATTGCTTTTAAATAGTCGAAGAAACCGCGAGCGCAAACAGTTGATTGTGTTTGGTTCGCATGGCGATGGCGTTCACTGGTTCGAGGCTTTCGATGATGATAGTGGTATGGTAGCTGCTGGCAACAGCACGGACCTGTTACAAGAGCGATGCTTCGTAAGCTGTCAAGCACGGTCTACAGATGAGCCCCTTGAGGATAGCTTCGTGAGCTGGATCCATAGATCCCATTCTTGGGCCGACCGACTTCGCCAATGTGGCACTATCAGAGGAATTTAGAGATAACTAGGTCTGGGGAAGCACGGTAGTGATTTAGTGGAAGCATGTAACTTCCGGTGTAATTGCAACTTCAAGACTCGCATTCTCTAACTTGGCCTCGATATCAAACGAAAAGCACCATCCCGTCGTGAGACTGAAATAGTAGATCGTTCAAGAAGTTGACCAACGTTGCCATTCTTCCCATCTCCAATCCAATTGTCTCCTAATAAGCGCAACACCTCTTCTGTCAGGGGGATAAGTAAGTCTGATGTAAACGAGCTTATTAAGTTCTCCTTTCACTTGCAATCAGAAATGGAAGAATAATATTCTCTATCGCAGGCCATCTTTACAGCATATACTTGCGTCTATCTTTGGCGTCATCGAGTAGGCCAGTCGCAATCAATGAGCGGCAGGATAGTAGCCATCGATCTTTTAAGGTATGAGTATCTCTTTTCTGTCACTTGACATCAAATTGCACGATTCCAAGCGAAGGCACGCACGCCTTGAGAGATCCCGCCAAGCATCGAGCTCGGAACAGTAACCCCCAGCCTCCGAGGGGAAGTCTGTCAGCCTCGATGACGAGGCGGAGAAAGGACAATGAAGAGCGAATTGCGATAACGATAACAAACCACTTTAGACGACGCGCCTGGCAGGTTAACTTACTCGCGTTCCTTAGATTCAAGCCACTGCACTGCACGGCTCTAGCAGGAAACCAACATACTGCATTGCTTCCTGTAGTCCCGCGGCGATTGCAAATTAAAGACGCCATCGACGTTCTGTCAATAATCACGTTCAATAGTGTCTGCTGTTTGCAGCTGCTAAAGTCGAAACCGAGAACAACTTCCAGTTCAATCTACTATCTGCCTTGCCTGGCTTGAGCGTATTCTCGATCAACCTCACTGAGGTTTCACTGTGGGGCCGCTTAATATCCCTTTTCACAAGTTTACCCAAGGATTTCGCGCAGCCATTGAAATGAGATAAGTGAGCTTACAAGAGCAATCTCTCGAAATCCTGATTATCTCACTTAAGCTTGCTGCGCCAAATCTTTCAGGGCGAGCTCGGCCACCATGGACCGAGAAGATCCCGTCTACCAGGAGCTGCTCAAGCAGTACAAGTACGTCCATAGATACGAATAAGCAAGAAAAACATGCTGACTGAGACGTAGGTTCTTAAAGACATCTCCGCCCACGGCCCACTGGTTTTGCCCGAAGGTATGGAGCGATGACTTCACCAATTATGATGAGCCCGACGTCGACGAAGAAGGAGTCACGGCGGTCGTCAAGAAACAGAGGATACATGAGTGGAAGAGGAGGCAAGAAGCGGCCTATGGCATGGCTAAGTCTCACGGACTTGGCGCCGAAGAGCTGGTCCCTGTCCAGACCGAAGTAGACTATTGGAATTCGACGATGAACGAACTCCTCACCAACTGTGAGAGATGTGTTCGCAACTACCATTGCGGCAGGGAGGAATTTTTGACGCATATCGGAGAGTAAGTTGATCTTTCCGTGGCCAAGAAGCGCGAAAGCTAACTCAGATAGCGAATTCGACGAAGGTGTGGCCGATGTCCTCAAAAACATTATTGAAGAGCAAGATCGTAAACGTATCGCTGCCGGTATCGAGACAGCTATCGAAATCCTTCAGCAGTTACCAGCGGAACGCCGTGGAATGAAAGCTCTTTCCAATTATACAACGGAACTAATGGCAGTTTTCGAAGCAATGTGCTGCGTCCCATACCATAGATCCAAGCCAAAGCCGCTGATGGATGTGCTCGCACTTCTTCAAAGCACGAAAGTCCTGAGGCTTTCGTGTTATGTGCCAGCCCATGCTAGATGGCTTTTCGAGGAGGACGAGTATCTCCGTAAATTTGCAACAGTCGGCTTCACGAAAACTCTAACGAAGATGAACAAGGAGACTTTCGAATGGGTCGTCCAGGATGTCCTCACTGAGCAAATGCAGTACGTCTCTACTCCCGGAAACTCAGAACGACCAGGTCCACGCAAGCCGGAGGTAGATAGATTTTGGGCGGGTGTCGTTCTCATAGTCGACAAGCTCGATAAGGAGCTCATTACTCACTCCCTCCGGGGCCTAGAGGTATCACCTGATCTCTTCAATTTGGCTCTCGGGCAACTCGGGTGCTGGTCAGAGGAAACTGTGGAGAGCATCATCAATGCTTTGGTCATGCTTATCGAGAGGGCCCCGGAGGCTTTTTGGTCGGCGTATGGAGCGGTCTCCCCAAGCACTGTGGCAGAACAGTTCTTCAATAGTCCGATGCTTCCAAACCTATTGCAGCGCGCGGAAAATCAGAATACTGTCGATGAGGAAGCGCTCGTTGCCACCAAGTGGATCGCACCATTTGTCAAATCCCTCCCCGCTGCTCAGCAGAACGAAGCTTGCCGAAGCATGATGAATGCCCTCTTTTCCAAGTTTCAGACTGAAGCAACACCAGCAAAGGCAAGAATGGCGTGCTTATTGGGCGGCCTTAAAACCCTTGAGATTATATTGGACTCTTATACTGCCGAGGATTATCAGATCAATACAGGGACGTCATTCGTCATGATCAACAGCGCACTTCAGTTAGTGGACGAATACAAGGATGTAATTGTTGGCATGGCTGTCATGAACAAAGAACGCGAAGAAGAAAAAGGCCTCTGCCAGGCAGCACTCAAAGTCATACGAGGTGCTTTATACCTCGACTGCACTGCTTTGAAGGCAGAGTTCCTTGCACTTGAACGGGGTAGGCGTGTCGATCATGGACTTGACAGCCATTCCGAGTCTTTGTGGTCGGCTGTTATGGACTCGTTTAGACCGGATGACATGGGACTTGCCCAGAGCGTTTTGCGCGGAATAACACCACTGATCGGGCTGGAAGATTTCATGGCACCCAAAAATCACGACCTATCAAGCGGCAAGATTAGGTTCAACGCCAGATTCGGCCAACTCACTGAAATTGTGGCGAATGTTTTCCAGCGCATCACCGATTTCAAGCCTGAGAACATGAGAGCCCTGTATCAAAACCCGGAATGCTCTCGGCCACTCTTCGGTGGTTTGGCATCAGCACATGGAGATACATATGCGTCTGCCGTTCAGCTCTTGAAGGTACTCGCTAGCGAGGAAACGAGAAAAGACGCCATTGGCGTTGTGCTTAACTCCCATATGAAAAACTTTCTCAGCGACCTCGTATTTGCTGCGAACAGAATTACACAGTTCAGGACGTTTGCAGCTGTGCCCAACCTTCTCAAGACGGGTCGCGATGTGCTGGAAGGTCTATGCGATACCCAGAACGGAGTCTTGCGCAGTAAGTCAACGTATGTTGAAGCCGAACAGGACGCTCTTCAGAACTGGTGGGCGGAGCAATGGAAGGCTATTGAAAACGCGTTTCGAATGGTCGAGCAATGGTCGGATTATCATAGCCTCGAAGACCTGAAAAACTTCTGCAGAGATGTTATGGAATACGCGGAGAACCTCTTTGATCAGAACATGGTTATCGCAAAGGGGCTTAGTGTCAGGCCAACTGACCGTGTTTCCGCGCTTTCAATAAGTGAGACAAAGGTCCAGGCAGATGTCCTCGAGTCTCCATGCAGTTCAGCGACATCCTTGACTAAATGGCTGAGATTGAAAGACCCTCATCTCGCGAAGACCTGTGTCAGTGTGTTGACTAAGATGCTTCGCCGACTTGGCAGGTTCAACATGGAGGTATCATCACACGCTTTTAACACTATCGACCAAGTCTGTAAGGGGGTCATTAAAACTATTTTGCAAGCTCAGGACAAAATCGAGCTCAAGAAAGCGCTTGAAGAGAACTTCGGCGTTGAGCAGATAGAGGAGAAACCTGAGATCTTCAAGAAGCAGTCCACGATTGAGGCTTCTTTTGGAAGGCAACCAGCTGTCGCAAACAAGCCGAAGACATCTCATGTCGACCCCTATCGCCCATCAACTCAGCAACCTAGGGCTGGTTCGGACAAGGTTGATCCATACCGCCCACGTCCTCCAGTAAGCACCGCTGATACCCATGTCGCCAAACCTGTGGCCGGAATGTCAATGAGAGATGATATCAGGTCATTATCCAGCTCTGTGGACCAGAACAAATCTACTCTAGAGCAGATGAGACAGAGGCAAAAGCTGCAGCAACAGAAGCTCAGAGTTGAACCTCGGAAGGAGTCACTCAAGGAGTCTCGTCAGCGTGAGAAGGATGAGAAGGCCCGTCGTGATGCTATTGCTATTGCTAAGGCCAAGGCTTTGAGAGACACGGTAGTGAGGGGCGAAGGGTCTGGAATCGCTGGTCTTGGTGGCATCGTCGGCAAAGACCATGCTCCTGTCAAGAGCGCTATGATGGTCTCTTCTGACGAGGAGGAGTCGGACGACGATGATTCAGATACTGGAGAGGATGCCATGGCTCTCATTCGTAAGGCCAAGGGGAACAAGAATCTTTCCGAGTTCGAGAAGGCTCGCAGGGCTGCTGCCAAACAACCACAGGGTCCGGTCAAGAAGACAAAGATCATCCGGTCCGCGAAGGATATGCGTGCTCGTCTTACTCCGGATATGCGTGCGCTCCACAGCATTATCCTGAAGTGGGACATCTTCCATCAGGGAGACACTCCTCCATGCGACCTCAACTGCTCTACCGTACCTGCCCAGTTTCAGACATACGTCGATTACCAGAACTTATTCTATCCTCTCCTTGTCGCTGAGGCTTGGAAATCCTTGAGTACCGAGCGCGATCAGACTACCGGAGATGCATTTGACATCAACATTGTCAATCGTATGTCTGTCGACAGCTTCTACGAAGTTAGCACTACGATGCAGCATGGAGACAACAAGAAGGTACAAATAAGCGACGGGGATATTGTAATCTTTTCAAAAGGCCAAGATCCACTTAAGGATAAGGCTATGGCTCACTGCTTGGCTAGAGTCACTGGCATCAACCGGAAGAAAGAGTTTATCGAAGTGATCTACAGGCTGAGTCTTGATGCCTTGAAGGGCCCAGATAACCTTGGACTGAATCCGAATACTAAGATTCGGGCATTCAAGCTTACGACTATGACCTCCATTGAGAGAGAATACGCTGCCATGAGGAGTTTACAGTATTACGACCTGTGCGACGAGATTCTGGAGGGAAAACCTTCGCCATTGCAAAACTACAACAGCAACGTCCTGGTGCCACTTCAGAGAACATATGGCCTGAACAGTGGTCAAGCAAAGGCGATTTGGTCGGCCAAGGAGAATGATGCCTTCACCCTTATCCAAGGACCGCCCGGCTCTGGTAAGACGAAGACAATTGTTGCCATGATTGGTGCTCTTCTCACCGGTCAGATCCAGCCAGCACCACAAGGTGTCGCAGTAAGTCGCCCAGGTATGCCTCCGCCCCGGCAACCAGTCAAGCAGTCGGGCGCTCCAATTCCTAAGAAGTTGCTGGTTTGTGCCCCTTCCAATGCCGCAGTTGACGAATTGGTTTCCCGTCTCATGGCAGGTGTCACCGATCTCAAAGGTCAGACGCAAAAGATCAATGTGATCAGATTGGGACGCGTGGATAAGATCAACGCTGCTATTAAGGAGGTGACCCTCGACGGCCTTGTTGAGAAGAGGATGGAGGCTGATCGTGCCAGCGGTAACCCCCACGTTTCCGAGAGGCAGAAGCTCCACGATCAAGCAGGCAAGCTTAAGGCTGAGATTGCCGAGCTCAGGCCGAAGCTTGAGGCAGCACGCGAGGCGAAGGATAAGACCACTGAACTCCGCATCCAGAGAGAAATCGATGGACGCAAGCGCGACCAGGCCCGTATTGGTGCCAAGATCGACGAGGATAGAGATAGTGGTAACACTGCTGCTCGGGACAACGAAATCAACCGCCGCAGAATTCAGCAGGAGATCATCAACGGCGCCCATGTTCTTTGCTCCACGCTCTCTGGTTCTGGCCACGACATGTTCAAGAACTTGAACGTCGAGTTCGAGACAGTTATCATTGACGAGGCTGCGCAGTCCATTGAAATCTCATCGCTCATTCCTCTCAAGTATGGCTGCAATAAGTGTATCTTGGTTGGAGATCCGAAACAGTTGCCACCAACCGTCCTCTCCAAGATGGGAGCAAGATTCGGGTACGAGAAGTCGCTTTTCGTCCGTATGCAAGAGAACCATCCAGACAGGATCCATCTTCTTGACACACAATACCGTATGCATCCTGAGATTAGTCATTTCCCAAGCAAGTCGTTCTACGATTGCAAGTTGATTGATGGGGAGGGTCTCGCAACACTGAGAACTAAGCCCTGGCATTCTAAGGAATTGCTTGCTCCGTACAACTTCTTCGACGTCAAGGGAATGTCGTCTAGATCTGGCACATCTCTTGTCAATACGGCCGAAATCGACGTCGCATTGCAGCTCTACCACAGGCTCAGAACAGAATTCTCAACATATGACTTTAAGAATAAGATTGGTATCATTACGCCATACAAGGGCCAGTTGAGGGCACTCAGAGATGCACTCACACGCAAGTACGGCGAAGAGATCTTGGACGTCGTTGACACAAACACTACGGATGCTTACCAGGGTCGTGAGGCCGAGATTATTATCTTCTCCTGTGTGCGTGCTAGCACCACGAGCATTGGTTTCTTAGACGACATCAGACGTATGAACGTCGGTTTGACTCGTGCTAAGTCATCTATGTGGGTGTTGGGAGACTCAAACGCCCTTAAAGCTGGAGAGTACTGGAGAAAGCTCATCGGAGACGCACAGGAGCGTGGTCGCTATACTTCGGGCAATGTCCTCGACATGCTTAAGAGACCGCTGGCCGCGGCTACGACATACTCTCACATGCCCGACGTGGTTATGGAGGAAGCTGACAAGCCGAAGCATCCAGTCAAGAGAGACCCATTTGACGATGTGGCTATGGATGACGCTAGGCCTGCACTTCAAAAGAAACTATCATCTGCCAGCATTGGTAGCGCTTCCAGTGCTAGTAAGAATGTCAGCAACGCCAGCACCATCAAGAATAGTAACGGACATACTCCTCCAATGAGGTCAGGCAATGTCAATCCCAACAAGTTAAACACTGATGGTATGCCGGCTAGACAAGCCATGCCAAAAATTACTGCTGTTGCCAACGACAGGCCTCACCCAGAGAAGCGTGCTCGCGAGGAGTCGCCCAACCAGGAAGCCCAAGCTCCACCGAAAAAGGTAATGCGCTCGGGAATTTTCTTCAATAGACAAAGACTAACGTGGCAACAGATTCCAGCTATTCCTGGTCTCAGAATACCAGGACAGCCGAAGCCTATTGGTGGCGCTCCAGGGCCCATCGGCAGACCTGTAAGTCCCCTTTTTCCTCGATGTGGAAGCTTTTACTAACTCACTCACAGGCGGCGGCCACTAATGGCAATGGTGCTCCAAAGCCAAAACTGATGAAGCCCAGAAAGCCAGCAGACCCTTTCTATACCCCTAAGATCAATGGCCCTCGCAAGCCTTAAAAAGTTATTCGACTGGATTCGTCATCTTATTTTCGGACGTTTGCGTATGCATTGGAAGGCGTACGGTGGTTACTGCATTACATTTTCGGTGGAATGAGCATTTATGGGAGCGTGCATCAGGATGACTCGGATTAAATAGGATATGAGGCGTATTTGCATGATAGCATAGAGTTCTTAGATTAGAAGTGCACGAAGCCTATGAGTGAGATGGGAAAAGGTATTGGGCAAGGTGAGTTGTGCATTTCGATGTGATCATGAGCGGCGTGAATACCCTTGACCGCAATTTATCAACTTCCCGTTGGAAATGGCAGACAGTATTGAAACCCTGCGAAACCCCAGAAGAGGAACCTGGCATTGCAAAGCCACACTGTTGTTTCCCACGATTTATTGAGACTGATGCCAGCGCCAAGCTCGGTAATCTTATCACGATCTCGGCAATCGTGAACCCCGTTCGATTGGGTTCGATGACGTTGAGATGCCTCGATCTTCCCCAAATGAGCACCTAGCTCTCAGCACGCCGCTTTGTTTATGCTTCGAGCACGTCCTTTCTTCCCTTTTCATTTCCCAACAACATTGTGAACGTTGACTCTGCGATATCCATCTCCGTTCCTCTACATCATCACATTTCAGCCCACTGAAGCATTGAAGCATTGAAAGTTATCCTCCTTTGTCCTTCAGTTCAGCTTAGAGCATACCCAGTTCGCCCCATCGAAACCGACTCTCCATCTACATAACATCCAACCGCAGCTCCACGATAAATTATGGCTTGGTGTATGGTTACTCCAGCCTCTCGCGGCATTGGCTTTGCTCTCACAAGACATTTGCTCTCCACCACTAACGTACCAGTCCTGGCCACGGCCAGAAAGGATACCAGTGGAGTCAAGAGCAGCATCCTTAATGGCCTAAAAGACGTTGATTCTGACCGCCTGACTGTGCTCGAACTGGATGTCACCGGTGTGTATCATTCTCATGTCAATTAGCCAGCATTTCATTCTATCATCAAAAGCACTTTATCACAAATTTAATCTCTACATTCTAATTCAACTCAAATAGATGAGAAAACAGTCGAAGCCGCCGCCGCCCAAGCCAAGTCAATGTTCCCAACGGATAAAGACCACCATCTGCGCCTCTCTTTCGCAATCCCAGGAATCCTCCACCCAGAAAAGGCACCCAGCCAAATTGATTACGATCTCGCCCTTCACACCTTCAAAATCAACACCCTCGGGCCCATGATACTAATGAAGCACTTCAACGCTTTCCTCCCACGCAAATCCACCCGTCTGTCCCCAATCGACGGTCTACCCTCCCACGCCGTCTGGGGCACAATGGCCGCCCGCGTCGGCTCAACAACCGACAACGTCAAAGGGGGATGGTACAGCTACCGCGCCAGCAAATCTGGTGTGGTGAGTCTGGCAAAGACGTTTGATCTGTATCTACAGGGCGTTTGTGGGGAGAAGGCCGTGTCTGTGGCGCTGCATCCGGGTACTGTGAAGACGGGACTGAGTAGGGAGTTTTGGGATAAGGTGGAGGGAGGAAAGCTGTTTGAGCCGGAGTTGGCTGCTAGGCAGCTTGTTGAGGTTGTTGGGGCGGCTGACATGGATATGAGGGGCAAGTTTTTGGATTGGGCGGGGAAGGAGATCAAGCCGTAGTGGTGGGATTGTGTGGAAGTGAAGAATTGTGACTGGTCTGGCTGAGCAAAGTGGGGATATTCATGGATAATGATAACTGCCATCAAGCCTGTTCTTTGGAATCAGTATGCAGGTCAACGGTCTGGCTCAACCTTTCGACCTTGATATATCTACCATCCTCCTTGAATTGCTGTCCCCCCAGACGACGCCAGCTTTGAGAGACGTATGCAGATATTGTTGTTCGTTTGTACGACTGCTGGTGCTATATAAGCAATCACTACTAACCTTCAAGGCAACATCTGCCTGCCGCTGGTGTGAGTTTTGCATGAGGCGAAAGGGAGATAACTGTTCCAAAGGAAGAGATTATAGGCAGCACAAATGTACATGCAGAACGCGACACAGAAATCGAGCCTCAACACCATGATTCGACCGCGACAGGCAGAAGCAGAAACCAGTGGGTTATTGAAAATGTTGTTACCTTGTCATAAAAGAATGCAGGGGTCCAACCAAGGTACAGAGCCACGCCCGTTTGAAGGAGAGGCAGAGGGATATGTCCAAGAGATTGGGAGAAGGGCTCTCGAAAAGACTGACCAAGATATGGTAACAGTCCAAGGTAATGCAAGTAAGCTGTGATAACCACTACGACGGGAGGATAATGCAGATACTGGAACAGGCAGGCCGCTACGTTTACGGACTGGCTGGCTGAGAACAGGGCCAGCGAGAAGGAAGTCGCAAAAGAAGCATTCTAGGACATGATAGCAGAGCTCAGGCATACATGTAAGACGCAATCTCCGGGAAGAAGAACCAGTGCGCCAAGAAGAAATGGATGAGAGACTTATCCAGACCTGTGAATTTGAACTACGACATTATGAAGCCACACACGTAGTCTCAAAGCCTCATTCAGCAGAGGGTTGTGCCGGTCGTGCCACCAAAAGCGCCGACGAAAACCATGATGCTGAAGGGGCCGAAGTCGAGATGATCGTCACGTCCTCTGCCTCCTCCTCCCTTTGCAGGAATGGATAAAGACGTCGAGATTCGAAAGGCGTTGTCAATGGACCCCTTTATGGCCTTTCAGGGAGCATCATATGGCACGGACTCTGTCACAGATTAACTGCTAAGCCAGGGTTGCCTGGCCAACGGCATATCAGTTGACGACTCGGGCCCATTGAAGGGTGTGGCCGAGCGGTTGCGAGGCGATATGCCAGGCTTCGGAGCGGTAAGTGCACAGATACTAGCGGACAAAATCTGGTCTCCGAAGAAGACCGCTCCCCTAGGGTCTGCGGGTGAAACTGCATATGCACCAGCGTATAGCGTTTACCTGGATTCTAGCAATGGAATCGATATATGGAGGCTGTGTGTTCGCGGACGATGTTGGACTGGGTAAGACGCTAGTTGCCATTGCGTTAAAGCGCTGTGCAAAAAGCACAGAACGTTGACTGGAAAGAAGGTAAGCTGTCCCTTGATAAGTGGCAGAATCGAGATCATAGCTCAAATGTTCAGCACCAAAGCCTAATTGTTGTGCCATTAGCCGTTAGGGCTCAATGGGTGTCCGATTTCTTCAAGTTCGTTGAGGAAAGGAAAGGACTGATCTTGTCTACCTGTGCCGCTGGAGATATGGCCGAGGGCGAGGAGACCGATCAGGCGGACGTGGTCCTTATAACATACGAGCTTCTCAGCAACCTCTAGAAGAAAGAAGAGAACAAGTTGTTCATTAGGAAGACCTCCGCAGGTTGTTTCGCCAGCCGCACCACCACTGGACAATACAGCGCTTCTCCTTGCTTGTGAGATTTAAAACAAGTGACACTCGCATCGCTGCAGAGAACACAATCAAAGATCAAAAGAAAGTCGCTTATTGCATAACGTCGATTCTGGTATATAACCTCTCAAAACCCGCTCGTTCACAAATGCTGGATCCACAGCCCTCCTCCTCTTATGTCTTCCCTCTCATCAAAGCAAAGACAAGGGATGCAAGCTATCATAATCGTCTATATGCCAGACCAAAATACCATGCCGTATGCACAAGCTGTTCAGCAAAACAATTGATTTACAAAATTATTTTCGTTCTTTCCCAAGTCTCATGTCATAAAACAAATGTACGCAAGTCCCAGCACTCGCCGTAAAACAAACGCCAAGTCGACTTTTTCTTATCGTATCATTTCGTCGTAAACTTAAGCCAACCCATTTTGGCACGTTTACGCCCGCTTCTCCCCGACATTCTCGCTGGCGGATTTTGAATCGATATCTTGGCTGCGAGGTCTTGAGACGGTGCCCATCTCAGTGCTGCTTCCTTCGCCGTCGCTGTTCGAGACACCCACGGAAGTAAGATCCTCCGGACGCCAGAAATCGCGCTTGCCATGAAACATTCTCTGGACCCAGCCTGGGAGGAGGCCTCCTTCGAGCTTATAGGTCCATGGCTCCTTGAACTCCTTGTCTGGTGGCACGATGCGGCCGCCCGAGATAACCTCAACGAGCCAGATGATGGTGTTGATGATCATGTAGGAGATGATGCCACCGATGAGACCGTAGGCAATGGAATAGGTGAATGGCATGACGGCTAACGTGATAAAGGCTGGAAGAGCATCTCCAAAGTAGTTCCAGTTGATGTCCTTTGCGGCCTTGCACATCATAGCACCGACAATAACAAGAGTACATCCGGTAGCCCATGGTGGAATGGAGGCGAAGATTGGCGCGAAGAAGACCGAGATGAAGAAGCAAAAACCAGTAACCATAGCGGTGATACCAGTCTTACCTCCCTCCGAGATGCCAGCTCCCGACTCGATGAAGGCGGTGACTGGGGAGAGACCAAGAATCGCGCCAATGGAGATACCGAAAGCATCAACCAAGTAGGCAACGGCAGATCCCTCGAAATCTTGCGTAACCGGGTCGATGGCACCAGCAAGATGGGCCATGGAGTAAAGGGTTCCGGTACAATCCATGATATCGACGTAGAGGAAGGTAATGAAGGCGAGACCGAACTGAGAGCTAGCTCCGCTAAGGTTCCAATGTTGTACATTCAGCGTCTTCGTAATTGGGTGGAAGGTGACAACCTGCTTGAAGAAGTTGAATGCATCGTCTCCCTCTGGAGTGTTTGGAAAGTAGGTGACTGGAGTGGATCTTGGCCAGGAAATGATGGCGACAAGTGCGATACCAGCAATGATTGCTCCTTTAACACGGTAGGTCAGGAGAACGGCAGTAACCATACCACCGCAGAAGATACCAACCCACAAAGTTGGCGAGCGCATCTTGGCGTAACTTGGGCAGATTCCGTCAATCTTTTCGGAAGCAGAGCAACCAGCGAGTTCGACAGGAGTGGAAGTGGCACCGGTAATCAATCCAATACCAGCAGAGTATGCGAGACCAATTATAGCTAGACAGTTAGCAGAGGTCTTGGCTGGAACTCTGGGGTATACATACTCAGATAGAGTCCAATTCCCACACTCGATGCAAGCTTGATAGACATTGGAATAGCTCTCGCCAGCCATTGTCTCAAGCCAAACAACGATAAGGCAACGAAGACCAGACCCTCGACGAAAACAGCAGTTAGAGCAAGCTCATAACGGACTGGTCCAGTTCCATGGAATCCAACAACGGTGTAGGTGAAGTAGGCGTTAAGTCCCATTCCTGGGCCGAGGGCGATTGGCATGTTGGCGCAGAGGCCCATCATGAAAGAAGTGAGAGCGGCAATAGCAGCAGTTCCAGTGACAAAATCACGCTGGATAACACCCAGGCAGAGTCTGTAGTCCAGGTCGTCCGAGCATGTTGGGTCGAGAGCCTTAACATCTGGTGGGCAGACGCAGGTGCCACCAGAGTCGGTGAGAATGCCAGAGTTGACCTGGAGAAGTTATTAGACCAATCGAACTGGGGTGTTATTTGTGATGCGAATGTTTCATACCGAGATAATATAGGCCATGGCGAAGAAGGTTGCCATGCCGGCTCTGATCTCAGTCAGAAAGCGGGAGCCCTTGCGCTCATGACGCTATTCCAATGTCAGTTTACGCTCGCGTGAAATAAAGTGTTTCAAGATTGACGTACATGGCCGGAGCCCTCGAGACGAAATCGCCTGCCCACGATGGAGCGAGCCACCCGATCGTTGATTACCTTGGTGTAGTCCTTCATCTTGATGATGCTGTTGTCGGGTTAAAAGTCGGATTTGGCAGAGTGGCGAATATCCCGAAGGATGTTTCCAGGTTGCGGTTCAAAAGGTGGGTGAAAGTATCCGTCGCCTTAACTGTGGGGTACAGTCTCTCCGTAACGAGAGGCGAAACTTAGATTGACACAGGGGAGTCACGACAGGAGCATAGTATTAAGAATTAAGGGAGGTTAAAAATGAGAAAACCGGCGGAGGGCGAAATCAAATAGCAAAATCGCGGAGTGGTCGCGCCAGTAGCGGCTACGCGAAAGATGACTCGGGGGTGCCCGTTTTAAATTCCTTATCTGCGAACCTCTCCTGGGGATCGATAATGGAACTCCAAGTCGTCCCGAGAGTGGGAAGTCTGGTACGCCAATTGGCGACGGCTTACAAGACTAGGACTAGCTCGGTTCCTGAGAGGCTGAAGTGAGGGAAGATAGGGCTCGACTTCCACTTCACACACGAATTACAAGGCGTGAGAAAGGCATGGGTCTCCACACCAATTGAGAGCTACTTGAGATATCCACCACGGGACCTACGATGCTCTATTGCCCTGCCTTTGCATATGTATCGAAAGTGCTTGCAGCAGAAGCTTCAAGGTTGCATCTGGCCCGTCTCCACGCTACACGGCGTCTTCCGGAACGCCATGTGTTGACTGGCGGGTGCGTACTTTCTTTTGATGCGTCGAACGACGCTTGACGGACTTGACGGCCTTGTTCCTGGTTCCTGCCAAACCCAGAGGATAGAAGAGCTGATTAGATTGGATAGCTAGGGCAAGCCACTATTACACATCGCGGTCAAGCCATAAGGCATCTAGGACATTCATTTTACCTGCAGCTACGCAATAAGTACCAGTGATTTATTTGTTGGTGGGCAGGAGCGATTGTGGGCCCGCAATCGGTAGGCTCGGCTAAGAAGATCTCAGGTTTGTGGAGGATCAATGACAACACCCATCGGCTGGCTCGTCATTTCTTCGCGTGGCGTCGGTCTCTTTTTTTGCCACACCTCTGGAAGGAGCGGTTCTGAAGCATGCGAGCAGGATGCTTCTAGATGCGCCGCGAGAGAAGTGTCCGAATCTTTGTGGGATGGTGACATGATCTCAGTGCTCACTGCGCATGTTCGTACCTGCCGTTGAAGGTGCGAGAGTTCCAGGCACGGCGCTGTGGCCTCGTCGGCTGCAACAGAAGACCGCCCGACTTACGGAGCACTCTCGTGACCAGAACACTCGTAACCAAAGCAGTATGGCAAGAACAAGACATCTCAGATGTGGTATGGCAGGTCCCGAGAAGACGGTGAAAGCAGGAGAAATGGCGTTGACACTTGAACGTCGTCTCATGCGCCAAGCCCGACACCCAGCCAATAATATCCCGATCATATCTCATATTTCCTCGCCTCTGATCTCACCAACTAGTTTGCGTTACTCAGCATTTGTCCCAGGTCTGGTAGCACTCCTTGCTGTTCTGCCACTTCTAGAAAGTGGAAAGTGGTCCTCAGCGGACTCTCTCTTTCGACGTTTAAAGATAAAATGGAAGTTCGTTTGCCATGTCAGAAACGGCCGAGAAAATCGGCTACCCTTGCGTCAGATTAGGCCAATGTGCCGATAATTTTAGGGTCCTGCACGTGCTCACCACTGCCGGCGCCAGACTACGGTCAACTCTTCAGTCCAAGAACATCGTGGGGGTATGTTCGAGATAGAGCTTGAAACTCGCTAAGAAGCTCTATCTAATCTCGATATATTAACGCCGGCGCTTAGCTGCTTAACCTATCCCAACACGTCCACCGATAGCCTTTAACATCTCGATCACTTGGCTACATACAGCCACAGCAGATAACATGTTACCACCACTATTGTTACCTGTCATCCGGTCGGAGGCGGCCGCGACTCGTCACTTCTCAGTCGACGCGCTTGTCCCATGCACGACACAACACAACCTCGCCCATGCTACGCAACAGAACTTGTCGTGTTCTGTACATCAATGCTGTTCCTATCACGGGACTCTTGACCCCCGCCGTGCCACCCTCCTTCCCTAGCACGTCCATGCAGATCTAATACAGGTTGTATGAGGTGTCCTGATTAGAGTTGCTGAGCTCATGCGGTTGAGTAACAGCATTGTAATCACCAAAACGCAACACCACACCAACCTCTACTCTATCGTTCGTTTTTATCATGTACCCCGGATTATATCGCATTCATACATTGTCCCAACCTCGCATTGACAGTTTGGCACCACGTGGAAAAGCAGTTGTCGTCATATTATCGCTGGGGACTGACTTCTGTGGGAAGCCTCTTGGCATCTTCAACGACGACAACTGCTTTTCCACGTGGCGCCAAACTGTCAACTCCATTTCAGGGACAACCTTCATTCTGTGCGACTCAATACTTGCACGGAATGAAAACACCCTCAACTTGAAATCTCCGGTGGCACGGCATCTACGAGTCGATTCGAGGTGGGATCTTGCAGATGATCTGACAATTCTCCTGCACACCAACAACAAACGATGCCAGAGGACAAATGCAGATCCAAACAATACTTTGCCTCCTGCACACTGCATGTAAAGGAACACTCCTGCCGAGTTCGGAAAACCGAAGCCCTTGTGTGTCACGACATGCTTGCGATGCAATTGTGGCCGACCTATGACGGCGTGCGGTCTCCTCCTTCACGCCTTCATCACGACTTGCTCGTCTTTCTGAAAAGATCGAACACAGCAGTATACCACGATCCACCACTTCAGAAATACTACTTCGAGGCGGTCGTGGAAGCCAGTTGACGGAGGTCCAGACGACTACAAAAAGAATGTTGAGCCTATATCAAGGTCTGAGAAACCCTTTATTCTGTTTGCTTCTCACGGTGTCATTTCTCTCTTCTTATCGCAAATTATTGCGGCACCACCAGTCTACGTGTTCAAGCTCGTCTTCCTTTCACTTGTTTCCTGCCAACTGCACGTTACCTACGCATTACCTACACATAACCACACATCTTACGGAAAACAAGGTGCAAAAGGTCGGCTCTTACTTCCAGTACGAAGCTTCCGGCCCAAAAAGGACATCCAGCACTCTTTCACCATGTCGGCGCCTGTGACTCGCATCTTCCTCACAAAGATCCCAGCTACCGAGGGCCAAGAAACCACAAAAGTACTTTGGGATACATTTGTCGATGCCGTGGCAAAGGTGTGTGTACTTTTCGGTTCCTTTTGGACTTCTGCTTCTGAGGTTTTGTATGAATCACATCTGCGGCATATATCAAATATCGTTTGTTATACCTTCTCCTTTCTGCGGTCGAGATGACGAGATGGCGAGATTGCGATATAGTCGTAATCCAACAATGTGATGAAGGGTCGATCGAGTTGGAAGAGGTTATTATGCCAGAGGCGACATATCGATGCGATACACAATGGGAAACCCCTCCTCCATACTGCGCGCTCGTGGTTGGATCTAACCCGAGAATGGGCATGCAAAAAGCTTGATCTGCTAAGCGATATGTCACATTATAGTATCCAGGTCGGCTCAGCACTCCAGGTTTATACCTGGCCATCTTCCGTGTTTGCTTGAAAACTGCATTCATCGTATGCCAACTTATGCATTCATATTATACTGCCAAGCGCTATATCGCCTTCCAGGTCTCTGTTGTTTGTTACTGCTGGCCTCTCTCCGTTATTTCTTGGTAACAGACCATACTTGTCGCTCTCCCACTAATTTTTTAGCAGTCCACCAAACCCTACATCATCTCCTGCCACTACGGCCCCGTCCTCTCCCCCGACCAACGCGCCCAAGGATTCACCTTCGCGGCAGTCATCAAAATACGATCGATCGAGGACGTGCAGCATTATGATACAGCTTGTGGGAGTCACCAAGCGCTCAAGCAGGGGTTCGGGGATGCAAAGCTGAGGCTGGATGGTATGCCGCTTTCTGTTACTATTGCTGGTGTCTAGGGTTCCTTTCACGCTTTGGTGATGTGAAGAGATGGACAGTTGAGTTGAAGAATCGGGATCTGCTGAGCTTGAAAGGATAATCTAAAGGAGGCAAAATATTAGATGTAAAACATCTTCAGAGCTTGCCGTGTTGAAAGTCACGCATCAACCAGTTAACACATGGGACAGTTTCCGCATTTCCCAACTATCAACCAGGAAATTTTCAAAAGTTTACCATCCTCACGAGAGAATGGGTCTCGTGCAGTTGACCGACGCAGGAACCGGTCCCTCAATCTCGTTATTCGTATTCAAGTGCCTTGCCATTGGCCCAGCCACCCTTGCTGTGTTATATGTTTAACTATATTGCTATCAATAGTAACTACTACTTTCTACCAAAAATTTGGCCAAAGTTCAAGAATTCTCGACCACGATCCTGCTTTACAAAGTATAGTCGGGAGGCAATTCAATAGCTTGTATTTTCATTCTTATCTTGAAAAAATATGCGATGCATGGTTTCCATTCCATCCCACGTTTTCAAGCCTACCATGAGTCGCCAAGTGACCCCAGACACTCGAGGGCCCGTGTTCAAAAGCGAAAGGGACCCTTGGAGCTGGATCTTGCCAAACAGTTAAAATAGGTTCCTCGGTTCACACCGTTCGGCACTTGGCCCTTGTCCTCGACACCGACTAAAAGTCGATCCTGATCCCGGAGTGGAATGAGTGGTGCCAAAACGGACGCTGGAGCTAATTGGCAAAAATAAGAAGAGTGAACCCCTTAAAAAGTTAACCAATTGTGCAAACGCCGTGAGATCGAACACGAACCTCCACTTTGAAAGGATTCGATCACGGAAGCTTTTTGGATGAGGCTGGTGTTGTTAATGTACAATTATTATCAAAATACAGTTTAAGGGCGCAGTGCTGATCTCTAGGAATAAATCTTTACACAAAAATCAGAGATCCGAATTTGAGCATTGTCGTGCTCACCCGAAGATATCTTTCATATTTAGAATGTCAAGTTATTTTTCACAACCCGGTGCGATACAAAAATAACTTTTGTGGATGAGATTAGTTCACGTCCTGATTTGACCATGCGGTTAGCATGACCACGACTTATCCGCATCTGGTTTCTGCCACTCACTGCCGCTGACTATCAGTACCTAAGTGTAGCCTTGCAGGTTATCGTCCACGGTCTACCACAACCTCGAATCCACCAGCGTTTTCGGATATGGCAGCCCAGGAAGCACCAGAGCCGGCATATACAGTTATTATCCGGGTGCCATTTCCTCGTGGTGATTTTGTAGATCCTGCACCTGTATGTGCTGATAACCCCATTTTCAGTTCATATCGTCATGGTGAGCCTCACTAATAACACCGCAGGTCATCTGGACACCCACGAAAGACCGCTCGCTATGGAAAACCTTACTCAAAATCCCGAAACACAGCGTATTCGACTGGAACGTTCTAGCACAGAAATACGAAGTCCCGCTTACCTTTCTGCTGCAACAGGCTGCGTACCTGTACGACCAGCAGTTCGAGCAGGTGAGAGCGCAGCTGCGGAGGGTGAGCGCATCAAACTCGTCAACCGTATCGCCGATGGTGGCGGATAGTGGAGGAGTAGTGAACATGGCAAGGACACCGTCAGGACAAGGGCAGCAGTCTGTGTTGAATCCGGCGGATCCAAACATCAAAGGAGCTGCTAGTAGAGCTGGTGCACCGCCAATGAGCAGAAACCCATCTGCGAAGGACGCAGCACAACCCCAATCTCGATATATGCCTAGAGTAAGCCCAAGACCGGCCAAAGCTGAGCTGTACCGTCGCTCATTATCGCCTCAAACGAAGACTGAGCTACACGCGACATCTTCTCCGATTAAAGCTGAAACGATGCCCGCCGCGCCGTCATCAAGCACTGAATCCGAGTCGGAAGACTCGCTCCCAGGTGATGTTGTGCAGAATCGAGCGCCTAGCCGTGGAAAGCAACCAAAAATACCATCGTCCTCAGACGAAGGAGATGTAGATTCTTCGTTTACATACCTAGCATTCAACGAGGGTCCAACGACACGAAATACACCGCGCAAACAAACTTCTGCTGCGACATTGCGGGAACCAGCTGCCCAAGTCGCAAGCCGACGCCAAACATCAGACGAGAAGAAGCAAGCGATGCTGCGGAGCCGGATCTCAGACTCTAGCGCTAGCTCTACAACCCATCACCCCATCAGCCATCGAGATCATCGAACAGCAAGAGTGGTTCGCCCTGGAAATGGAGGTGGCCTAGTGTCGAAACGCACAGCTGAGCTCGCAGGAAAGAGTCCACGGAGCGTGGGAAAGGGAAGAGAGAGTGATGGAACGCCAAGTATGGGGAGTAGTTTCAGTGATCTAGATGATGCTTCTGTGACGCAAAGTGCCCTTGAGGAAGCGCTGCTGAGCAACATGCAGCATGGTGGTATGGCGAGCAAGATGACCACGTTTAGCCAGGCGTTCAGGAGCCGGTATTTGTGAGCATGATATTAATTATGGCCGTGACTTTACTGACTGGGTGTCATACGTTAAAAGGAAGATAGAGTTTAGTGATCGAATAAAACCATCATTTAGATACCGAAGATTGATCTCAGTTGAGCTCATGGTTTCCGGATTTAGGGGCGGTGGCATACACGACTTGGGACACATGGTGGACAGCGTGTCGACAACTCATTCTTGATGCACCTCGTTTGGGAAACCGGGTTGATGTGAGAGCGCAGGACAGGTTTGGGAAGGACGAAAGTGGAAGTGAGGAACTAGGAATGCTAGGGTTAATCAGGTCGAAAGGGAGGATGGTTATGGAAGAGTGGTCGGGAGCTACATAGAGAAGATGAATGAGATGATGGCGCTTATGGAAGAAGGCATGCTGGAGTTGGCGTTGTGATAGTCTAGGGCCTTAAGATCGCGACAGCGGTGAAGACGTCAGCCGCCGAGACAGCTACGTTTAGGCGATCCCTTCCACAATCCAATTCTTGCCTTTCTCAGTGAACCTTGAAGCATCCAGAAGGTTGATGGCTTGCTGAACTGGCTCAAGGTGAGATGTGAATAGAAAAATATCTCAAAGTATTCGAGTAGTGATTTGACGCTCGAAGCGGTAGGACGCTTCGTAGACGCCACCGTCAATCATGAGACAGAATGATGAGTTTGGCATGGTCTTCGTGAGCAGGCTGCTCAAAGTTTCAGTACTGTCGACCCAGAGTGGATTTCAAGGGCGGCAAGGATGTCCTGAAGGGGAGGGAGGACGAAGCGAGGCAAGATGCCGGGCGAGGAGTTTGGTTGGGATTGCTCCTGGAGGAGGAAGGCCCATAGAGAGATGCCACCTTCCCGTGACTCGAGGATTTCGGTCCACGACTCAGGGAACGGAATAGCAACTTCGACAGCCTTGTTGGAGAGAATCGCCGTCAGCTTCTTCGCAGGTTCAGCAGACCGAATCGAGGGATAGCGGGCGAGGCAGACCAAGACGAAACGGACAGCTGAAGCAAAATAATAAACTCGTTTCGGAGGCGAAAGGGTCTCGGCGAGCTGCTTAAATACAGGGTCTTCTTGAACGATTGGCTCAACGAAGGATGGATTAGGTTATTCAGAACTTGAGGTGTGACTGGTACTGGTGAACGAGAATATATCGTGCGCAAAGACTTTTGATTCAGGCCTGATAGTAAGGAGAGCTGCAGCCACACTTCAAACTCAGATATCTTTCAATTGCGAAACGAAGGGAAGTGGTTGGCAGAGCGCCAGGACAGTAAAAGCGGTCTGCCAGGGCAGGTTAGTGTGGGGATGGCTTGATTTGATTTGGGGGGGAGGGCATCTTAAAACTGCGGAACAAGGGGGCTCGGGAAGTGCGAAAAGAGGAGAGCTGCCCGTGTATACACCCGAGTAAGGAATCTGAGAAAGGAATCAAAAGTGTTGACTGTTTACCCACTTTGAGGGTTGGAGGAGACTTGGGCGCTCTGCTGGGTTGGAGTGGAGAGGGTCGGTGCTGAAGAGAACTGTAACTTGGACAGCGGACACGAGGGTGACGGTGGCCAATAAGCAGTGTCATGGGAAAGAGCGAGTGATAGATTCAAATTATTGGACTCATGAACGGCTCTGTGTCTTGGAATAAGAGGGGAATGGTACGGTAAGATATTGAGTGCCTTGCTGCTTTCTCAAATTTGTGAATGATTTGAGAGTCGGTTGGGTAAGGAGATGGAATAGAGATTTGGATGTTATGGGCAGGCTATGCCGTAGAAGTAGAAGAAGCGGGAAGAGTGTTAGCGGAGAATTGTGGCGTGATAATGTGTTTGTGGGTGACGGATAGGGAGTCAATAAGCCAAATTTGTTGAAACGGCTTTTTTTATCTCGCTGCCTCGCTTATGGCACGGCTGTTCATCTTATGGCATAGCTGTCCTTCTTGTGGCGCGACGTACCCTTGGCTTATGGCATTGCGCTTTAGCGTATCGCGTTTCAGATTTTCTCTTGCCGTAACAGGAGCCGCCCTTATGGAGTGTCAATATTCGAATGCAAGACGAGCTCGCCTTTGGTATAACAATTTTAGCTTCTGCTGATTGGTCACCAACCTCCTCTTGTTGTATGTCGTTTTAGCACATCTTGTCTATCACACCGTACTGGTGCAAGCCCCAAGATCGACACAGTAATTGAGATCTCAATTAGGATATTTGGAGCTAAACCTGTTAGCATATAGGCATCAACAGAGCAACAACATGTATGAGATGGCAGCTGAAGCCAAGATTGAAAATTTGCGTAGAAGCCGGTTAGCACTTGGGCTTTGTTTGGCAAGCCAGCCAGTGGGGTGAGGCATGTATTTCGCTTGACATCTTGATCAGAATTTGGTTCACAAGTTGAAACATACAACATGATGGGCCGGAAGAACCGACTAATACGAGGGGAGTGTTGAGACGTGATATTTAGCAAGAACTACATGCTCGGATATGAGATATAAATTTACTATGACACAAAATCGGGTAGCATCGTGGATCAGGTTCCGCATGGTATTTTGTGGTAAGACCGTACACAGAAATTGAAATGCGTATTGACAACAAGAGGAAACTGGTTAGCACAACCTCTCGGATTGATCATGAGAGTTCTGGCAGAAAAGTATGCAACAGTTGAATGCAAATCGACGACGACCACTAAACTATTCACCTACTGTGTCACATCAGCTCCCTAGGCTATGAGGGTGTGCTAGCTGGTTATCGCTCACAGTCCTCGATTGGATCTATATGCCGTACAGAAGAGCGCTAGCTCTCAGTGATCTATCTTGAGTGAAAAATCGATATGCGGACATCCTTGGTGTATCGCGCTCGTTGATATTACATCGATGTCTGAGAATATTAGCAAGAGGTAGAGCCAAGGAAGAGGCAGACAAACCGTTGTTGATGTAGGTTTCTACGTTCTCCGAGGTCAGGCCACCACTACATTCCAGCATGAAGGACTTGTTTCTGCCAGACCAGCGCTGTCTCAAGCTTCTCGCTGCAAGCTTCAAGCCTTCCCCATCAAAATTATCCAGCATGATCACATCTGCACCAGCCTCGATAGCTTCGTCGGCACCTTTTTCCGAATCGACCTCAACCTCGATCTTTATCGTATAACCACCCACAGCCCTCGCCGCCTTGACTGCCCCTGTGATACTTCCATGCGCCCAGATATGGTTATCTTTAAGCATAATCATAGCACTCAAGTCGTGCCGATGCTGGTCCACACCTCCGACCAACATTCCATACTTTTCAACCAGTCTGAATCCCGGAGTTGTCTTCCTCGTTCCAGCCAGTATACCGGTGTATCCAGCCTTGCGCACCAGTTGCAACATCTCTCTACTCTTTGTCGCAACCGCGGAACAGCGGGAAAGCATGTTCAATCCTACTCGTTCACCAAGCAACAGTTTACGGACCGGCCCAGATACCGTTGCGACAGCCACATTGCCATTCAAGACATCGACCAATTCACCCTCCTTCAGGTGCCACTCGACGGTACATCCACATTGTGCAAAGACCTCGTCAAAGAATGGAACGCCAGCGAGCACACCGTGAGATTTGCCATAGAGAGTCGCAGATCGAGGCGCTGAGCCGACGACGAACCCGCCATAATCGAAGCTCGGTGCGTCTTCAGCGAACCATTGCTTTACTTGCTCTTTGTAGTGATCGGGCAGTAGATTCGCGAGGTTTCCATGTTCGAGCGCCATTACGCCAATATAAAGAACCAGAGCTGGTTCCGATGCTCTAAAGTTTGCTGATGACGGTTGGGGTGCTGAGGCTGAGAGGGATATGGCGGAGGAATGCTCGGCTCGACGAGCTCGTAAAATGCGGGGTAAGTTTGGCGGGGCAACCTTCAACCCCCCAGATTCAATTGTGGGCTATTCACTGGGCATGTCTGGAAAAGTCTGGTTGATTAACTTTTCTACGAAACGCTGGTTTTGTCACAGCTTTCTAGTTTTGAACTCCCCTAGAAGCGCATGGCTTTGCGCGTAGAGGGCTACCAATACTATTGAAAGTCCTGCACTGGACGCCAGGCGACCCAGTAGTAGCATATTTATCAAATGCCTTCCTTTCTCCTTAGTAGTCCCAACTGGAGCTCAGACCAGGTCAGTCTTCCCACGATCCCACTCTCGACCCTCTCCATTCTTTGCCCACCTGAACTCGGGCTTCTTTCCAGTCTCCCATCCTTGAACTTCCTGTTCCGTGAAACCAGCTGCTCGAAGACGCTCCGCTCCTTGTTGGCGCCACTTCACACGATCCAGAACCATGTCCCAGTCATCACCATCGCCAGCGTCCCCTGTTGTCAAATCCAATGATGGGTCGTACGTATCCGAAAAGCGCCCATCTATGCCAGAGCCCGCACTAACTGTTCCACGGCCGCGAGCCTTTATCTTTAGCGGGGGAAGAGGCCCGACAATAGTCTCTAGTGGATCGGAGTCGTCATCAACTGGAGGCGTCCGTCCTGGACGTGAGCGGTGATGAGGGTCTTGTTGAGCCCCCGGGCGTGGGCGACGTGACGACTTCTCTCGAGGCCTCGATTTAGAGGACGTAGCATCTGAATCATGCTGCGATCGCCGCGACCCAGAATGTGGCCCGCACCGATGGCCCACGTTGTTGTCCTCGTGTTTGCTATGCGACTGTCGATGAGGTGAACGGTCTCTTCGCTTCGTGTCCGTAAGTTTTTGATCGCGAGGCGATAGAGATCGCATCCTGTGACTGCTACGCGAATCATGCTCTGGATTCGTCCTACTATGCTCAGCTTCGCGGCAGCGAGACCTGCGACGACGGTGGCTTCCCGCGTCCTCATCCTCGTCGTCGTTACCAGTTCTTCTTCGCTGTCTCTCAATGTTGTCTCTGGATTGATCTTCATGTTCCTTCTTACGGCTGAATGTACCTGTATGCTCATTCTCCCTTCTCAGGCTGCTTTCACCCCGCCGTGTCCTGGAAGCATTGGCGCCCAATATGGCGCTTATGTTGCCTAGTTGTCTTCGCCTTATATCCTTCTCTGTGCGAATATCTTTGTTCACAAGCTGGTCTAGACGAAGCTTCGACTCGGCCGCTTCTTTTGCCAGAAGAGCAGCATTGTGAGAATCAGTATCACGAACTAGATTGCGTAGAAATCGAGTATTTGGTTTAGGCTTATTAATTGGGTGTCTACTCCAGAGCGTCAGTAACATAAACCAAGAACCACAGATTTCGAACGACACACTTTGTAGGGAGATAGTTCATGCCCATGGCAGAGTATTTGATGGAACTATCTTTTGTCCTCTCTCCCAGGAGGGTCGCGATTGCCTCTTCCTCGAAGTCGCAGTTCATTCTGAACAGGCGGGATAGTGCGTCTGATTCATCAATGTCAAGACGATATCAAGACAGTCACTCTCTATCCTCCCTGGACCCTAGTTTCGACCTGGGGTATCTGACCTTCGTTGAGGTTTACTATGTGCAGGTGGTGCAGTTGTGTTAAGTGACCGCGGCCACAAGTGACGTAAGTTCAGCCGTGTTTTCTGCGATGTGCATGCAGCCTCGCCATGCTCCGCGATGATAAACAAACCATCAACAACCATTGCGCTTGGACTACAATGAAAGTATAGCCTTTCCAACGACTCAAAGAATAGAAGCTGCTGAAAGCGAGCCAATGTACACAAACATATTGCAGAACTCACTATGGAGAATAAGCATCAGGAAATTTTGAAAGAACTCGCGGCCGTTCAAGAGGAGGAGGTCTCGATCATAACGATCAGCGAACCCATTTCCACCGCAATACGGCAGGGAACGAATAAGCGTGTATCGGACGCTTCACAGGATGCTTTCGAGAGTCCAACGCCATGCAGCCTGGAGGCCGACCTGACACATTACAAGGCGAGTGGTCACTAGATGGAGACGCTCGTCCTTATAGTTAACAACATGGCAGGAACTCTTTTCTAAACTTCGCTTCTCTTACCTTGAGCAGGTTACAAAGGAAAAGTTTATACGTGCAATCGTCAGCGATCCACCATTACTAGTTGAGCACAAGCAGAATGTCGAACTCGAGGCGCAACTTGCAGATGCGAAAGCCGCGTTAAAGCAGGACAAGATCGCAGTAGCTGATATGGTGGAGGAGCTCGGCCGACGTGGAAGAGACTTCAGCCAGCGTTATGATACGATAAGTATGCAAACTACGCGTCTGAGAGATCTCCCAGCACAGATCGAGGATATTCGCGAATCCGTTGCCGGCCTGAAGGCCACACAAGCCTCGAATCAGAACCCGATCATGAACTTGCCACTTGACAGGACCATCGCATTAGTTCAAACGAAGGAAGAAGAGTCAGCAGAGCTTGACCACGTTCTGGAGAGGCTTCAGGCCGAACTGGCGCGAAAGACGAGGACGCTAGAAAGAGCAGAGGCAGAGCTTCATCCTCTCGATGTCAAGAAGCTTGGTAGCGCAGCGGCAGCGAAAGAGGCAAAGCGAAGGAAGGGTGAGGCATTGGGCGGCATTGGAGATGATTTAGAAGAGCGTGGAAGATGGTGGAGAGGTGTTGAAAGCGGTCTCAAAGTCATGCTGGACGCGGACAGTCAAAACTAGTGATACCCCAATAATCTCATAGTCGGAACTGAGGTGTTTGGCGTTATTGGAGCTGTAGTTTGGACGGCACGAGGGAGAATATGAACATTAGTGGCATGCAAGAGTGAGCCAGTCTAAATCGTGAGCGAGACGACGCTCTAGAAATTGACGCTATTTACGATACCATCCTGACGACGAATATTTGAACTAAAAGATTTCTTCCACACCTTCCCAGTGACTCTCCCCTCTGCCCGCCTTCTCTCTCTCATCCCAGTATTTGCCATTAGAAACCCAATACTCTTCGCCGGTGATGTCACACCTTCCCTTCGAAAACCAATGTGGAATGAATTCTTCTCCAGCAAGCTCTCGGCGCTTTCTAGTGGCTCTCTGCTTCTCCTCGACACGATTCTTCTCGGTCGCAGCAAAATCGTACTCACCGTCCTCCATAGCCCTTTGATCTGGCCTCAATCTGGTATCAGTTGGCGGGAGGTACGGCCTTAACTTGTCATTAATGTCGTTCAGGGTAACAACGAAAGGAGTGAGGTTAAATGGGATTCCCGATGGCCTAGGATTCGCTTGCCACACAAGGAAAGCCTGGTTTCCGTCAATGGTGCTGTCTCGACGATGTATTCCGCCCTTCGGCTCATCAACGGCTGCCTCATAACCTGGCGTCAGGCGGGCGTATATTTTACTGTTCCATCTGCCTCCAACACTGTAGCGAGGCTTGCCCGCCGAGTCCAGCACGCGGCCACTAATCTGATACGCAGAACTAGCAGTCCAACCGCGTGGCTTGAAATCGACAGTTGAGCTCTCCCCTGTCGTCCAATTCTTAATCTCCATGGTACCATAGTTATCGACTGTCGGGGAACCAGTGATGATACCAACAACTGAAGAGGTGACCTTCTTCCACGTATACAGTTCCTCTTTATCGCCATTTGTTGGACGCAGCTTCAAAAACCACGTTCCCAGTGGGTTAATGTCGAATGACTTTCCGTAAAATTTTGACTTCACAGCGGATTCGCCAAAGTACGTCCACCTGGGAGATTCTGCCCAGGCAGCTCCGATTGGAGGATGGTGGCTGACTTGCTCAATGAAGAATCGATATTGCTTGTCCGGCCGAACGTACTCAAAAGTCTCTCCAAGAAGAGGGTTAAATGGCTTCGCCACACGCCCGATCGTCGAAGCGTATTCACTCGCGGCAAATGCGGCAACGTAGACCATCCTTTCAGTAGAGTCGAGGCGTTCAGCAGCAGTATCCAACAAGTCCGTATATTCCATATCCTCAGCACAACGTTGCAACAATGAAGTTGGTTCGTTGAAGGACACAGGCAGCGTCATCTTCGTCATGTCTTTCCCGATCATTGACTTTAAAATGCTCTAGTGAAATAGTTAGTTCACTGCGACTTCGCCGACTTAAGGAAGACTTACCCAAAGCGATATTTTTGGACGGTCGTCAGCATCCATTTTGAGGCGTTTGCGAATTCCATTCTCATATCCGTGGAAAGATTGAGTGATATCCGTGCCGCCTGCAACGACCAGCTGTGTTCCATCCTTTGGTGGCTGCTTCTGAAGGCCAGGACTAGCGGGCGACATCGGAGCAACTACAATATCTCCTGCATCTACCGCGTCGAAGAACTCCTCGTCATCTTCAGAGTCTGAATCAGAGAGACTCGTTATCTCTGCTAACAGCGACTTGCGCCGCATCGAGCTTCTGGTAGTCGAGGTGCGTCGAAGGCTATCGCCACTATCATCAACGGTTGCCGTCTCATTTTCTTCATCTATTTGCATAGAGCTGCGACTACCTGGCCGGCTTGTGCTTTCAATGACGTCCCTCAGGACTCTCTTTGTACGCTTGCGCTTCTCCTCTGATTCGCCCACTCTAGCTTCAAGCACTTCTTGTTCGCGAGCAACTTGCGCCATGCTGTCCTCCCACATGCAACGAAGATCTGCCTCGTGGTCGAGACGCCGCTGCCAATAATCGTCCCTGTCCTTGGATATTTTTACCAGATCACCAAGGAGACCTTTCAAACACCGAATAGAGTCATCATAAGTGACCAAGGCTTCTCTGACTACTGGATCAGCAATGGAAGCCGCTGGGTTCTGAGCTTGCTCTGTCTGCAAGGCGGCATGCACTTGGCTCAGCATGTCCATCTGTAATCTTGCGGACTGAGCTGTAATGTCGAATGCATCCTTGCTGACGGGGCTTCGATCTCCACTACTGTTATCCTCTCCATATTCTTCGTCGTCATCGTCACCCGCGACTCGCTCTGTTTGGTTTCGATTTTCTAATTGCCCAATACCATTTGCGATGCTAGCTTCATAGGATCCATATGCGGTGCCTTCATCTTCATCCTGAACACTTGCCGTAGCGCTTGTGCCTTTGAAGGCAACCCGCTGAGATGACTGGCGAGAGAAATCGTTGGTAGGTGACACTCTGCTGCTCTGCATGCTGCCACGCGCAGCATCGCTGGCTGTGGCATTCTCGGCGCTCAAATTTATCGAAGAGTGGTCCTTCGAGCCTCTTTCGGTACGCTCTGCTTTTGCCTGCAGGAAGAGCTCCGTTGCCTTTTTCTTAGCATTCTGCTCCTCCTTCGCTTGGTCCTTCGTCCACTGAATGGAATTGTTCAGCGCCCAGAACCATCTCTTCGCTTCAACTTCGTGGTTCGCTTTCAAGGAATACTTAACAGACGATTTACCAATGATTTCAAACTTCTGCTTTTCCGTGGGATCCATATGCAGCTTAGCGATGCGCATATTTATGGCGCCACGACATGCCGATCCAGTATCATCTTGGTGCTTATAATAACTCAGGACGCCATCCTCGAGCACGAACCATCTAAGTTGGTAGCCTTTGCGGTAGTTGGTCCATTTCTTCAAATAACCCTTCATTTCTCGTGACTCCTTTGCTGCAAGCGAGTCTGCTGGGCTTGTTGCTCCTGCTGTTTGCGATAGGTTGCCAAGGACGGCCTTTTCTTGGATACCTCTCTGGGCAGCCACAGCGGCCGGCGACTTCTTTAGCATAGCTTTGGTCGTCTCATCTTTTGTCACATCCTGCGGCAGTTTGCCTCTGCGGTCCCGCCTAGAAGAGATCAGCATATTCAGCGGCAAATGACGCATATCGGGCCACTTGGGGCACGCTGGGAACTAAAATACCTGAAAGGATCTGCCCCGTGCAGAAGTAGCACCTGTATCAACTGCGTATTCTTTCGCCTAGCTGCCTCATGCAATAGCGTTCCTCCAGACTGAACCGTCGTAATCTCCGAAGCGAACTCACCGCCGTTGATGTCTAAAATTGTTTTCACTCGAGGCTCCTCAAGAACTTCCCCAAGCCTTTTGTAATCACCGTTCGCAATAAGCACTTGTATCTCTTTGATCTTGCTGTCCACAAAGAGGGATCTGGACAGCTGCAACATCTGAAAAATATCTGGCGTCCTAGCGAGGTCTAGAGGAAGCTTCCCCTGGTGGTTTGCAACTGAGTCGTTAATACCTGGCTGCTCTAGGAGTAGCTTCACAATTGGGCGTCGACCTTGCATAGCAGCAATGTGAAGCGGAGTATTGCCATCTTTGTCCTTCGCATTGACGTCTATTACAGCGGCACCATCAGAGATCACAAACTCGACAACTGGTAATTCGGCGCATTGAATTGCCAGATGGAGGATGGTTGTGTCCTCCAGACTTCCAGAATGAGTCGGGTCCGAAATCTCACGGATGGTTTTGGAAATGCGCGCCGTGTCGCCGCCTCGCAATGCTTCAAAGGTCCTGAATTTGCGAACCGATTGTTCAATGGAGAGAGGCTTATCGTGGGCAGAAGTGAGTCTCACACTTCTGCCAGCTTCGGAAGGCGCCTTTGCAAATCCGGACATCGATGAGACGCTTGACTGGCTGTAGTCGAAAGGGTGATCTGCTGGTTTGCTGTCCAAAGGAGGCTGGGGATCAAAGGTCTGAGACTCAGTAATGCCGGGACTTCCACCTGCAGCGGCGGGCTCGTCGTCGTTGTGCTTATGATGACTGCGGCGCAATATCGATAGAGTCGACTTGGTGCGCTTGTGGTGGCTACGGGCGATTGTCAGTATATAGTACAGGCCATGACGGGACTCTTGCAATAGTAGGTGGGGAGAGCGTTGGCGCGCAACTACTCCTCGATGTAGAAGTAGCCGAAAGGCTGAACATTGTGGTTTGCTCCAAATAGACGTGTACAGAGAGATTGGTTACGACTGAAGCTATTCCTACCTTTCAAGGTCCGACATGCTCAAGTTGTCAAGGTTGGCCTCGGCGGCAGCAGGTGCGCGCGCGCTTGATGACGTTGGACCTCGCTGTGTGAGATATGGGGTCTGATAGACTGGTATATTACCAGGGTAGGGACAGCCCTGAGCTGTTAAAAATATATGTCGTGCTGAACGGGTTGTCGAGGTTAGTGGTGGAATAAGCTGGCAGGTTTGCTCAGCATGGACGGAGGCGCTTCTGTCCTTGGGTGTTGCGATCGCAATCTCGTTTGGGCAGGGTGGCCGCCGATGGTGCGGGGTCAGTGAGAGGTTACCATCATAACCTGGCTAACCTGGGATCTTCTACTCGTACCAACAAGACTACAGTACCCTGCCAAATCAGCACCACGATCCAACATAAAGATAGTTGACAACGAGTAACTGAGAGCTCTTATACGCGTATATAAAGCTCGAATGTTTATTCCAAAGCGCAAAAGGGGCCTAATTTCCTACGAGTACCTCTAATTGAAAGAATCATGTTGGTGCCATTCACGAATAAAGAACGCGAAACGAGGGCAGAGCCATCCCCGGCCGCAAGCTTTATTGACGCATTTTCATGTACTATTTAAGAATGACTGTTGGTTCCGTCTTCATTCTTCAACATGTGCAAATGAGAGCCGAACATCTACACCTAACCCACGTAAATAGCAAGGATTACAGGCCCAAAGATAACTCCTGGTATCATCTCCGCCCTGCCTTATACAAACCTCTGCTTCGATAACCTACTATCCTTCCTTTGTGACAGACCACCAACAAGAGATCGCCACTAAAGAAATCGTCCACTCAGCTAAAAGAGCCCCTAATAGCGGTAAACTGGGCCACTTTCCTTAGAAGGTTGGGTCGCAACATTTGCAGAAGGCTCCTCAGTTTTAGCGGCAGGTGTAGGAGGAACGGCGGCGTGCATGGCCACCTTGTTTATAGCACTGTCCTGCCGCCCCATATAGCTCTTAGTAGGATTGAAGTCTGGGTGATATGGCTCATTCTGGTCCATTATCGGGACTTCGTGCGAATCTTGAAACGGGTTTTCAAATGGGGCTGTTCTGGCTGACGGGAGGGCAATTGATTGTTGTACAGGCTTGCGGGAGGGCGGTCGTGGTGGAGCCATATTCGAAGCAATAGAGCTTTCAGCTGGTGGCACACGACCGAGAGCGGCGTCTGAACTTGGAGACGGACTCGGCCTGTGATCTGATGTACCTAAGCCCATAGACTTCCGTGCTTGCAAAACAGCCCTTTGATGCTTGCTAATCGCCACGGACAGCTGGTCATTTGTTTCGATCAGAGTCAACATCGTGTCGTTATCTGGGCCTGGATTTTCGGCAGCCATGTAGGCCTGAATGCTTCTGCTTGCACCTAAACAACGGTTCGCAAACTCCCGGACAAGATCATTCTGCAGGAGCTCGCCGGGCGGCATAGACTGAACGATCTGCGTTAGAAGTTTCGCCGACGTCCTCGCCTCCTCAACCCTGGATGCTAGTTCCTCTTGTGTCGGGAATCGTGGGACTCCCTGACTGCGGCTGGCATAATTGCTACGTCCGCTTGAACTAATGGCATCGCGAGCGCTGAGATCCTGGGCTGTGGTCAGAACATGGATGTCTATAACTGCTTTATCATTGCTTACCCTGCTCGACTGCGCTCTGGCTACAATCTTCGCCCGCTCCTTCGCCCACATTTCCAGAACGAGTTGTAAGTTTGTGTCTAACTTCTTGTCTCTCTCGAAAGTATCTAGGGTTTCACGAATGATCTGCTGTACGCTGGGGTCTGCTCCAGAACGTATGAGGTTCTTCAACGATTCAACGAACTTCTTGTCGATATTCTTCGTGAAGGTCGGGCCAGGGTTGTTGGCAAGAATTCCCATGAGCATTACTGCGTTATACTGCACATATGGTCGCCAGGAGTTCGCTCCAGAGAGGAATTTGCGAATCTGATAGGCGCACTCCTTCGCAGCCTCCGGGCTAGACTCCGCTGCCTCGACAATCGTAGGCAGATGTAAGACATCATCGCCTTGCTGTAGCATAAATCAGTATTTGTGCAATAAGCAAGGTGCATACAGCTTACGGTGTTGTTCGGTCCTGCTGATTCGCAAAATAGTTTCTAGCGAGTAAAGGTGTCAGCCACCACGTTCTATAGCCCGTTCTTTAGCAGACATACAACACTACGAGATGCGTTTTCCTCTGGCGTCGCGAGGGTAGTTTCCGGCGAAGTATCGGCCACTGCTGCGATCTAGTCAGTTCACTATTTCTGGGTGTTGGGTATCTTTAAGGTTTTCGAGTTGAGCCTTACGGTTTGCCCGCCGTCTTACGGACCCCAGCATACGATTAACGCCGCCTAGAACATTCATAGACTTCATAATAATATGTGATAAGGATGGATAACGAGGGCAACTACTACGCTTTCGAAGGCACGTCGTGAAACTGCACCTGGGCCTCGCGGATGTGAATTAATCTGGCGTATAGCTCCAGAAACAACCTGGTTGGCTAAGGCACGATGCAGCAGCACGAGTTGACGCGTCTCCGCTCCGTAGAATGGTCACTGGTCGGCGGTCGCCTTCAGCCGCGAGCCACCATTAGAGACATTTACCCTCGGCTTGCTCAAGCCAATTGTCATGCCTAAGGCAGCAGACCTGACTATATCTAATCGGTAAGTCACATGTGGTCCTCGACCAAATGGTCTGAGTGCCATGTCCAGATGTTTCGGCATGTGCGGAGATTATTTATGCGAAAGTGAAGTCCAACTTAAACCATAATTTGTACATAACCACAGGCCGGATAATAAATCAAATAGGCTCATTCAATTGCCCAGCTCTACTTCTACAACTGAGTGAATTTCTGATGTCGAGCCGTAACAATTGTCAGCACCCGATTGAACCCGCTCACCGCATCACCCCCTCTTAATCCACAACAATCTGCTTCTTCTAACTCAACAACCGATGGACGTCGTCAAAGGGCAAGAGGCTCCCAGAGACAGAGCAAAGCACAACAGATAGACGAGATTTGTCAATTCATGAGGAAGAAGGACATCAAGTTACGAGAATTCATGCATGTCTACGTAACTCAAGGCTCTGGTGGCTATAGAGAACGCCCTGCCACACGTGCCATACGGCTTGCAGAGGCTATATATGGTCAGCCAGATGTCTCAGATGCAATGTGAGAACATCCGGCGTCTGCAACAGCAGATATTATTACTATCAAAGCTCTTAGAAAAGATATTAAAGTACTTGAAGAGGCTGGTGGTATGTTTAGTATGCAAGCGGAGCTAGTGGATGCATCTGCAGCATACAACAGAAAAGACTGGCTTATTGGAGTTACTGTTCTTCTTCACTTGTGGATGAATTTTCTCTGGTTCATGCAAAGGATACATTATGGATCTATGAAGCAGCAAGACGGTTCCACACTCTATCGCAACATCAAATTCTTGGGGCGTAAGAATATTCCTGCAGACCGTGCAGCCTTTCAGGTCTTGGAGGAGCTCTTACTTCACAGTTTTGACGCTAGGGTTGTTGGTCTTCTATACTCGCTTTGAGCGGCAAAGCATTTGTACCGCGGAACAAAAAAGTGTTGGCCAAGCAATTAAAGTCACGGAAGTTGAAGGCTTATGGATGTAATAGAAGATATTCGCAGATCAGCATTCGAACCACAAGCCTGGCAACCATCGAAAGAGAATTATGCCACCCACACCCTTGATGACGAGTTCCTTAGCCATGCGCGATACCTTCAACCGATGATTGTATACAAGACCCTGATGTACGGCATCAAGAATGGAGATATAGGACTTATCACCCGAGTTATTGGCATCTGCTGTTTTTAATTTGAGGGGTCTGGACAGTCAAATTACGCATTCGAGATGCTCTATCTAAAGCGGCTGGCTAGCACTAAAGTTTAAGACGAGGTGTTACGGCGCGCCATACTTTCAAATAGCCTTGTTAATCTATATGGTCGTCAGGGCACTTAGCAAGAAATTTATCGTAGTCTCGAATATCTGAACCTGGAGCTGAAATGGGAGCTTTGGGCCTGCTGAACCTCGACGTTTGGATTAGATGCTCTGTTCAAGACTACATCTTTGACAGCAGAGTACACTGTTTGTTTACGCAAGGCCGTTGAGAAGGCATTTATTCGGAAGGATAACTTGAGGCATTCTGTGCCCTTTTATGAAAGGCAAAGAGTCACTGGGGATTTAGATACAAATAGTGACACGATGGCCATAATGGTATGGATATTCTAATGCAGTTTTTAGTCTAGTACTAATAAATATGGACAGGTCTTAGAAGACATAGATGGAACCAATTGACGAGGTTTGCTTTCAGATATCGAACCGGAATAACTTATCACGATGCGTACCTCCAATGGTTACAACGGCTACTATCATCTTTCTCGCTAGGAGGGTTTTGTTCTTTTATGGCCTGAGTGCCTGAGGTAAGGAGACATGGCATTGCCGCCTTGTGAGCATAAACCAGATTCGTCACACACTCTTTACAATTTCAGCACCTCTCATTTAGCGATTTCTAAGACTCCACTTTTTGATAGTATATTTTCAGTGCTAGCATAGATGCATATCTAATATATTATAATAATCTACAAGCAGGTGTCCCTAATGAAGTTTATTATGGACAAACCTGGCTTCACGTCTTCTCACCACGTGAACGCCTCTTCTATGAAATCCACCGACGTATGTCCTTGAACCTCTCTTACAGCTTCTCGCACATTGTCTGCGAGTCCACCTGGGCCACAAACTGTGACGCACATGGCCCCGGACTGGTGTCTCACCTCCTCCTGGAGCAACAATCTAACGTTTGGTCGTCCATAGAACATCTCGACCGTATTGCTTGGACTGACAACATTTCTGGCGCCCCCGCCCGGCCGAGTTATGAAAACTTTGATGTTGAGTAACTCTTTTCGTCCGGCCGCCGGTAGTATTTTATCCATCCAAGGACGCACCCAGTTGAGGTGACCCGGGTTACGAATCACCCAAACCAAAAGCAGTTTCCTGGTCGCGATGGTGCCTCTGTTGTATTCTTTCATAAGAAAACGTACGTGTGATATCTGATGAGTAATACCGGAAGAGCCAGCAAATAAAACAACATGACCGTATGATATCATCGAGTGGTGTCCGCCGTACGGCCCTTCCATAATTGCAGACATGCGCAATTCTCCCTGCCTGTGTTGGGCTGCCTCAAAAAGAGCTCGAGTCATTCCGGTTTGTTTCTGGATAATAAAAGACACGGATGTCCGGTCCAAATCATTCGCCGGCGTGTGATCAAGTTTTTCAGTTGACTGTAAACTATCCCGATCAAGCTTGGAAGCTTTGTGCTCTACCCATGCTATAGAAAAGGGGTGTGATTCCCATGCTCTAATAGAACCAAAGCGTAGGTATGCATGAGAACCTGGCTGAACGTCAACGTATGTTGGCAGATCTAGGGTGACTCTACAAGCTTCTTTGTCCAGGGCTACGACAGTGGCCTTTGTGCATCCTAGCCGAGAATAGTTGTATCGAAGTATTCGGACCACTCGGAATAGGCGCTCCCCAAACCACAAACCCAGAATCGCCCTGCAATGAGGAACTTGAGGCAGCAGGCCCATGTCGCAATGGATCCACACAGCTCCTGCACAGAGAATGGCCAAAATGATATGAACATTCAAAAACGTTTCGTAGAATGCATGTCGCAGTGGAGAGGGCGATAATAGCAGTATGAGGATCATGGCGACTGTCCCGACGACACCCCATCCGATGAAGGCATCATTCGCAACCTTGCTGGTGACACTAGTCCAACCATCACTAGCATACTGCGTGATCGCCCATGCCAATGTGTGGATCAAAGTCTCAAGCACAACCATTCTCCCCACCCACCGATGCAAAAGGTTATAGGTGTCGAAGCTGATCTTTAGCAATGGGATCAGAAGATTGTTCCGGCCAGCGAGGATGATGAGAGGAATCATATTGGCTACCGCGAGAGTTCCGCTCCTTCCACGAAGCTGTGCTGCCACTGCCCACTTGTTCTCTACGCTGTAGTCGAGAGCGGCGCAGTAGGCGAAGTTCGAGAGAAAATATACTGTAAGCAAGACAGTGTGGAAACGGGAGGGGAGCGTTCCGACGTTGACGGCCGATGAGAGACGAAATTCTCTGTTGTGGCGTTTCTTCCATAATGGTGCGTAAATGATTTGCTTTTTGATCCATGGCCACTTGTTCGAGTAGTTCTCTTTCCAGTAGGCTTGTCGTGCCACTGGCTGGCCCATCGCAAATTTGTGCCGTAACCACGCCCTGCCGACTTCCAGAATTCTGACCAGCAGGACGCAGAAGCATAGCCCGCCAAGAAACCAGTAGAGCACATCGTGGTACTTCTTATTTGAAGCTTGATCGATACCGTTCAAGTCTGTGGTGTAGGGTTCTATTGTGGGATTGGGCCCCTGACTCGCAACAACAGTTGGGTTTGGTGAGCTTGCCAGCGTAGCCATCCGGACAGCAGTTTGGAATGCTTGACTGATGCTTTTTACCACTTGGCTTGTTTGTATCGTAGGTAAATCCATTTCGGGAGTGATTATATTCAGTAATCTTCTTCGTGCGTGGAAGTTCTCCGCTTATGAAGCATAACTTTCTGCAACTATCTGTCGACGTCAGCTTGAATCTAAAACCGTCAAGATCAAGTCCTAAATACTTACTCTGAACAACGACCCAGGGACCACTCTTGAATGTAAAAAGGAACTTGTTATTTAGATTATGAAAGCCTTGTTCTTCCGTCTGATTCTGAAATGTATTTAGATTTTTCTTTGGCATTCCTGAAACCTTTATTCTCAGCTTTGATGGGGTCGCCGTCGACGTCTGCACACGACGGGGGTAACGTAGGAAAAACAAGAAAGTGTCGAAAAATGAAATACGACAAATTCAAGTCTGACAGTATGAGTGAATTGAGTGAATTGAGGTTGAGGAGAAGAAATAAGGGCAGCTCTCTGTATGAGCTCACCGAAGGCGCCTACGGGGCTGGAAAGACAGGGTGATCCATTCCTCCGTCCCAGAATCCGCGCTGCGTCGCTGGTGGGAACGCATCTGTTTGTCATGAAATAAGCACACTCAGTCTGTTACCATCCGGGCTTATCCGGCGCAGCTAAATGAAACGCTCACGGATGGAAAATTGACCATGCTGCAGTAGCAGTTCCATCCTTCGTGGCATTCTTGGAGTTTGTCGTCAAACATAATAGGACTTAGCTTATTTGGGTGCTCTAGCCTAATGAAGCCAAGAAATCCATAGTTTGCAAGCGATGCAAACCACCGATGTTAATTGGGAAGGACATGTTGTGATGATAGTAGGAGTTGTGTTTATAATGGCTATTGACGATGTGAAATTGGGTGGCTACCGGCTCACTATGGACATGACACAACGACCATAGGTAGATTGGGAGCGCCGCTAATCACCGCCTTGCGCATAAATGTCTTTGAGGGTGCTGAGTTATGCCAGTGCTTTGCACGTTGTCTTCACCTCATGTTTCACAATTGAGGTTCCAAGATTCCGGTTGGCAGTAATTGAAGCATCCATGCCTTGCTGTTTGAGGTCATGCGGGGTTGCACAGATGTCGCTAGAAATCTGGAGGCCCATGGCTGTGCATTTCTTGGTTACGCACTTCTGTACCTAAAAACTGTAGTTTGTAGTTAGCATATACCAGGTTTGAGGACCAGCGCTTCTCCCCCAATCATTACTTACTTCGAAATATTTAGTACGCGGAACTATTGGAAACTCAATCCCGTTTTTCACATCATGATTACACCCAGGTTTGATATTTGGTTGAATTCAAAACTACTGGTCTGGCTTCGATAATCCTATTGTGTCATGAGCAACTGCTTACTGCTATCTGTGATAATACGATATGACTCTTCTTGATGTCTCCAGTGCCCTAGCATATAAAGAAGCAAACCTGGGGTAATCCTTCATCCATTCGAGAGGCACTCCGTAGCATAGCCATTGGCAGTCCGGCTCGCCAACGTAATGACATCTGTGTCCCAGATGCCAACATCCCTCTGCCTCGCTTGTGTGAGGTAATTTCTTGACAGCTTTCACCTGACAACGCTCTCGACCCAGCTTCCCTCGAGCCTCCTCACACCGTCCTTGAAAGCCTCTACCTCTCTCCAGCAATCCAAGGGTCTGCGATCATTGCCTCTCAAGCACTTGATGACGTTCTCTCTCGCGCTCTCAACAGCAGTATCCAACTCCCCAATCTCCTTGACCTTCCTCCTCTGCTCCAACTTCTCGCGAAGCTTTGCAACGTCCCTGGAAACGGCTTCGCGTCCAAGTGTCCGCAAAGCATCTCCAGCGGAGGACTCGGTGCTGGCGCTGGTATCGTCAGACTTGGCAGAATCAGTCTCGAGGAGAGAGCTAAGAGTTGCTTCTTCACGAGCTTGTAAGCGCCTCAACTCTTCGGCGACGCGTGCCTGGATGTGAAGTTCGAGTGTTTTCGCGCGAGTAGAATCGGACTACCGTTCATGTCAGCTTCTCTTCGTCGTCTGCGGAAACAGGTTCCTGGTAAAATTGCGCGCTGATCTTGAGTGCAGGCTCGATGCCTCGGAAACATCGCGACCGATGACGTACCTCTGCGCTTCCCTGAAGAGAGTCTACTAATCCTTCGGAGAATCTAACAGGAGTTTCACTGTCTCGTTGTCAATTTAGACTCTAAAACATTAATAGCATAGCAAATAGGCGAAAGACAGAGTTCAGTGTATGGGTTATGGTCATCGGACCAAGCCACGAAAGCAGCTTCTGATATCAACATACCTTTGCCAGACATGCGATGGCGTCGCCGATGGTTTCGACGCAGAGCTTCCCATTTTTCTAGAAGTGATAAAATATGAGGGAAAGTGGTTGCTGTATCAATCCTGAGCTATCATCAGATGGTGGCTAGGTCCCTGAAACAGTTGGGTACGCTGGAGGGTTGCCGAGAAACAGCATTGGCTAATAGGGGCCCCAAATTTCAGGCACCACAAAATGGCGGCACGGTATTGTCCTATCCCAGAGCTGCCTATGTGAGCATCGAGCTGTTGTAGACCATCACAACAATGCCATTCTTCATTTACAATTCTTACAAGTGTCACCTTGCATTTTAGACACCATTAGGATCATTACGACGCGGTGCTCTCAAAAGCTGTAAGGACCAAAAAGGTTGCGTGACATCTCTCCAAGCATTACTACCGAACTCCATTGCCTTGGACGACATTTAAGAAGTTTTTACATTGTTTACTTTTGTGTGTCTGTGTACTCGTTACGACAGGCACATATTCATGAGAAAGCTTAGCCAAGTTCCTTTGTTCTTCGGCCGCCTTTGCGCTATACGCGCAACTGGGGTCCGATTATAGTCTTTGATTGCAATAAATTGTGGCTTTAGAATGCCCTCGTCGACTTGTTGCGGGCAGGTTTCATGAGATCGCTGAAGGCGGCCGCTACCTGCTTCTTGAGTTCCTTATAGGAGATAACGAAGGTTGTTTGGTCATCTCTGCTTGTAAGCAAGATCTTTTCGTCAACACCCACATCAAGCTTGTTTAGACAGCGGGTCATGTGCCCGATATCCAGCACAGGATTACCTGCAGCGTCCACCTGATGAAACACATAGTCCCGAAATAGCTTCAGCATATAACGTTCTCCGTGCTCAGACCAGCTTCTGTCGCTCTCGTATTCTTGTCGTTCATTGATGGTCCCTAGCTTCATCAGAAGACGTGCTAGTCGTCCATTTTCTAGTTCCCGGCTCAGCTCTGAGGTGAGCCTGTCGGCTTCATGAAACGCACTATCCAGGGACGCAACCACATGACCCGAAATGGCTCGGAGAAACTCGTCTATGGTCTTCGTGGCAGACGCCACAGCCGGGGTCAGAAGCCACACCAAACTGTCTCGAACCTCTGCCGAGTATCCGCGACACGCCTGGTCTATGGCCAATTTGATGTTTTGGATAGGGGAAACGCTGAGAGTACCTATGGAGAGAATGAGCTTCCCAAACAGCTGAAGATCTTCCTGCTGCAGGTCAGACAGCGGCCTTTGATTATCGTGGTGTACCACATCGAGGACTGCACAAGCGCTCAGCCGGACACGATTCTTATCTGTGAGGAGCACTTTGCTAGACTCGAGACAACGAGCTGCAAGATTGGCTCCGTGGATGCTTTTTAGGGCAGAAGCTATCTGAACGATGTATGTCCAAAGGACCGACTCAGGTACGTTTGTTGTATTCCGGCCGCCAAAGCGTCCAGCAATCGGAAAGTGCGCTTCCACAAGAGTTTTTGAGAGCGGATGGTAGTCAGTAACAAAAATGAGCGAACTGTCACCAAATGCACGGGTAGTGAACGCGTCGTGAACTGTGACAACTCCACCACAGTCAACCCGCCGCCATTCCTTGACAGAACGAATGGCCTGTTCATTACTCAAGCGGTAACCTATGCCTAGTCAGATGCTGAAGCCGCGTTAAGAAGATGTTCCTACCTTCAAGTCTGCGCAACGTATAGAGATTTCCATTTTTGCTGGACGTTGCTTTGTAGACCCAGCTCGGATAACCAAAGACGGTCATGCTCTTGTGGTGGCTTGTGTCAAGCGCCACAAGCGAATGGTAATTGTCTAAAGTTGGGAGCTGAGAATCTTCTCATTGTTAGTAACCTAGCAGTCGAAACAGCAGCAAGACCTACTTGGCATGGTCTGAAGTGATGCCTCCGACTTTTTTTGAAGCTCCTCGCGGACCTTTTCAGACATGAAGAAGTCATGAGGAAGTCGCTGGTAGGGTAACAAATCTTCCCGATGGGGTCCCAACGGGGCATAAAGGTGGTATTGAAGCTCGACTTGGTCAGTATACAATTCTGCTATCACAAAGAAACGTGGCTCACTGGCTGGGCTGTAGCAGCATACGATGCCTGTGCCGGGTAATATGATGCTGCTGCTCCAGCCACCATGCTCGTGCTGTCCTCTAGGTAAGGATTGTACTGCCCAGAGGTTACAGCTTGCGCCGCATTAGGCATCGTGAAAGGGTCGTAAGAGACCTGAGAGTCTAACGTATTTCCATTCAGAGTGCTCTTGACGAAAAAATCAGCAAGACGCCAGAGTTTGGAGGAAGCACACTAACAGTACTCAAATCATAGGCTTGAGGTGTAAACTCGCGGATCTGCGCCGGGTTGAAAGTGATAGGTTCATCAACTTGCGGAGTGGGCGTCGCTGTTCCTTCGGGAGTCAGGTCTCTCTCATTCATAGTGCCTCCGAATCACCTACCACTTGTTGCGGACCTTGGGGTAAACGGAGCCGCGCTGGCCGCTCTAGAACTGATTGAAGATATGGCAGCATTGTTGGTAAGGCTGGTTGGCGTGAAAGACGGAGAGTCGACGTTGAGGCTTTTTTTCGGCCTGAGCCATTGTCAGCATGGACTTTACGATGTCGACAAATTTGGATCCTGCTTCGACGCTCATGAACAGCACCGGCCAGTTTGCGCCTTACATTTCGCCTGCGTTGCCATGCAACTTGTTTGGCTCGTGGTTGAAAGCGCAACCCTGATCTTCGTAGCGACAATGTCCGTATATTAGGACATTCCGGCAAAGGGTATCTTTGGCATTCTCTACGATTGAGTTAGCTGATGCAGAAATAAATACACAGTCAGATATGGTGGTCGATGCGAGTTTAAGTTCACTACTTACCGCGGCCTTTTGGTCTTGGTGATCCAACAGCCTTCTGTCCAGGTGCAAAGCGTGCCGCAGCCATAGTGAGGCAGACAATGATAGCTTATCGGTTATGCGCTGTGGTGTCGCTGAAAACACTACTTTCCAATCAGTCTCAAGTGCTTATTAAAAAAAGCCACGGCATTGTTTGTGCATATCAAGGAAATATGATAAGAAGAGCACCATGTTGCCGTGTCGATACACCACCTACCGGGCTTTAGAGGACATATCGCAGCGAACACGCGAAAATGGTAGGGCGCAGAGTGCGGCGTCAGACGTGAAGGCGTCAGTTCAAATTCAGGCTTGAATAAAGCTATCGGGAGTGCGCAGTCGATGCGAACGCCACACAAAAAAACAGTCAACGAGATCAATTCTCTGGAAGTTTAGTGTTCAATGAAGAACCAGCTGGGGCAACTGCGATTGTCCTGACTGTGGCTGTATTGACGCCGAAATCGTGACGGTAGGTTTCTCAGCCTTGCAGCACCATGTCCGTGCATGCAATGTTGCGAGGCTGAGCAGGCTACCCTTGACTTGCGACCTTCATGGGCATCTGCACTTGAGCTCAACCGAACACCAAACGACAACGTCTACGAACTCTCACATAATAGAACTTCAAAAGCAAACCTGCCAATTGCCACGTGCCGGCCCCTGAAGCTATTGCTGCCGCAGAGTATACTGTTAGACAGACCACTTCCCACGTAACAAGGCATCCCGACGGTCGCCATGGCAGAGCATTCTCATGTCGACATTGGAGAACTATCAAGCTCGCAACAAGATGCACTACATCAATACACATCAGTCACGGACCAGGATGTTGCTGCCGCCATATCCATCTTACGTCGCGCAGAGTGGAATGTTCAAGTACGGGAGCCTTACTATTCCCAGTACCAATCTCATATGCTAAAGTTTCCATAGATAGCTGTCTCGAGGTTCTTTGACGGCGAGACAGAACCGGTCCCATCTCCAAGCTTTGCTGGTGCCACCATTCGAGACACACCACCGCGGGTTTCAAGATCCGAGAATCTGCAGGAAACGCTCTCATCGAACTCATCTACCAGCATTCGGCCCAACCCAGACGCCGCCCCCCGGATTGTACCTCAACCTAGCAGTCAAGTCGTGCGGCAACCGCCTTTTCTGCTAACAATACTGTTCATGCCCTTTGGCCTGCTATACAAAATATTCTCATCGTCTCTGAGTTTGTTTACGTATCTCTTTCCATTTCTTCCACGAGTCCTGCGCTCCCCCGGTGGTACTGGTGTATCTGGTAGGAAAGATACAACTGGAAGAAGAATGTTAAGTCCTCAGGATACTGCGGCAAGATTCAAAAGGGAATTTGAGGAGGAATACAACACACAGGTTCTACCCTTCTTCGGTAACGGATATGCTCAGGCGCTCGACCTAGCTAAGAAGGAGCTGAAGTTCTTGCTTGTTCTTCTGGTGTCTCCTGAGCACGACGACACCACCTCGTTTATTCGGGACACTCTTTTGTCTCCGGACTTCGTTCGGTTTGTGAACAATCCAGATAACAACATTATTCTTTGGGCCGGTAGCGTGCAAGACTCAGAGGCATATCAAGTGTCAACAGCGCTGCGTTGCACAAAATTTCCGTTTACTGCCTTGATCACGCATACCTCAGAAAGTGGCCCAGCCACCATGTCTGTTGTATCTCGCCTAACTGGACCTATGCCACCGAGCACCTATGTTGCCAAACTTCAAGGCACTATTGCAATGTATATGGTGCAGCTAACTGAGGCGCGCAACGCAAGGTCGGCGCAGGACTTTGAACGAACTTTGCGCCAGGAACAAGATTCTGCATATGAAAGGTCGTTGGCTCAAGACAGACAACGGGTCCGGCAGAGGCGTGCCGAGGAGGCAGAGCGAGCTTCAAACGAGAAGTTGGAATTGGAGCGAACTGCGGCAAGAGAACAGTATGAAGCAGATCTGCAGCAGTGGAGAGCGTGGAGAGCACAGCAACTATCGCCTGAGCCACAAGCAGAGGTAAAAGATGCCGTACGTATTGCGTTGCGGATGCCTACCTCAGCGGAGAGAGTCACCAGGCGATTCCGACCAGATGCGTCGATAGAAGAGCTATATGCATTCGTGGAGTGTTACCAAGTCAACGTTGAGTCAGCTCCGTTGACCACGCCGCCTAACTTCAACCATGAGTACGGTTTTCGCCTTGTGTCACCGATGCCCAGAACAGTTTATGAAGTTGCGGAAGAGGGAACTTTGTTGGAAAAAATTGGAAGGAGTGGTAACCTCATTGTTGAGCCGATAATTGATGACGAAGAGGAGGACGATGGGAATAGCCGTGACAATTCTGCATAAAGAGTAGAACGTTTGTACGAAACCTATAGATTTAATAATTTGAGAGTTGTGATCCATTTCCCAGTGCATGTTTTATACCATGATTTTTAACCAAAAAATGATATTGTTGCATGGATTTTTATCCAATTTATAAACGCATTTATGGGAAGAATCCGAGGCTGTGGACAGCTTTACGTATATTAATAGTGCATGGCGCTGGTTACTTCCATTTGATGTTCATCGCGAAATGTTAGTGGTACGAAAATTGCTTGCCGATGGACTTTCATTAATTTTGCACTGTGAAATCTTGTACGGGAAATCACAATATTTTCGCGATTAAGGTATATATTTGTTCGAAAGTATGTGTGCAGTGAGAGAGCTTCTACAAGCTTACTGGGATTGATTTCCAAAATTGCACATGCCAATACAAATGGTCAATTTACTACATCATATTCTGTCCAAAACCCGAATATTGTCCACTTCTTGTCCACAATTTGGCCACATTGACAGGAAATGTTCAAAGAGTGGTTTATTTATCAATGCAATAAAGATGCCCTCGCAAAAAGGATGAAACCAAACTTGCTCCGTTGACCAAAAGTAGCACATAAAAAACATACAACTATTCAATTAAAGCTACTTTAGCAATCTCCAATCAATACATTTACTTCGAGCTATCTTTGCAAGTTTCACGAAGTCCTTGCAACCTATTCAAGGCATATATTATCCCTACGACCACTCTTCGTATCTGTTGCCCGAGCATGTGGCCACTGAGGCACGTAAAATATATTCCCTCGTACGAGTACTTGTTCACCTACACATCACGTTGGCACAATACTCCATATAACAGACATGACAATGTCCAAAGAGGCAGGCGGTGAGAGAACTCTTTCAACACCGAGTATCATGTGCACTGACACCTCGAAGTGCCCAGTACGGAGAAACAAGAATGGTGTAGTGAAAGACGCTATATACACAAGTAATCTAACACTATAAAATACACTAGTCCACACACGCTTGGACGAACTCAAGTTACGCCCCTTATGCGTTCGGCCTAGAGCGAGGATTCCAAGATGATTCCCGGTCGGTTCCATTGGCTTTAGCGGCCCTCGCACGGTCCTGCTCTTTCAATAGTTCATCCAAAGAGTTAGGACGGTACTGAGGTTTCCAAGTGGTCTCTTTCTTCACGACAATCGGCGGCTCGGCCTCATTATCCTCTTCAAGCTTGATACGCTTTTGCGCCGGTGCATCGGCAGTAGCTTCAAGACCCTCACGCTTGTGGATAACACTTGACGAAGCCTCTTTAAGAGGTGGTCTGAAGATTCTGCTGAGACTTTTTGGGCTCGCCTTTGTGGCATTCTCGTCAGATATCTTGGTCGACTTGAGAGCTTCTGGCTTGTCCGATGTCTTGCCCTTTAGTGGCGGGTGGCTAACGACTTCAGCAAAGCTCTCATTGTGAGGTGCTGATGCTGTGGACGCTCCAGCGGAGGATGACTTTGAGGCCTTGTTGCGGCGAGATTTCTTGGTCTGCTTTGACTGCTGCTTGAGCTTTTCTTCAGCGACCTTGGCATCTTGCTGCTTCTTCTCCTCGGCACGAGCAGATGCCAATTTCTCGGCTTGAATTCTCTTTGCCTCCTTTACTTCGGCTTCGCGTGCGACCTTTGCCTTTGCTTGTTGTTCTTGTGCGTGTCGCTTCTTGGCCTCCGCTTCTACCTTCTTTTTTTCGAGTGCAAGACGCTCCGCCTTCTTTTTGTCGTCTGCAGCACGCTTCTCGTCCGCTTTCTTCTTTTCGAGTGCTAGGCGCCGTTCTTCCTTCATACGTTCTTCCTCCTTGCGTTTCTCTTCGGCCACGCGCTTCGCCTCCTTGATACGTTCCTCCTCCTTGCGTTTCTCTTCGGCCACGCGCTTCGCCTCCTTGATACGTTCTTCCTCCTTGCGCTTCTCTTCGGCCACGCGCTTGGCTTCCTTGATACGTTCCTCCT